>CM034710.1:60667280-60719537 GCA_020142125.1 Phrynosoma platyrhinos
TCGAATTTTTCGTTAGAAGAAGCATTCGTAAGTAGAGGTACCACTGTAGTTGCATTCTAGAAAGAGAAAAAGGTTTTTTGAAGTTGTTGCATTCTATTTTATTTTAGTGTGTACAAATGACAAATTTATTATCTTTTTTATAGGCTTCAATCCAACAGTACGACTGGTAGAGCATAAATCTGAGCCAGTTTACCTGTCCTGTGCTTCCATTGTCACTGACTGTGCAACACAGCTTGATGGCACCAGAGTGCGTTCCCTCAACCAGTCATTGGCAGTGGATGAGCTTCTGGGTACCTTCTGGCTACATTTACACAGTCAGGAAAACAGAACAGTTGTCACTTTCCTAGAACTCAAGTGGGTAATCTGGAGGTCTGGCAAGGTGGCATCTGTTCCTTTTTCCTGAGTGCAACTGCAGCCAGATAGTGGTCAGGAGACTTCATCCTCAGCTAACTAATTGGTTGAGATGATGCCACTGACTTGAGATTTTGTGGTGTTTTGCTTTGCTTTTTGCACAAGGAGGTACTGGATAACTTCTTCTGCCATGACTGATAAAGTACATATTTTTCACCTACAGGATTTTGACCATGATCTGGTAGTTGAGAGTAGAATGGTTAGTTGATACAGTGGAGTCACTAGGGTTGGTGTCACTCAATGGGGTAACTCATGGTGTCACCCAACACTGACCTCCTCCCATACTACACCATACCGATTCCTTAGTAATTTTTTTGTACTAATGTTATTCATAAATAATAATTCCTGTACATCACTGAATATAATGGTTATAGTCATGACATAAACAACTAGCAAAATTAAAATTATACCTTTAAATTACAGTATCATATGCACAGTATAGGACTGTGAGTTCCTGAATGGCAGAGAGGTTGGACTTTAAGGTCCTTGAGTCCTTCTCCAATTCTATGATTCTATGACTGTAGCCTAAATGTATTTACATGTATATAGTTTCATGTGGTTAAAATTTGGTAAGAGGTAATTTTTTAAAAGAAATTTTTAAAATGATTTAAACATTTAAAATTTTAAAATTATTTTAAAAAAACTCGGGCCTCTCCTTTCTCCTCCCATTAAGTCTTTCCCCACTCACACTATCTCTATTTAAAGAGTCATGGGTGAACACCACACCCACTTTTACCAAAAGGCAGATATTTGGGGAGTCAGCCTCTTTAAAACGTCACCTAGTGCGATCTGCACTCTTTAGTGATGCTTCTGGGTGGATAATTTTAAAATTTCAGGATTTGGGCTTATAGATGATGCCATAGATCAGGGGTAGGCAACCTTTTTGAGTTGGGGGCCAGGTTGCTGTCCCTCAGACAATGGGGGGGGGTGAAGCACCATAAATAAATAAATAAATAAATAAATAAATAAATATTAAAATTAAATTAAAAAAATTAAAAATTAAAAAAATGCATGCACACTCTCTCATAGAATAGAAGAATCATAGAGCTGGAAGAGACCACAAGGGCCATCCAGTCCAACCCCCTGCCATGCAGGAACTCCCAATCAAAGCATCCCTGACAGATGGCCATCCAGCCTCTGCTTAAAGACCTCCAAGGAAGGAGACTCCACTACTCTCAGCCCCAGAAAAGCCATGGCGAAACCTCTGTGGAGATTTTGCCAAGAAAACACCAAGAACAAGTAATAACAACAATAATCAATATCATCATGGTGGGCAGCGGCGGCAGCAAGACCGGCCTAGGGCCGGTCCAAAGGCCTCAGGAGGCTGCATCCGGCCCCCAGGCCTTAGGTTGCCTACCCCTGCCATAGATAGATGAAGCCCTTTTAAAAGAATTCTAGTAATGGAAACTGAAAAGCCAAAAAGTATAACTAACTAACAAAAAAAAAAATCATTTCTCTCACAGTGAACATTTCTATCTCTGATTTTAAAAAACATTTTAATGAAAATCTGGAAGACCCAAGTCTGGGAACCACTGTTGAAGGGTGGGAAAGTGTTTTCATCCTGAAAGCCATATTGCCTCAGGAGAAACATGTCAAGGCTGTAAACCAGCAGTAGACAGGACCTCAGCTCAAAATGGGAAGAGTAATGTGTCCCTTCTTTCCTCCATCTCACACACTTTATTCAGACACAGATGTACTGCTACAACAGAAAAGATGGAGCTACTCCTTTGTGATATTCCTGGCACCTTCAGGGAGTAGTTTCCAAAAGAGTCCCCTCCTTTTGCTTCCTCTCTGCAGGCCTGGAGAATGGGGAATGGCCTTTGCAAGGGCCTCACTGGTGAGAAGCTCTCTACCATTGTTCAGCAGGAGAGTAAATATTGTGTTGAACTGTGTGCCATTTGCACATGCACTGAAAGGATCAACAAATGTACTCTTGCACAGAGCAAGAGTACAGGAAATTGTTTATTTCTGATCTTCCTCTAAAGAACTCACGTATGGTGATTATGGAATAGGCCCTCAGGACTAGAGTGCTTCTATTTCACAGCTGAAATCTGTCTCACAGATATAGAAAGCTAAAGATAATTGGTGAAGATGATTGCCTTGACTCCTCTATCCATCCACACACAATGTAGGGGTGTTTGATATTTATACTAGCAGAGTACAGCAGGTTAAGGCAATGTGACTTTATGAAACAGGAGTAATTACTCTTGTTGATCTAAAGTAAGGGCAGAGAACCACCTTACTTTCATTGTCTCAGGAAACCAATTCAAGAATAGGAAAAGATACAAACAAAATAATTAAATTATACTTGATTACAACAACCACTAAAGCTGGTCCCCATGTGGGCAAGTAAGCTATTAGTGTAAAGTCAAAGGCTTTCACAGTTGGTATCCATGGATTTTTGTGGGCTTTTCAGGCTGTGAAGCCATGTTCCATAAGAATTTCTTCCTGATCTTTCGCCTGCATCTGTGGCTGGCATCTTCAGATAAAGCTATTAGCCATTACTAGAAATGGAGCTCCACATGGCTGTCCTCTTCTCCTCAAAAGAAGAGCAATAACAAAAGAAGAAGGAAGCAAAAAGACCTAAGCACATTGATCTTAGAAAAGGGGAGAGAGGAAAATGCCAGGAACTGTCCATCTGCTCATTGCTTTCTTCCACTAATTATTCAATATGTGTGTTGATACTATTATTTTTATTTCCAAGATAAATAAGCAACAAACATATAAGATGGTTCCAAATGATACCAGCCCCCACTAATTGATCACTATTATTATTACAATTTTTATAAGTGTAATCCTTTACTTCCTGGTTCTCAGAAGTAACTCAGAAGTATTTAGTTATCTTTAAAAGAATACCCAAATGCTATAAGCCACTGTTCTGTGACAATTACACTCCCCTTCCAGTCCACCCCATTGCTAGCTCAAGATCCAGTGAACAATGAAGAAGCAGCATGAGGTAAGATACAGGGCAGAACCTGAACCATGTTGTATTTGTCCTCTGCCATTTAGGGAAATCATGTCCCCATGACTATTAAAATAATTAAATATTACATTTACACTACAAAAGGAGTGACATTATTCCTCATTAAGTTACAGTTGCAATGCATTTTAGTTATACTTTTAGATTTTGAAAGCTTTATTTGAAACACGTTTTATTTAGTTTACATATTAGTTTACATATTTAGTTTACAACTGGCCTCATTTCATCTATCCCAACAATCACATTTATTCTGGTACCCCTTGGCCACTGGTGTTTGAAGGATATCCGATAGTTCACTTTTACTAAAAGGAGTTGTGAGCTCACACACCGGCTAGGCCTTGGCTGCATTTGTGCTGCAGAAATAATCCACTCTAACACCACTTTAACTGCCATGGCTCAATGCTATGGAGTCTTCTCTATTAAAGAGCTCTGGTTCTCCAACAAACCACAGTTCCCAGAATTCCATAGCATTGAGTCATGGCAGTTAAAGTGGTGTCAAACTAGATTATTTCTGCAGTGGATACAGCCCTTGTCTTCTGAAGATACTAATAAGAAGGAGAAAAAGCATGTTATGAACCAGTTGGAGGCCATGGAGCAGAGTTCTTCCACCACCACTCCTCACCCACCCACCCATGGTTAAGAGGACTTTCATTAATCTCACTGATAGCCAATAATGCTCTGAGATTCAGGGCAGACACCATCTATGTTATTCTTCCCATAACAAAGTATCACAGGAAACTTCATTATTCCTCCTCTTAATTATCTTCCCAATAGCTTCTCTAATGATCTGAATTTTAGAGCGTGGAAAATTTACTTTTGGGGAGGCTACAATGCTCACATCAGCTCAGAGACTCGGATCATGGTCACTGGGCAATTCTCAGAGTTGTCACTGGCAAAGTGGGAACAAAGATTTTGGGGGGGGGGCTTGTATCCTACTGGCGTTCTTAAATACAATAGATCAATTTAATTGGTGGGATTTATGCATGTGTTGACTCATCATTCAGCAGTTGATTCAATGGACCCACTCTAATTGGGACTAGCAATGGGATTCAGGCCATCAAAAATAACTTTTGCCAACTCTGACAAAGATGCATCATGCATTTACAATGTTAATGTTGACTTGATGTGACCCTGGAAACCGCCTGAGTGGGAATGGTATTAATACAATTAATTAATTAATTTTGTAATCACTAGGATATAGAAATATTCTAGGGGATGGATTGCAATTCCCAGAATCCCAAGAGGGATTCTAAGAGTTATAATCTTAAAAAAATAACTTTTCCACTCTGTATTCTGCTTTTGCTTACCCGCTTGTGGGAGGATATTTAGCCCATTTGTAAAATTCCTTTTTGGAGTGATGATGCCATGACCACTTTATAAGGAAAGCTGTTCTGCCAACCGTTGAGAATGTTATGTTTTCACACATTTTCCATAATAAATGTGTTGTAAGGAAATCTTACTGACAGGTTATTATGACTACTTTAATGCACATACGATGCACTGTCTAGTAGACAGTGGAAATTATAAACTGGCCACAAATTTACTGACACCCTCAGCAGTGCTGTTTTACAGCAATAAACCTTTAATTTGATCCTCATTGCCCAGAATAGTGGTCTTACTTCACATGCAAGAATGAAAAGCCTTCATTTGAACAAAAGCATTTCAAATCTCAGCCTATTAGTGTTTCCTGCCTGCTTTATCTCTGCTCATGGCAAATGAAAGGAGTCACATTAAATCTCCATTTAATGTAAAAATGGAAGCGACAAATTGATACTATTCACAATTTGGCATTAAAGTTCTTATGAGGCCTGGGTGTCCTCATTTTGTGAAATCATTTCTGTCCATGATCTTTTAAAAAATGATTTTTATGCAGTTGGCTGTTCTAGCCATTTATGAATTTGTGATGTATAATATGTTCTCTTTGCAACACAGCAGGACCAACCATCAGTATGTGCATGCCTGGCTTTGCCAATCCTCCTTAGGTTTACCTCTTCTCTCCAGAAGTCAATGATTGGCTGTATGGCCATGTGGCTAGGGGATTTGCAGGGCTGCAGTTCAAAAAGTAATTTTCCAATCACTGAAAACTGTGCCCTAGTAGCTTCCTTATGTGTATATTATCTGTGGGACCTTGATTACTAAGACAGCCTCCTCCCCACAGGTAATGGTAACATAACAGTATTGTTATTAATCAGCTTTATGTACAACTCCTTGAGAGGCTTCCTAAGGCAAGCCTGCAGCAAGCTGTCTCTCAGTCCAAAGAAAAAGAGATTGTGCAAGGCTGAAGAGTGGCCTGTGACAGTACATGCTTAATTCACTATATCTGAATTTAACTCAAGATGTTATACAGCTATGAAGGTTTATTTTTCAATTGGACAAGCTGGAATTATGTTTTATAATGTTTATTCCATTCCTAGGTTCAGAAAATATTTTATGGTGCTTATCTTAGCTATCCTCACAACAAACCTGTGAGGAAGGAGAGATCTGTTCAAATGCATTCAGAAACTTTCATGGCTGAATAGAGATTCAAAGGCTTGTCAGTTTTTGCATTATGTGAAAAATCTAGTATAAGCATCCAACTGTGAAAAGTATTCTGCTTTTCAGAAATCAATACTTCTCTTCATCTGAGACACTCAACGTTCTTACTAGGGTTCCATCCACAAATTTAGAAGAACATGTGACATAGTCCTCCTAAAACTGTACCACATTAGAATGCACAGAAGGGATGCTAGGATTAATTTCTACATATCTTCACCCAGTAAGCACATGGTGTAGTAGTGGTTTGAGTGTTGGACTAGGACTTTGGGAGGCTGGGGTTCAAATCCCCACTCAGGCATGCAAATACACTGGATGACATTGAGCATGTCACACATTCTCTCAGCCTCAGAAGAAGGGAAGACAATCTTAGGGTAGGGTTGACATAAATTGCAGTTGGCTTGGAAGAACCTAACAGTAACTAATATGTATCTATGTATTTTAAAAATTACCCTCCTCTCACAAAGAACGATTGGCTAGCATGGAAAATAGGATGCTGAACTTGGTGGGCTTTTGGTTTGATGCAGAAGGGCTCTTAAATGTTTCCTTTTCTCAGTTGTTCTGCTAAACTGTGCACAATGCATAATACATTAAATCCCTGTATTACATAATTATGATTAACCTATTTATTTAAAAACATGTTTATATATAAGGAAATAAAAACAAATCAGTTATATATCAACAAAGTCTTTTAATTATGTAGAATTAATATATCTGCTGTTATCCATTTGACTGATAGCCAAAGATGAAACAGACAGATTTGCTAGTAGCTTCCAAGTTGTCTCATCTGTTGCTCGCTTAAGGATTGTTAGAATAAAATTGGGTAGTTTTTCCTTTCTGTTTGCTAGGAAAATAACAGCTTACTTAAATGAGAACTTATGAAGGCACTACTCTTAAAATGATTATAACCGTGGCTTTTATCAATAAGTAACTTTCAACAGCTTAGCAATTTTCAGAATAAGACATGAACATGAAATAATCAGAAAATCCCAACACTGTAATGTATTTTACCTTTTTATATTTTAGTTTGGATTCAGTTCTTTGCAGAACAATCTTATATATTGTTGTTGTTGGATGCCTTCAAGTCATTTTTGACTTATGGTGATCCTAAGGCGACCCTATCATGGGGTTTTCTTGGCAAGATATATTCAGAGGAGATTTACAATGGTCTTCCCTTGGAGTTGAGAGTATGTGACTTGCTCAAGGTCATCCAGAGGGTTTCCATGGCCAAGCCAGGATTTGAACCCTGGTCTCCAGAGTTCTAGTCCAATGCTCAAATCACTACACCATGCTGGTAGTCAATTTTATATGTAAGAACCTTAATTTCAAATACCCTTTCTCATTATCCTCTTTGCAGAAATCTTTTCCTTTCTTACATCATAATTTTCCCTCCACAAGAAAGTCTTGTATTCTCTCTTTTCAATGCATAGCTGATGATAGGGGCACTTATTTTCTATTTTATTATTCTGGCTAAATTATTGACAGAATT
Source organism: Phrynosoma platyrhinos (assembly GCA_020142125.1). Lineage (NCBI taxonomy): Eukaryota > Metazoa > Chordata > Lepidosauria > Squamata > Phrynosomatidae > Phrynosoma > Phrynosoma platyrhinos. The sequence continues at coordinate 60,674,693 of CM034710.1, forward strand.
AGTATACACTGTTACATTTCTCAACAGTCCTTAAGGGACAGTGTTTGGTGGATAAAGGTCTTGTTTAGATTAATATTGTGCAGTTATTTTTGAGTTCTCAGGTGTGAGAATATTTTATGAATACCACATACATGAAAGCTAGATTTTCTGATTTCTGATTCTGGCTGAATTATTGGAGTTGGATTCATATTTCATCTCAGATGCAATGAAATCACCATTTACCATGGAGGAGGGGCAGCAAGAGTGAAGACATCACATACCCAACTGGAAGAAAGGACACAACTTTATTATAAAAGTTTACAGGTAGGGTTGGCCCAAAAATGCATGAAGTCTGGATCTGGCATTGATCAATCCCTGACTTAATTGATGACCGATTATGCTTGGTCATGGCCAAGCCTCGGGATGACAAAGGGGGTAACCAGTTATTCATCCATTCGCAACTCAGGAAACTGGTTTACCCCTAGTTAGCATCTTTATCCTTTGTCACCGGGGGATGTTGTTCCAGCGTTGCCCCTGCAGTGGCAACAGAACACACCCGCACCCCCAGGTCCCTGATGAACTCCTGATACAGTGCTCCACAGCACCATAAACCAACACCCACCAGATCCAAGACCTATGCTACTGCCCACATAAAGTTGTAACAGAACAACTGCAACCCTGAACAGAGGGTGGGTGGGGAGAGCCAATCAAAATGGTGCTGACGTCTGGCACCACATGGCCTTAAATAGGCCCACTGGCCAATCGGATTACTGGAGGCCCGGACATTGCCACCCCTCTGGCCTCTGGCCAAGCCGCTGACCCCTCTTTCCAGCTACCCACCAATAAGGTGGCACTTCTGGCCCCAGAGCATGCTGGAAAACATAGTCCTGGCACTGGGGCTGAAAGTATCACCCTCATCCACCCGGCTGGCCAGTGAAAGCCCCAGCCGCCCTGGCATGGAGGTTGCTGGAGCACAGCTGACTGGGGACAGGTGTGATGGCTCCCGGCTTCCTCTCCAGTGGCAACCAGGCTGGCCCAGTGAGTTGGGCAGCCTTCTATATTTCAGTGGCTCTGTTCTACATATGACTAAACCTAGGGACTGGAACCTGTTACTCTAGCTACTTTGTGGGTATCTGGTAAAACAACACTGCAGGCATAATATATAGAATGAAGTATAAAGCTCATAAAACAACATGCCAATATACTTGTGGCTCCCTAAAGGGCATCATGACCCCTCTGCAATCATAAAGTCCCTCCCTCTCCAGACTCTGCACTGATTTGCTGCCAATTGCCCCTTTCCTGTTGCTGCTGTTGCAAGCAGCCACAAAAGAGTAATCTTTATCAGAACTGCTAGGAAAGAGGATGGAGAACACACTATCTGTTCCTTCACACGGAAAGCCTAGTAGGTACGGCAATAGAGAAAAGACCCTCCATGCCACTCCAGTAATGAAAGAAGTTCATCAGGTCATGTGTGTGTGCATGCGTGTGTGTGTGCACGCATACGCACGTGCATGTACATGTTTGTGTGTGCATGCATATGCAGCCCTCAGTCCCTGAGCCAGTATTATTACATTCCTCCTCTTAGTGCTGAAAAGGTTGTACATCCCTGTATAGCATCTGTTTAGCATTGATGCTTAATCAAAACAGATTTTTCCTTACATTTACTTTACATAAATATCAGTGAAATATTTTAATTTGACCTCTGAAGGGTTAAGCAAACTTTAGCTAATAAGAGACAGTTCTTCCCCACAGCTCCTCAGAGACACTTGTAATTAATTTGATCTTCTCCAGTCATTAACTCAGATTCATAGTGAGCTCTCTGCACACTGCTCTATTAATTCACTAGAGATCAGTTCTCAGGATTCATTTAGTTAAGCAGCCCTGTTGGATTACATTTTAAAAACTTTCAAATGGGTTGTAATTGATGTCTGTTTATAGCAGCTTACTTTAATGGAGTCCAGCAGAGATGAAAACCAAGCATATTACTCAGAAGGTAGTGCCTTTGCTGTTTAAAAAGCCTGTCTCCAAAGACATCCTATTAAATGAGAGAGACCGCAAAATAAAGTAAATCCCACATTAATCACTAACCAGTTCTTGATGTTGCTAAAAATATCTATTGGCTCTCCTGCCTGTTGATTATCTTCTTGAAGTTATTACCCAAAATGTATGCATCTCATGTTATTAAGATTGAAATGTTTGCACACAACTGATCACTTTGTCATCTTTTACAACTCAAGTGTAATCTTTATTTAGTGTGGGCTAGGAAATGACACTCCCCCAAAGGGCAGGGGGAGATGACTGCTGCATACACTATTGTTCCTATTGAGCAATTCTCAATTAGGATTGAGGCCAACATGTTGTCACCTATTGCAGTTCTTTCACTTTAATTGCATTGGGAAGGATTTCATTGGAAGGAAAGTTGCCATTCCAGCAAGCAGGAACTTCCCTCCCAAAGGAAATAGCCACTTCTAGAGTGAAATTTTCATTGGGTCCATGGGCAGTGGTGGGATAAGGCAAACTTATATGACTTATAGCTCCATATAGGCAGGGGTTACATTCCCTTGAAGAAACCTGTTTGCATTTTGGAGGTACTCCTGGATTCAACCCTAAGCCAGGCTTCTGCAGTAGTCAGGAATATATTTGAACACTTAAGGCTTGTGTACCAGATACTACTATATATGGTTCTGGGCACGATTCAAAGTGCCAGTTATGATCCAGAAAGCTCAGATTCAAGTTATTTGTAGGACCATATTTTCTCATATGATCTTGCGTGTGTGTTGAGAGCTTCAGGGTAGGTCCTTCTCTCTGTCCCACCACTTCCACAGGGACATCTGGTGGGAATTCAGGATTTGGTGGTTGGTTCCAAGTTCTCAATATTCCTTCCTAGATCCATCTTGTAGCAGACAAAGATCTTTTTGTTTGTTTCAATAGGCTTTTGGGAACTAACTGCTCATGCAGAAAGGGCTTCTGGCTATGTGCTGTATTATCTGTATTTATTTTCTAATTGGTATGCTTTTATAATTGCTTTTAATGCTTTTTAATTGCTTTTCTAATTAATTCAGTTATATTAATTTTTATGTTTTAATGGTGTGGACTTTTATTTGTGTCACCTTGAGTTCCAATAGCAATATAACAAGTACAGAGAAAAAGAGAGAGAGAGAGAGATTTGCCTCATGCAACGAAATCTGACAAAGTACTTTTGAAGAACACTGCTAATGTTGGCCAGTTCCACAGAATTACTATGAAGATTACTGAGATATTTTTAAGTGCCACACTTCACTGTTAGATAAAGTCTAGGCTATCTTGATAAAGCACTTTTGGGTAATCTAGAAGACTGTCCTGGATTTTACCAGAATTAGATAGTTTCTAGAAATAATTCTCTGATTTTTAGAGTTCTTAAGTGGTATTTTCCTCAATAGTTTGGGATTTCTTTCAATTGAGAAAAACCAGTTTGATAACTGGGATGCAGCTTTAGGATAAATTGGCAGACATAAAGCTCTGGGAGGTCAGGGAAAGGAACAGCAAGAGCCTAGGATGAGCTGAACCTCTGGGCAAGCAGGGTGGCCAGTGGCAAATGATGGCTTCTATGACAGCACGGTGGTGAAATTTAAAGGACTAACCAGTGTGGTGAACCTATTTTAGGATACTTTAAAGTTGCAACTAAACCCCAGAGTAATCTTCAATGAGATGAAAGCCACTGGCCTCCACTGAGTGTGGTGGTTAAAGAGCGGTAGATCTGTAGTGTTTGAAGGTATCTTCCTCAGTGTCCTTTCATTAAGTTTTGTTGTTATTGTTGTTGCTTGTTTTCCCTCCCTTCTTGGTATGTGGGCAATAGCATTCTGGTTACTGTAGAAATATAATGATATGGCAATGGGGGCAGTTGTTGGGGACAGCCATGGACATTTAACTGCCATTGAGTTTAATAGTGCATTAGCATTCACAAATATTTGCTGGATTGATTCATTCAAGAGAAGACCTAGCCTACAGATTGCAAATCAAAGCAAACCTTGCTTCTCATAACCATTTCAAAACTCTCTAGCCAAGTGGAACTTGATATTTCTGTAGAGAAGTGATTACTTTTTAAACACAAGCACTAAGAAGCATAGAAAATGCTGGCAAAGTCTTTTATTATTGTGCCCTAATTGGAACAACATATTTACTCAGTCTGCTCAAGGTCCACTCAAGTTTCCATGCTAAAAGTATAGCTTGAGTGTATGGGGGACAGTATATGCTTTTACAACAAGATGAATCAAATTGCCACAATCTTCCTTAATGTGATCTCATACCAGATGAGCTGAACAATGCGGAAGGGGAGAGGCAATGGCAAACTTGACTCTTTTCTGCCAAATAAAAGTGAGGTGGAAATGGAGGTCGGTGATTTTCTTGGCGATAGCGTTCTTCTTGTCAGAACAGAAGTGAAAGGGAGTTGGGCACTGTTCACAGCAAATGTACTGGGTAATTTTGTTAAGTATATGTTATTCACTGCAGCTTATAATATACAAAAAATAGAAGAAAAGAAGAGGAAAAACACCTTGTCTGGCTTTCAATAACTCAAAAGAATTGAAAAACAGAATACAAGCAAAACAGAAACTTTTGAAAGTTATATGAAATGGAAGGAAAAAGAAGACAAGTTTTTGATCTATGAGAATGGGCATCCATGTTAAAATATTCTCAAGAGAACTTATGCTTTGGTTTCCACATCCCTAGGAGGCTCTTTCTCTCTGTAATCAAAAATAAGACCTTCTCAGTGGTAGCACTTATTAGGGAAATTGCTCCATAAAGAGGCTTGCCAGCATGTAACATAATACATTTTTAGTCGGCTCACTAAAATGTGCCTTTTCCACAGGATTTTTAGGGAATTACAATGATTTTAGCTGTTTTGTTGCCCTTCACCTGTCGTTTCATGTTGTTCTTTAAATTCTCATGCTCTCCTGGGGATTCTGGGTGTTGTTCCTCAGAAAGTATGTTTTCCATGTCCTGGTTATGTGCGTAACAGATCCTGATTTTTATAGCTGTAATTTATAGATCTAATCCAGAGTAGTGTAGTGGTTTTAGTGTTGAACTAGGACTCTGGAGACCAGGGTTCAAATCCCTGCTTGACCATAGAAGCTCACTATGATCTTGGGCAAGTCTCATACTCTTAGCCCCAGAGGAAGGCAATGGCAAACTTTCTCTGAAAAAAAATCTTGCCAAGAAAACCCCATGATAGATTCATCTTAGGATCACCATAAGTTGGAAACACTTTGAAGGCACACAGCAGCAACAACCTATTATTTGTATTCTTTGTATTTATATCACCCTTCAAGAATGTATGTGATACTTTGTGCACTTTGGTGGAAAAGTATTTTTCTCCTTATTGATTGTCATTTATTTAGCACCAAGTGCCATTTTTCTTTTTGAAAACAGATGTCCTGATCCAACTAGACACCAAATGCACAGTGAATCAGGCTTCCATGTCATCTTCAAAGCTGGATGGAGAATCACTAAGAACAGGGAAAATTGTTCATTTTTGTTTCTCTCAGTGCTAACCTTTCCAGTGTTGTGTTTGGTTCATCTATATACATTTCTCTGAATATGTGTGTTTTTGTATGCAATTCTGCTTAAAATTTATGGGTCTAAATTCTACTGTTAGTCCTGATTAAATCACAGCTATTGAACAGGTGAATGTATGTGTATACTCAGTATTCAACAATTGATTCAATAGATCTACTCTAGTCTAGACTACCTGAGAGGATTTCAGCCACTTTTTTGTAGTAACTGTTCTTAACATAATACATTTTAAAAACTTATTTTCCCTAACAGACTTTTTTAAATGGGGGGAAATTCAGAAAAGTGTAAATTTCAAAGGATATCTCATTGTTTCATTCAGGTGTTAAGATCAAAAGTGTGAAATTATATTAAAAATTCATATTAAAATATGAGCAGAGTGAATATCTTGTCCTATGTAGGAACCATATTGTAAATGGATATTGCAGGTATAGTCTACCAACTGGTCTAGTGGTCTAGCGGCCACAGTTTTGCACTCATTAACTTTGGAAAACAAGCAGCAGTTTTTCTGATCTGTTGAGGGGTCAAAGGAATGGGGTCCTGAATTTCCAGCAGCCAAGTGATAGATATAATTGCTGCTTATTATTATTATTATTATTATTATTATTATTATTATTATTATTATTATTATTATTATTATTATTATTTATATACCGCCCAATGGTTGCCCAATCCAGGTGGTTTACAACATAAAACAATTACAGTAAAAGCATATCCCCCCTTAAAACAGTATTAAACAGTGACATAGTTAAAATCCTACTAACAATTAAATGAAAAATAATAATAACATAACAATTAAAATAATAAACCCGTAACACATCACCCCATTATTACTCTGCAGGGGAACCAAGGTTCGAAATAGTGTCACTGAAGGATGAGGGAACAGCCCGGGGCCGGGCTACTTAGTCTGGAAAGGCCTGCTGGAAGAGATCCATCTTGACAGCTTTTTTGAAACTGTCCAAAGATGTTAATTGACGGATCTCGTCCGGCAGGTCATTCCAGAGTCTGAGGGCGAAAACAGAAAAGGCCCTCTGGGAGGTTGCAGATAGCCTCGATCTTTGTGGCTCTAAAAAATTTCTCCCAGAGGACTGGAGCGCGTGGGGAGGATTATATGAGAGGAGGCGGTCTCTGATATAGCTTGGACCCAAGCCATTTAGGGCTTTAAAGGTAATAATCAACACCTTGTACTGGGCCCAGAAGCAAATAGGCAGCCAGTGGAGGGACCTCAAGACCAGAGTGATGTGGTCCCTCCTAGATGTTCCTGAAACAAGCCTGGCTGCCATATTTTGAACTAACTGTAGCTTTTGAACTAACTATAGCTGCCATATTTTGAACTAACTGTAGCAATGTAAAAACGGTATTTTACATTGTTATGCAAGGCCAATGTGGTCTTATTGGGTTTTATTGCTTATGCTTTTTGCTAATGTAAATCTCCAGTACTGGCCTATTCATTATCTTAACTCAAATATATTTCCTAACATACTTATTTTTAAAAAAATCAGGAGAGATAGGTTGCTTTTTTTGGAAGCAGTATGGACTTAGATAGGTCAACAAGGGAGTATCTGAAGCATAGTTCCTACTCTTCTCTCATTCATTTTTTAATTGCCCACTGTGCAAGTCATATTTAGACTGTAACTACCTGAGGGCAAGCACCTGTCATTATATTTGTGCATAAATTGTAAGACTCTGGTGTTACCTGAATTTTTCACACAAGAAGCACCTGGCTTGTCCTCCAAGCACTTACTTGCTAGAAACTAGTCTTTCAAACTGTTTGGGAGTGGAGGAATATATAAAGGAAAAGAAACATTAGTAATGACTAGAATATAATTCACTACTAATGTAGAGGCCATAAATTAACAGATAAAACAAAATGCTTCTGCATTATACACAGGGAAATTTCCCTTCTTTCTATCCTTGAATGACAGATTTTTTCTTCCTGGATTTGATAACTGTCAATTTTTTTTTTATTTGAGAGAGATATGATGAACAGTGTTCATATTTTCCACAAATATTCTATTATGCTGAACCTTACAATCTATTTTTTATATCATATGCACCCTAATAAAGGTATTTGTTATTGTTAACTGTCTTTGAATAGACTCCAACTCATGGTGACCCAGTAAACAAGAGATCTCCAAGACCATCTGTCCTCCACTATTCTGCTTAGGTCTTGCAAATTCAGTCCTATGACCTCCCTGATTGAGTCTATCTATCTATTTGGTGTGTGTAGTCTCCCTCTCTTTCTACTACTTTGTACCTTCTACCTTCCTTAGCATTATTGTCTTGTCTAATGAATCGAATGAATCATGCCTTCTCATGATGTGGCCAAAATACAATAGCCTCAGTTTCATCATTTTGGCTTCCAGGGAGATTTCAGGCTTGATCTGTTCTAGAATCCATTTGTTTGTCAATTTTGGCCATCCACAGTATGCTCAGCACTCTTCTACAATGCCACATATCAAATGAGATTATTTTCTACCTGTCAGCTTTCTTCACTGTCCAGCTCTCACATCCATACACAGTGATGGGGAATACAGTGGCTTGGACGATTCTAACTTTAGTGCTCACTTGTATAGTTTTAATGTTGTTGTTATTATTATTATTATTATTATTATTATTATTATTATTATTATTATTATTATTATTATTATATTTTTACACTTTATATTGTCCAGTTCTTTTATGGCTGCCCTCCCTATTCCTAGTCTTTTTTTATTATTTCTTGACATTTCTTTAATATATGGAGGCATTAATTTCAACAGATGAGTCAAATTTAGTATCTTTTATCAGATTTGATGCCACACATGTGAACAAGTATGCAACCATATTTGGGCTGGATCCAGACTTATTAATACTTTGATAGGCCTATTGAAATCAATGAGACAAGTTTATTTATTAATTAACTTATTTATTATTTAATATTAAATATCTTGCCTTTCTCCCAATATGGGACCCATGTCAGCTTACAGTACAGAGTAAAAAAAAAATCCACACCAATTAAACATACAATCCTATCTAAGTATTAATTTAAAATATTTTGTACCTGCTAAAGCAGGGGTAGGCAACCTTTCCCCTTTAAGGGCCGAGGGACTTCAGCTCCCAGAAGCCTCAGCCATGTTGGCCAATAGAGCCATGTTGGCCAAGAGTCCCATGTTGTCCAATTGCTCCTGGGATTCTGGGAGCTGAAGTCCCTCAGCCCTTAAAGGGGAAAGGTTGCCTACCCCTGTGCTAAAGTTTCCAAACTGTTCCCAAAGGCAGTAGCACAGGATAGGCAACCTTTCCCCTTTAAGGGCCGAGGGACTTCAGCTCCCAGAATCCCAGGAGCTATTGGCCAACATGGGACTATTGGCCAACATGGCTGAGGATTCTGGGAGCACAAATGGAATGTAATCAGATTACAGTAACACAAATGGAATGTAATCAAGGCATGTGCTAACATGACCAGATGTAACATCTCTAGGTATGAGTGTAGATGACACACCAGTTTTAAATGTGGAAATCTACTCCTGGCCACCACTGAAACATGAGTCTCCAGGCTCAGAGTTGAGTGTAAAAGTACACCTAAACTATGAACCTGAGATTCGAGGGAGAGTGTAACCCCATTCAACACAGGCTGAATCCCAATTCCCTGATCTGCCTTCCAATCAGCCAGGATCACCTCCACTTTCTCTGGCTTAAGCTTCCATTTGTTCACTCTCATCTAGTCCATTACTGACAGCAGATGCTGGTACTGAAAAGCTTCCTTGGAAGTGGATGGAAGGAGAGATAAGAACTGAGTGTCACTGGTATATTGCTTAGTCATGTCATAATTCCCACCTATTTCAAAGAGCCAGTTCTATGTATGACCAAGTCTGGATCTGACCAACTATTGGTCCTGCTGGTCCAGCACTCATATTTTTTTTTTTTTACTGGAGATCCCAGAGACTGAAACATGGATGTGTTGTATGGAGAACATGTGCTTTAGCACTACATTGTAGGCCCTCCATGTAGTTTCATTTAAGTGATGTTATGTTAAACACTAACATTGGTATTATTCCAGTTCTCATCTAAAGAGGTGTCCAGTGCACCATCTGACCCAGTTTTCTGGGATCAGTTTCAATTACTGTAACCTGAGGATGTGGACAAGGTGCCCAACCAGTGTGCTCTTTTTCTATATGCTCTTTTTCCACTTGTTCCACTTGGCTGATAAAGACTAGTGGGTGTAGGTGAGACCTGGTGGGACCAGGGTGCAGTAGATGCATAACTTCATAAAGGGTGCAGCCTCTGCCCTTAAAGAGGTGATACTGTAATCTCTCCTAAACAAATCTATCCTGCACTCAATGGTTTAAATTTTTTAAAAAGGTAAAGGTTTACCCTTTGACAAGGATGTCAAGTCACGTCCGACTATAGAGGGCGATGCTCATCTCCATTACTAAATCAAAGAGCCAGCATTGTCAAAGACTACTGTATGATCATGTGGCCAGCATGACTGCACAGAACACTGTTACCTTCCCACCAAAGTGGTATCTAGTTATCTACTTGCACTTTTACATGCTTTTGAACTACTAGGTTGGCAGAAGCTGTGACTACTGATGAGAGCTCGCCCCCTCACATGGCACTTGAGTCTCAACCTGCCAACCTACTTGCAATTGCAGAGTCATAACACCCTGTGTTACGTCCTCCTTAATAAGGGACATGTCTTAAGCCAGGTTCTCCACAGCATTAATGGACACATTAAGTCCACACTGAAATACAAAATAAATAGATAGAAATCAGATGGGCGGGACGAGTGTGTGTGTGTTACAGGGCTCTCTTGCATGGGGATGTAAATTTTTGACTATTTCATACTTGCAAATGAAGACAAATGATTGATTGATTGATTGTATTTATACCACACTATTCAGCCACAAAGGTTCATAGAACAGAATTTCTGCAGTTTTTTCCATAGTGGAGAAAATGAGTATCTGTGCAGTTCTCAGCTATTATTTGTACACCCCAAATTATTCTGAGAAATTATTCTGAGAAGAAATACATATGGTTTTTTGTGAGGGTTTTTTTGTGCCAAACCCACTATTTTTTAAAACATAAAAACACTATTTCCAGATAGCCTCATGCACCTGGGGAAGTAGGCTCAAGTCTACAAAAGCTCATACTACCAGCTTATTTATTTTAGTCTCAAAAGATGCTACAAGATCTCCTTGCATATAGATAGCCACATGTTTTTCTTTTGTGTAAGTTTACTTTGTGCAAAAATAACAGCAATCTTGCACCAAAAACTCAAATGCAGTTATTTTTGTGCAAGATTGTTGTGTGCATTTACATGAAAAACCCCTCATAGTTATCTGGAAACAGCATCTTTTCCACACAAAAAATGTTCTTCTGCATAAAATCTATATTTCTGCAATAAAATATTTCCCAAAACACTTTTGAATGTTTGGATAGTGGTTGAAAATTGCAAAAAATAAAAAAAAATTCTGTCATTTCTTCCCAACCAGGTTCCCTGAATGTCAGAGAGGTATGAGCACATATGCTTTCCATCTCTACTCTCCTGCCAGTCTCATCTATGGGTCAACTGAGACAGAATCTTGAGTGCAAGTTTGGGTATATTAGTGCTCTGGATAGGAGAACTGATGCAAGATATGGGACTTGAGCTACATATGTTAGTGCAGAATGCAGAACTTCAGACAGGATAGTGCACAGCAGTTAGAGATTTCAGACAGGCATGTGTGACAGTGCACATGGGCTGTTTCACACAATTTCCCTAACTTTTCAATTCCAGACCTATGTAACTATTAACAGTAGAGTTTGGTTAAAAAAAAGCAAAAAACTGTGTCCCAATTTTAATACAAATCACTTTATTGTGGCATAAGCTCTCATGGGACTAAAGGCTTATCTACATTTGCCAGAATACTTCAGGCTACCCCCAGACTATTCTGGTCCCAAATTCACTCTTCATGCCCCCCCTTACCTGATTGGGTTTTCGGTGAATGATGGCTGGCTGCCTTCCCACAAGTGATCTCATAGAGACCCATGCCCACAAAGCAAGTAAAGAGGGACATTTTCAGGGACTGTGTGGGCAGGGTGACCAGATGTCCTAACTTCAAAGAAGGACAAGGCATCATAAAATGTAGGACATTCAAAAATGTAGGATGCTCCAAAATAAAAGCTATAGACACTAATACAGAGATAAAATTATGCTTCTTACTCATACTCAAAATGGAGGACATTTTGAAATTCCTCCTGGACAGAAGCTTGAAATGTAGGATATGTCCTAAAAAAGGAGGGTGTCTGGTCACCCTGTGTGTGGGCAGGGAGCTGGATGTAGGTGCCACATTTTGCTCCAGGGTTTCTGGAAAGACCAGCGTAAGGAGTGAAAACTCCAAATCAGGTGTGGGCATTGTATAAACAGCCCAGATCTGATTTTCTTTTTTTTTGGGGGGGGGGGGGGGGGGGGGGTTTGGGGCCTTTTGTTAGGAAGAAGTCCTGGGGAAAATGTACAATGTGGGGAATAGCAGCAGCCATGATGACACAGCATTTGATTGCAGCTGAGTCATGCTGACTCATGCTGTCATGGAAAATGACATCATGCAGATGGTTACCTGGTGCTGCAAAGCACAGAGTACTGCTGCAAAACTGCAGAGTCACTCAGGTTAGTGGCAGGTGTCCACAGGAAGAGGCAGGGCCAGAGAGAAATGCGGAGCTCTGGCTATATAAGCCTCTGGACACATGTGTGGGTTGCTGTGGATGTGGTGTTGAGATTGGTGGTTGATAGAGTCATGTTGGATGGTTATTGTTGTTGCTGTATATAGTCTTGTACATAGAGGAACTAAGATTAAAGCCTCATCTGAGAGACATCTGTCTGTGGAGTCTCTCTACTCTGTCTGGAAGGGGAGAGGTGCTACTGCCTGCATCTGAGAAGATCGTGATCCTGGTGCTGCACATTGATGTGGATCATCATGCACTGCGTAACAACACTAACACCTTTGTAAAGTAAACAGCACACAGAGAGCCTAGGGGGAATTCAGGTTTTATAAATAATGTAGCTAAGCCCATAGTCAGGTCTCATTCAGCCCATAACAGTGCTTCAGATGGAAACCATATGCCCCCCACAACTTCTTAACTAGTTACACAAGCTATGTTTCCAAGAAAACCATTGTTTTTTTTAAAGATCCTCTTCTTGTCTCTCTTCCTCTATTTCTCAGATTGCCCTCACTTCCATTTTGATGTTCTAGGAAGTCACTAGGAACCTTAGAGAAAGAAATACTCATTTCTTTACAGGTGAACTATGCTGATCTCAAATTGAACATCTATATTATTTCCTGTAAACCTGCCTATCCTTTTGCAGGGACATGAATGTCTGTTTTACGACTATGACAATGCAAAGCAATTTTAAATGCCTGGAGGAAAGAACAAGAAATGATGAATGGAAAGCAATTGAATGATTCATTAGACTCAGAGTGTGATTGGATGAGGAATTCTGTAATTTTGCTCTCCAGTTTAATTTAGTCGACCTTCCTTTAATTATCTTCCCTTCTGACTTCATGAAGCTTTTTGTAAAATATAGTTTTTGAGGACCACTCTCAATGTTATATATTGTGAAGAATGCATTTGTCTATGCAATATTCTAGAGGACATAATTCTAAAGCAGATCAGATAATTTCACTGAAAGCTTAGACTCACATATCAGTGTTTGACTGTGTATTCCCTATCTTCTTAAACACTAACATTAAACCTTTTAGATATTTCTGGTTAGAACTGGAAAACTGATCTGGGTGTGCACCAACATAAAATGTCCCTGTACAGTATGAGTCCAATTTTTAGGCAATTAAGCCCACAATGTGATACACAATTTGCCTCTTCTCTGCTCCCTTTTTGGGCTTTTCTGCTAGTTGATCTCAGAAGAGTTGTGCTGGTAGAAGAGGGTTATGTCAGAATAAGGCCATTTCAGCTGCACGAGAGCATTTTCCTTATGCTAGCTGTAGCATCTTTCAAAAATGATTGCACTGTTACTCATTAGAAACTGTGCTTAAGATTGCAGTTTTAAAAACTTGGAATTATGGTCCTATTAGCCTTTTAGATTTTGTTGCTTGCCTAAATATTTAATGGAACTTTCACAATGCTCTCTACTCTTGTTCATCTTTACAACAACAACAACAACAACACACCTCTGTGAATCAGATTATTCTTAGGTACAGATGGAAATACTGAAGCTGGGAGTGAAGGGCTAAGCTGAATTTTTAATTAAAGTCCAGATGTTAAAACTCATTATCCACTTGCCTACTCTGAGGTTCTCCTTTAGTATTAGTCTTTGATTCTATTGTTTGTCCAGTTATATAAAAGCTTTAAAAATGTCTAAAGAAGCAAAGGAGTATGAAAGAACCTGGTTCCCCAACTTCTGGCCATCTAGCTAGTGACCAATATTAGTTCTGCACAGTGATAATTCTATTACAGGTTGAGTCTTCCATATCCAAAATGCTTGGGGCCAGAAGTGTTTTGGATTTCAGGTTTTTTTCATCCCCTCCAATATTTGCATATGTATAATGAGATGTCTTTGATATGGGACCCAAGCCTAACATGAAAGTCATTTATGTTCTGTATACACCTTATATGCATTGCCTGAAGGCAATTTTATACATTAATATTTTTCAGGAAACAAAGTTTGTATACAGTGAATCATCAGCAAGCAAAGGTGTCACTATCTCAGCCACCCATGTGGGCAATTTTGGAATATTTAGGATTTTGGAATTCCAGATAAGTAATACTCAACTTCGAATTCCAAAATCTTAAATATTTCAAAATCCAAAATGGCTCATATGGGTGGCTGAGATAGTGACAACTTTGCTTTCTGATGCTTCAGTGTACACAAACTTTGTGTATTCAGAATTCCAAGTAAGCAATACTCAACCTGGGAGCCAGTATGATGTAGTGGTTAGAGCACTGGATTATGACTCTTGAATCCTGGCTCAGTCATGGAAACACACTGGATGACCTTGGCCAAGTCACATACCCTCAGCCTCAGAGAAAGGCAATGGCAAATCTTCTCTGAACCAATCTTGCCATGAAAACCCAACAATAGGATCACCTTAGGGTTGTCATAAGTCAGAAATGACTTGAAGGCACACAACAACAACAATGTTCAACTTGTATTATTGTCTATCTAAATCCAATCAAATCCATATGAAAAGTCTGGTAAAATCCAGTCATATTTTATCCCAAAATAGATTAGATCCATACTCTGTTATATTTAGAGCATACCTATAAAAATCAATGGGGTCTTAATTTAACTTAAATTCCATTTATTTTGATGGATCTACTCTAAAAATAGCAAAGATTGATCTGCCCCAATTCGTTTTCTTAACATTTTGACCCCTTATCCTGTTGCAGAAGTCTCCCAGAGTGCTTTGAGTCTCCCAGAGTTACATTTTGTTGCCAAATTAACACAGAACTAGGCCTACATAGCAAGCATTTTTCCACATTGTCACCTGACATTTTAGAAACAACTACCAGATTCCAGCCAACTGCCAGGTACATTTGCTTTGCTTTTTGTTTTGCAGATTTAAAAAGAATTTGGGGAA
This sequence comes from Phrynosoma platyrhinos, assembly GCA_020142125.1. NCBI lineage: Eukaryota > Metazoa > Chordata > Lepidosauria > Squamata > Phrynosomatidae > Phrynosoma > Phrynosoma platyrhinos. The sequence continues at coordinate 60,689,773 of CM034710.1, forward strand.
AAATGTCCCAAAAGACCCATTGCACACTTGGGTCTCCTAGCCAATCTAATCTATAAGGATTAAAAAAAAGTCTCATGCCATTTTGTGATCAAATTATAATGTAGAAAAGTGGTGAAAGTGCTCATATGAGAAATGACCCTTCCACTTTTCTAAACAAAGAAATGGGAAGACACATATAACCTGAAACTCAACTATCTGCATAAATAACAAATACAAAGGTAGTGAAGTGTCCTGTTTCTGCAGTGTACATCTGCAACCAGTTGCTTTGCTGCCTGGGAAACATTAGCAGACAGATTTCCCAGGAGACAGTATTTACTAAGTCCATAGTGGCTCCCATGCCCACAAGTTTATATTTGTACAGATTTCCAAGTTATTTTGTTGTGTTCAGGAGGGGTTGGGTGGGGATTGTAAACACAACTTCACATTAGAAGTCAGCAGGGATGGGAAAAGGTAACTGCTCGGTACACCTGTATGTAGCTCTTGTATTTCATTTCCTTTAGTCTGAAAATGCAATGAAATGAAAATGGGGTAGCTTGACTACAAATATGATTAAGATAGGATAATCTTAGACTCACATATAGCAGAAAAAGGGTAGTTACTATAGACGAGGCCACGGAAATGTGGAAATTATTACTTCCTTGGTGGATATGGGGAGATTAGGACAAAATCAAAGATTTACATTTCACTTTGTTGTGTTTTTGTTTTGTTTTTAAAAAATATGTATCAGAGAAATATGAAACAATCTTGGAAATAATTTCATTTTTTTTCAACTATATGACAAATTTGATAGATTAAAAGATGGAAGTAAATGGGTTGCTAAAGTACGTAACAAGAAGTTAAATGCCATCATGTATACTATCTATGATATATTGTGTGTTATAGTTAGTCAATGTATGTGGTAGTTGTAGATATGATTTAATGTATTTCTTCCTTTAATATGTCTATTCTTTCATATTCTTATTAATGTTGTTTGTATATATTTTAAAATTAAATTAATAAAAATTATAAAAAGAAGAAATGAAAATGTTAAGTGAAACTGAATGAATCAGAGTGATCACTGTCCATCTGAACACACTGTGCTACCTTTTGCATGTGTAGTACACTCTAGAATGATAACAAATAGAGATGGTCCTATAGCTGTGATGATTCAGGAGCAAAAGATGTAGAAGTGGTAGGGCACCAGAGGCACTTTCACCTGATCCTGGCCAGGAAGAATGAAATGGAAATCCTGGTGCTAGGAGAGAAAGAGATGGAAAGAAATTGTTTTCAAAATGTTAAGAAAACAAAGACATTTGCAGACACTTGATTGTAGATCACCTTGAGACATTATTCAGGGCCAAAGAAGGATGCAAATGTAGAAGCAGCAGTAGAGCTCTTTGAGATGCCTCTCATGGGAAGCATTTTTTACCACTTAATCCACAAAACAAATAGAGGCACAGCATGTATTCAGAAAATGAAATGAGAAGAGCCATATTAAAGTCTAAGCATGAACGTCACTGAACTAAATTCATATATTGACCTTCTAACCTTGATGATCTGTGTAAAATGGCTGCTTGCTTGAAACACAATGACTGACTGACTGACTGGCTGGCTGACTTTGATGGTCACAAAGCTCTGATAGAACTGTGGCTTCCTGTCTCAGTCAACTGCTACTTCAGAGCAATGATGAACTTGAACAGATTTTGTTAAGACAGGGTACTTAAGATTGAAAACAAGGGAAGAAGAAAATGTTTACAGTCATGTGGATCAAACTGAGCAGTTTCAAAAGTGGTACACACCAGAGATGGATCTAATAATTGATGAACAGGTGGCCGAATTAAGAGGTGAGTATCCATTGTGGTGCTATATGCTAAGCAAAATAGGTAAATGTAGAATAAAAGTGGATGTTCTACTATGCCAGGATATCATATCCTTTGAAATGAGACATTTACTTGTCTAGGTAGCCTAAAAAAACACCGGAAGCCAAGTTTAGTCACAATGTCATACCAATGCTAATTGAAACTTATTAAAACATATTTCCGCACTGGATGAAATGTGGTTGAAGACAAATTTTTCAGCATGTTAGAAGTGGCACAAAATCTATAATCAAAGAATTAATACATGTTGGCATCATTTGACAGAATAAACTCTATACCTATACCTGCTGGAAATGCAATGCATCAAACATAGCAGTACTGGGGGTGAGTGAGTTAAAATGGACAGGAATGGGCCACTTTATATCAGACAACTACACAGTGTTCTACTCAGGCAATAAAAAGACAAGAAGAAACAGGATGGCTTTCATACTAAGAAAAGATGTTGCAAAAACAGTCGGAGTCAATGCAAAAAACACACACCCCTGAATCATCTCAATAAGGCTCCATGGTAAACCTATGAATATCACCATAATTCAAGTGTATGCACCAACCACTGAGGCAGAACAATAAGAAATTGATAGATTTTATGAAGGAGTACAGGAAGAAATTGACAACACACCAACACAGGATGTCAAGCTTATCATTGGAGATTGGAACTCACAGGTTGGAAGTAAAGAAGAATAAAAAACAGTAGGCAGATTCAGACTAGGCAAAAGCAATGAAGCAGGTGAGCATCTGATAGATTTTTGTGATGCCAACAACCTATTCATTGCAAACACATTTTTCATACAACCAGAGAAAAGGTTATACACATGGAGATCACCAGATGGCCAAAACAAAACCCAAATAGATTACATAATTGGAAGCAAAAGATGGCAAAGCTCCATACTGGTGGCTAAGACTAGACGAGGTGCTGATTGTGGTGCTGATCACGAAGTACTCATTTCAAATCTATTTCTCCTTATCTCGATTGTTGGCCTCAAATTCCAATGGCATCTCTTCTCTCAATGACTGTCTTAAGGCAGTAATGGGCTGGATGAGGAAAAATGGATTGAGACTGAATCCAGACAAAATGGAAGTGCTCACGGTAGCAGCCCCAAAACCAAGGATTGGGTTGAAACCTCCAGTCCTGGATGGGGTCACACTCTCCACGAAGGACTGTGTTCGCAGTCTGGGGTGCTCCTTGATCCATTGCTTCAGATGGCTAGTTAGGTAAATGCGACGGTCAGGAGTGCCTGTTATCAGCTTCGGCTGATACGCCAGCTGCGCCCTTTCCTGGAAGTAAGGGATCTTGAGACCGTGGTGCATGCGCTGGTAACCTCCCATCTAGATTTCTGTAATGCACTCTACATGGGGCTTGGTCCAGAAACTTCAGTTAGTACAAAATATGGCAGCCAGAGTGGTCTCAGGTACATCACGGAGAGTTCACATAAATCCTGTATTAAAACCTCTTCACTGGCTGCTTGTCAGTTTCCGGGCCCAGTATAAGGTGTTGGTTTTGACCTTTAAAATCGTAAATGGCTTGGGTCCATCTTATCTTTGGGACCACCTCTTCCTATATAATCCTCCCCACACACTCTGGTCCTCTGGGAGGAATTTTCTACAGCCAATGAAAACTAGGCTCTCGACAACCTCCCAGAGGGCTTTTTCCATCATCGCCCCCAAATTATGGAATGGCCTGCCGGATAAGAGTTATATAAAAGAGATGATGACATGAAAGACACATGGAATGAAGAGCTATATGAAGATGAACCCTAAATTCTAAAAACTGAGGTGGAAGCTGCAATAAAAGAAATAGCGAAAAACAAATCACCAGGAACAGATGATATTCCAACAGAACTGCTGCAATCCACATTGACAGAGTCAACTCTAGTGCTAACCAACATATGTCAACAGATATGGGAAAAAAAATGTTGGTCAACAGATTGGAAGCAATCAATATATATCCCCATCCACACAAAAGGGAGACACAAGAGACTGCAGCAACTATAGAAACATAGCACTAGTCTCCCATGTAAGCAAAATCATGCACAAAATTCTACAACATAGGCTCCAACCATACATAGAGAGAGAAATCTGAGATCCAAGCAGGGTTCAGGAAAGGAAGAGGCACCAGGGATCACATTACAAATATATGATGGCTAATGGAGTGTAGCAGGGAGTTTCAAAAGAAAATCAGGTGCTTTATAGACTACAGCAAAGCCTTTGACTGCATAGATCATTAAAGGCTATGGAACGCCCTCACAGACATGGGAATTCCAACACATCTGACAGTCCTAATGAGCAATTTGTACTCAAGACAAGAGGCTACTGTCAGGACAGAAAACAGAAAAACAGAATGGTTCCCAATTGGCAAAGGAGTCAGACAAGGCTGCATCCTATCACCCTACCTATTCAACTTATATGCAGAAAATATTGTAAGGAAAGTAGGCTTGGACATGGAAGAGGGAGGAGTGAAAATAGGAGGAAGAAATATCAACAATCTGAGATATGCTGACAACACTATAATGCTAACAGAGAACCTCAAAGACCTAGAACAACTATTAAGGAAGATTAAAGAAGAAAGGCAGGCTTAATATTGAATATAATGAAAACAAAAATAATGACCACAGGAAACTTACACACACACATTCAAACTAGACAACGAGGAAATAGAAATAGTAAAAGAATTCTCATATCTGGGATCAAACATTGATTGGAACGGGGACTGCAGCCAGGAAATCAGGAGAAGATTAAGAATGGGGAGGGTGGCCATGAAAGAACTAGAAAATATCCTAAAATGCTAAGACATGCAACTCAGCACAAAAGTCAAAATCATACAAACCATTGTATTCCCTATTACCATGTATGGATGTGAGAGCGGGACAGTCAAGAAAGAAGATAGGAGGAAAATCAATGCATTTGAGATGCAATGCTGGAGAAGAGTGCTAAGGATTCCATGGACAGCCAAAAGGACAAACAAATGGGTCATAGAGCAGATCAAGCCAGAAATATCCCTAGAGGTAGGGCCTCAGCAGACGGAGGTCCCGGAGACGCTGCCAGACGGAGCGCCGGCGGAGCTCAGCCTCCGCACCGCTGTGCTCCTCCGGCGACTCTAAAAGGAGCTCCAAATTGGCGCTCCTTTTAGATGTCAGGGAAAGTGTGCCCTAAAAGCGGCGGGCGCACTTTCCCTGACTCTTCCGTCACAGCGCATGTGGTCGCTGCGGCGTGAGGTCATCCCCGGAGCGCCGGCCGTGTGGAGGACCGGCGACTCTGAGGGCGACCTCAGGAAGAGGAAAGGGCGCCGCTCGTGCGGCTGCCCCTCCTCTTCAGGGCCTCGAAGACGACTCTATTAGTCGTCTGCCGATAGGGGTAGACTGCCAGAAATAGTGCACATTAAATTGAGGCACTGCCCTGGCTTAGTGCTAGGGAGTCATGGGAATTGTATTTTTTTCTGAGACATTGAGTCTTCTCTGTCAGAGAGCTCTGGTGCCACAATAAATTACAGTTCCCATGATTCCCTAGCACTGAGCCAGGGCAGTGCCTCAATTTAATGTGCACTATTTCTGGCAGTCTGCAAAGGCCCTATGATGACAAGATGCTGGGAGCTGGAGATGTCACCATGGGTCAAAATCAGCTCAAAGGCAGTTAACAACAACAGCAATCCTTGCTGGAAGAGTTAGTGTAGTGTGATTAGAGTGTTGGACTATGACTCTGGGGACCAGGGTGTGAATCCCAGCTCAATCATGGAAACCCACTGAGTTGACCTGGGCAAGTCATAAACTCTTAGCCTCAGGGGATGGCAATGGCAAACCCTCCCTGAAAAAACTTGCAAAGAAAATCCCATGAGCCTTAGGATCACCATAAGAAATGACCTGAAGGCACACAACAACAACAACTTCCTTGCTGGTATTTCTGCAGTAGAACAGTGGTTAATAAAACCAGCAGTGTACCCCATGTGGGAAATTTGCTCCCAAGGATCACTGTGGCATCTAAATAGCATGCCCTGGTGTTTATGGAGCTTATTGCATTCTTAAATAACTCATCTTACCTGATCCGGCTTAAAATTAAATGTGGGTGGCATTGCAAGGGTTTTGCCACTGAAATTGCCACCTGGGAACATCCTGGGGCCATCCCTGCTCCTGGAGCCATTCCAGTGGCCATTTTCTCAAGCCAGAAAACTCACGGCTTTGAAAAGAGCCATGCTGAGTGGCTCTAGGAGTGGGGATGGCCCTGAGCTGCATTCGGGCAGTGATTTCGGTGGCAAAATAGGCTCCATATGCCACCCAAATTTAATTTTAAGCTGGAGGTGAGTTATTTAAGAATGTGATAAGCCTGTATATCAAGACTGAGAGAAAGAATGGCCCAATATTAGGAGATATTTACATATGCAGAGATTGCCAGTGGGGTAATCTTCAGTTACAACTTTAATGTTTGATCTTCCTAAACATATGTAATAGCTGTTTTTCTCCCAAGTTTATCTTTATTTTCTAAATTTTGGGGTTTAGAACATGTTTTTTGTTGTTTTTAATTGGAAATAACAGTACAAGTATTTTTATGGCAGAGAAATAGTGTTGGTTACGGGGGGGGGGGGGGGGGGCAAAAACAAAAGTTTGAAAGCTACACAAAATAAACATTTCCCCTCATATCAACATGTGTTCTCTGTCTCCCTGTGTTTGGGTATTGTGGAAAGAATATGATTCTACATCCAGAAACACTTGTGTGGAAATAGGCATTGTTAGTTATGCAATACATTGCAATACCCATGGGGTCAGAAAACACCCCAGAAGTTACTCAGTGCAATTTCTTAACCACTTGGATGAGGGTTGGGGTGGGGATAGGGACTGAGGGAGGAAGGTGGAAAAAAGAACTAGGCAAGCCTCTGCACTTTTTAAACATTCATCTATAACAACAAGCAAGCCTTCTTCCTCTTGCTTTGATCCCTTGACATTCTGTGCTCACGTACAACCTCTCCTCCAGGAGCTCTGGCTCGCAAGTGTCATTATGCTTATTGTCCTTCTGGAAAAAGCTCATTTCAGAAAACACAGTTCACCATAATAGCTTTGGGTTTAAACAGAGAGATCTCCTGTGATACACATTGAACTTGAAATATAATAATAATAATTTTCCCACTATTCCCAATAAAGCAAGGACACCATTCAAAGAGTAACCATGCTGCAATCATATAGTACATTGGCAGGGAAGTATAAACAATGAAAAACAAAGAAATAAAGCAAATCTAAAATAACCCTACCGATAGCAGTGGTAGTTCCTGCTATCATTCTAGAGCACACACATGTGCACAATCTCACCATCAGGCTCTGATGTTCCAAGAACTAACCCCCATTATTTACACTTTTTACATTATTATTGCATACATATGAAGACAGCTGTATCAGTGTTTATGACATCTCTCCCCACCTGAAGGATGTATCCTGTTATATGGTGGCTGTGCTGAAAATACATCTTTTGCAAAATGAAAACTGAATTCATTGCAATTATTCATCTGGTGGTTCCACCCTTCTGTCTTTAATATATTCTGATTGTGATTCAAAGTGAAATGATTTTCACCTTTCCATTGACTAAAACTAGATTAAGTGATGTGACTTTTGGTAACAAATATATTTTCCTCCGGGTCAGTTTAGCTTTTAGTTTGAAAAGATTTTGTTCCATGGTATTTTAAATTAATTACATCAAACAGCTGTACTTAATGCTCTTTAAAGAAGAGTTAATGCACTGCAGTGGCTCTAATTGGGGAAATATGGTAGACAGTTTCCTCTTCTTTCTTGATCCAATGACATGATCTCATAACAGGATGAATAGATTGTGAGATGGAACATTTAAACAATGAAAGGAGGGAGGGAGGAGAGAATTTTATGAGGAAGAGAAACTCATCCAGATCTGAGATGGAATGAACAGGATGTTGCTTTGAAGGAGTGTTTTCACTCCTGCCTGTCCATCATGAGGCAGAATATTTTTTTTAAAAAAAAACCACACCCGCTGATACAAGATGTTATCAAACCCAGCTGTACAGTATTTAGTCTCAAGGGCTGACTCAAAAGAAATGGCATCCACCAGCAAAACAAAGCAACACATGCACACAAACTAAGCAGAGGAAGAGCTTTGGCTTGGATACGTCACTGATATCAAAGCTTTGTTTTTGCAGTAAATAGATTCTCATCTGGAATGGACACTGCTGAGGTGTGTTGGGGACAGATATATGTGTGCATGCATACATGCACACACAGCACTCTCTCATGCACACTATCTCACAACATACATTTATATATTTTCCCCTGAAAGGGGGCTATGAAAGTGAAAAGAAGAGATAGATAGAAACTAAAATTGAATGCGGGCTGCCAAGATGGAAATGATATTTGTTTTCTATTACACCAGAGAGGCACCATTCCAGCTTTTGTCCTTCAAAGCTGTGAGCGACCACGCTTTAATGCCTGCAGGTTGACCATGCATTGTTATTATCCAGTCTTCATGTTCACATCATGTGTCATCTGACCAAAGGAGAGTCTACAAAGTGAAAGCCTCATGCAAAATTTATGCTTATATGGCTGTTTCAGTCAGTGGAAAAATCAATACTGCAGGCTTGATGCACAGAAATGACTGAGTGCTCTCTGACTGACACTAAAAGCACTGGGAGATTGAGGGGCTGCATATCCAAGGAATCGAGTGTATTAGAGCTCTCATAATAGTCTGCTCACCTTATATTAGCCTTTCCTTGGGATTATTTTTTGATAACAATTATGATTGTGGGGTTTAAGGCAATTACACTATTACAAAGAAAAAGCTGCTTTTTATGTCCTGTAAAGCTGTCATATATTTCACACCACAACTGCCTTCCAATTATTTTTGCTACAATGCACTTTGGAAGCAAAATGTCCTAACTGATATATATTAGCCTTTTATGTTTTATAAATAAAAATCAAAGCTATAATGTAATCCTCCAGAAGATATTTCTCACTTGCCTGCCCAGATGTGATTTTTAAAAGAGAAAAAACCCTGTTCCCTAAGTCCAAAACAGGGCGAGGGGGAGTGAGAGAGAGAGAGAGAGTTGTAGCTCTTAAGGGGAAGGGTAATATATACTAAGAATGTTTTAGAGTCAGTCATAGCTTAAGAGTTAATGCTACATTATAAGGTTGCATGAGGCATATCTCTGTTTAATTAAACAGAGATAGCAATGCAGTATTGTGAAAAGGAAATCATATATAAATATAAAATAAAATCTGTCAAAATGATTACATTCAAAGAATTCATATGATATACTTTGTTACAAGAAGCTATAAATATTTCTTAATCAGTAAGAGAGGAATCATGATAGCCAGTATGGAGCAGTGGTTTGAGTGTTGGACTATGACTCAAGGAGTTGTTGTTAACTGCCCTTGAATTGGCCCTGACCCTATGAATGAGACATCCCCAAGACCCTCTATCCTCTACTGCACTGCTTAGGTCCTGCAAATTCAGCCCCATGATCACCTTGATTGAATTTATCCATCTGGCATGCAGTCTTTTTCTCTTTCTACTGCCTTCTACCTTTTCTAGCATTACTATCTTTTCAAATAAGTCTTGTCTTCTCATGATGTGGCCAAAGTATGGTAGCCTCAGTTTGATCATCTTAGCCTCCAGGGAGAGATCAGGTCAGATCTGTTCAAGGACCCAATTGCTTGTGTTTTTGGCTGCCCAAGTATCCTTAGCACTCTTTTCCAGCACCACATCTCCGATGAGCTAATTTTCTTCTTTCTTATGGAGACTAGGGTTCAAATCCCCACTTGGCCATGTCAGCCTACTGGATGAACTTGAATATGTCACACTCTCTTAACCTCAGAGGAAGGCAAAAGCAAACCCTCTCTGAATAAATCTTTCTGATAAAACCCCATGATAGGTTTATCTAGGATCACCATAAGTCAAAATTACTTGTACAACAAGAAGAAGAAAGGAAACAGTCAAACTGGTACTTGAGATATAATGCTTATACTGTTAAGATAGCTCAGTTGTACAGCTCATTACTGAACACAAACCATCCTAATTTCATTGTTCAGTATGTTTAATTGCATGAACATGTGAGTGTTTTGTTGAACTCACCAAGCATATTTCATTTCTTCTTACACTGTTATGTTTTCACCATGTAAGAGACCATTACACCTGGCCCTACATATGTAATTGACATTTTCACATATTATATGTCAACAATAGCCATTGTGCCCCAGTTTAGGAGGAGCTATTGACAATCCTGGCTTTACTCCCACAGTCTGGAGCAAAGAGACAAGTCTGTGTATTGTGGGAAAGACCGGCATGGGCAAGAGACTTCTCAGTCAATGCTAAACTAGCTGCTCCAAAGCTGAACAGATGGAAAGGGAGCAGCCTCTCCCCAGCGAGGAAGGAATCTCAGTCTTCTTTGCCAAGAAAGAGGGGTACAACTAGTTTCTCAGTTTTCTTCTTGGCAAGAAAGGACTCTAAAGGCCTAAGCAGACTGCCAGAAATAGTGCACATTAAATTGAGGCACTGCCCTGGCTCAGTGCTAGGGAATCATGGGTACTGTATTTTTTTCTGGGACATTGAGCCTTCTCTGTCAGAGAGCTCTGGTGCCACAATAAATTACAGTTCCCATGATTCCCTAGCATTGAGCCAGGGCAGTGCCTCAATTTAATGTGCACTATTTCTGGCAGTCTACTTAGGCCCTACGTCCAACAGAGGCAAAGCTCTCTTTCAAAAAATTGTCCCCAAATACTCCTCCTCCTGCTTCATTAGAGACATGCCTTCCCCACATGACTTTGGGAATCTCTCACTTTGAGAATCATCAGTCTATAGGATTTGCCATGAATGCTCTATGCTCATACACCAACAAACCCCACTCTACCAATGCAAGCTTCAGGCACAAGCTAGGAAGCCAGTCTCCTAGATAACTTAAAACCAGTGGCCTTCATCCTACCAGCAGTCCCTGTGACTATTGAATCACTGGAATTTACATAAGTATTGACTTACTTCTCAACAATTGATTCAATGGACTTACTACAGTTGGGAGTACTAATGGATTTCAGAATTCGCCTGGCTCCAAGCCATCCATGTTTTTTTCCCTGTTCACCTTGCTTAGCCATTTTTCATCAGAAAGATATCTCAGGCTACTGATCAGTATGGTCTGTTCATTGTTCCTTCCCATACATTGTTAGTATGGCCAATCCAAAAAAGAAAAGAAAAAGAAAAGGGGAAGTCAGTCAATCTCTAGACTCCTGTTTTATTAGGGATCCCACAGTGTGGGGCAAGTGAAAAATGTATTCCTGGTGCCACAACAAACTACAGTTTCCAGAATCCCACAGAACTGAGCCAAGACAGTTAAAGTGGTGTCAAACTGGATTATTTCTGCTGTGCAGATGAAGCCAATGCGGCAGTTTTCTTTGACTTCCCCCACTGTTTTTTTCTTTTTTCTTTTTTTAAATTTTTTTAAAACCTACTACTCCTGCTACCACCACACCATCAGATACTTTGCATTGGTCAACAGATTCTCAGAATTTACATCAGCACCAGAATCATAGAATCATAGAGTTGGAAGAGGCCTCAAGTTCACCCAGTCCAATCCTCTGTCATGCAGCAACTCATAATCCAAGCAGTCCTGACAGATGACTATCCAGCCTCTGTTTAAAAACCTCCAAAGAAGGAGATCCCACCACACTCCTAGGAAGTGTTTTCTACTGTTGATCAGAACTAGTACAGGATCCACCACAGCTTGGAAAGGTTATTGTAAAGGTTATTTAAAAAGGTGCTTGTTACTGATTACCAGTTGGTTATTTTTTAATTATAGCTTTTAAAATCAGTTGAAATCCAAAAAGTGGCAGAAATGCAATCATAATCTCTCAGCCTATTCGACTCTAACCAAATGCTATCCTATCTTATCCTCAGCCTATCCAAACTCATATTGACCCTGAGCACCTCAGGGAAAGGGTTGGTATAAAATAACAGAACATGGTTTTTCACAATTGAATATGTGTGTGCCATGTGAGAAATTCATATACTTAAAGTTATTACTTGTTGGCTGCAATATTAAGTGATCGCTTGCCAAGTATGAATGGGGCTTCATGGACATTAAGAGCACAAAGACACTTTTCATATCCTCTAAAATACAATGTCTTCCATGCAGCCTCCATACATTACATACATACCTGTGCAAGTATATGAACTATCAGCCTGTAGCCTCAAAGTCTGACCTGTTAGAGTCTGCAACTGTTTAGCTTATGGGGTAAACTTTTATAGACATAATGTAAATATTTAGTTCATGCTTACACTGTGGGCATGTATGCATATCACAAGACGTAGGGGGGTTGCAGACTGCCAGAAATAGTGTGAATTCAGTCCACTTTTAGGGTTAGGGTTAGAGTTAGGGAACCATGGGAACTGTATTTTATTGTGGCACCAGAGTTGTCTGACAGAGAAGGTTCAATGTCTCAGGAAAATAACAGTTCCCATGATTCCCTAGCACTAACCCTAACCCTAAAAGTGGACTGAATTCACACTATTTCTGGCAGTCTGCAACCCCATAGTTTATCTTAACCATGGTTAGTTGCATAAGCAAGGGGTTCTTAACCTGTGGTTCATGAAATCCTTGGTATTGCATGAAATCAGCTTCAGAGGACCATGAAATGAAAGCAAAAATGCTTTGTTCCCTTCCAGTTCCTGAGCTTTTCCTGTTGTGGTAAGTTAAGGTAAAATGTAGTCTTTTCAAATGCTCACTGTTTTTTTTAAAAAAATTGAGAATAGTCTATGTGAAGAAAATTAATTCCAAGTGCAATAAAATAATTATATACAATATTTCGGACATAAATACAGGGATTTTTCTGGGGAGGGGGTTCGTATCTTTCATCAGATTACAAAAAGGCTGAGGACTCCTTAAAGGTTAAGAACTGGCCTAAGCAGTAACTTGCCTAAACAAGCCAAGGAGATGCCACTTTTGGGTCCAGATGTCACAAATAGCACTTATATAATAGGAAGCAATAGCAAGTACATTTCTATACCACTTATCAGTGCACTTAAGCACTCCCTAAGCGGTGTAAGCTAATTGTCCCCAATGAGGTGGCTAGTCATTTTAGCCACCTTAGAAGGATGCCAGTCTGAGTCCAGTCTGAGCCCCTGACTGGGACTGAACTCACAACCTTGTGGCTTGTGAATGAGTGGTTGCAGTATTGTCATTTAATCACTGCACCACCAGGGCAAAATAAAGCAGACTTTATAAGCAAACAACAAACCAATGGATTCAGAATGCATTTTATGGCTAGCTGACAAACTAAGGTTTGCTAACACAGGCAGGCTTTCATACCACAAGAAACTAGATGTCAACAAACAAGATGACAGTTCATTGCAACATGCAAATGTATGTTGTAATGATTTGTGATGTGCCAATCTGAGTACTTTAAGTTATCAAAACTATTTGCCAACAGATTTCACTTTGTGTACATTCATCTGAAATGCTAGAAGATCCATATTGCTGATTATGGCCAGGACAAGGCATTTGCTCCTCAAAGCAATGGATAAAGATGTGCTCCTTCCTGAAAATCTATATAGATGCTGAGTGAACTGACAGTTGAACTAGCTCATCACTGAAAATGGGACTGTGTCCTTCATTACAGCTAAGCTCCTGGGCACATCTCAGAAGATGCAGTGTAGACCATATGGCACAGCTCAGCCTGATACCTGTTCACTGCCTGCTCAGATAAATGTGGCAATGCAGAAATAATGATGTCAGCAAATAACATACAATCAGAGGCATGCACAGGTGGTGCTGTGTTAGAGTAGTTGTCCCTCCATCTGCTTATTCTGAAAAGCATTCTCTGTAAAGTACTGGAAGAACATAACTAGACAAGACAATCCACAGGGCTAAAAGGCATGGGAATGGTTGGGTTGAACAGGGGGTGAGGGAGAATGATTAGGGATGCTCAGTGGAAAGATTTGTCACTGCTCTACCCAATATGCAGCTCCTCAAGCAGCCATCCCAACAGTGGCATCACTGGAGCAGTGCAGGATGTGTGGACTGCACTGGGTGACACTCCAGAAGAGGAGTGACACCCGGTTGGGCCCTCCTCCCCCTTTGGGGCAGGAGGGGCGAATACATGCCCATTTTGGCTGCTCCATCATGGCTCTCTCCTTGAGGAGGAAGCTTGCTGATGGAGCAACAGGAGGGGTGAACATGTGCCCTTCCTCTCTGCTCCATCACCACGCTGCCTCTTGGAGGATGAAGCCTGACAATGGAGTAGCAAGGGGATGAATGCATGCTCTTCTAGGGTGACACTCTTTCCACTGGGTGACATCTTAACTAGTGATGCCACTGCATCCCAATATGCCCAATAGTAGGGATGGTCAACAACAAAAATCTCTTCCCAGCCCCATGCTCACTTGGTAGGTGTAAAGATATAATTACCGTATTTTTCCGGCGTATAAGATGACCCGCGTATAAGACGACCCCCCCATTTTCCCAGCCAAAATATAGAGTTTTAGCACCTCCATCCTCCTTATCCTTATACCCGGCGAATAAGATGACCCCCCACTTTAACCACAGATTTTGCCAGTTAAAAAGTAGTCTTATACGCAGGAAAATAAGATATCATAATAAATAGCTATGGGGATAAAACTAACAAAATGAATTTCAACAGGGAGAAATGTAAAGTACTACACTTAAGGACTGTGGCTTGGCAACAGTATATGTGAAAGGGATCTAGGAGTGCTAGTAGAGCACAAGTTGAACATGAGTCAACATGTGATGCAGCACCTAAAAAAGCCAATGCAATTCTAGGCTACATCAATATAAGTATAGTGTCTAGGGGGCTATACATATGACCCCTAAGGGGCAGCTCCCCACCCCTAGGAGCACTGGATTGGGGCTGTGGCAACAGCACGTCGAGGCCCCGATCTGGCACTTTGCTGCTCCAAAAAGAGGTGGCAAATGCCACTCCTTTTTGGAGTGGCAAAAAGCTGTCCTTACCACCGCAGCTCTTCTGCACTCCTTTGGCTCAGTGTGTCTGTACACTGCGCCAAGGGAGTGCCCTGACACCACACGCCATGTGGTGGGGTGCACAGCATGATGGCAGCATCAGGATGGAGTTGGGGCAGCCGGCATATGGTCGCCATGCCCCAATTCCACCCACAGGCCAGTCCTTTTGGCTGGTCTGTACAGCCTCTAAGTCAAGGGAAGTAATAATAGCACTCTATTCTGCTTTGGTCAGGCCTCACTTGGAATGTTGTATCCAGTTCTGGACACCTTAATTCAAGAAGGATGTTGGCAGGTTGGAATGTGTCCAGAGGAGGGTGACCAAAATGATGAAAGGTCTGGAAACCATGTGCTATGAAGCGTGGGTTAGGGAGCTGGAAATGTTTAGCATGATGAAAAGAAGGTTAAGAGAAGACATGATAGTCATGTTTAATATTTGAAGGGGTGTCTTATTGAGGATGGAGCACTTGTTTTCTGCTACTCCAGAGAATAGGACCCAGAGCAATGGATTCAAACTATAAGAAAAGAAATTGTGCCCCAACATTAGGAAGAACTTCCTGACAGTAAGAACTGTTGAGGTCTCTTCAAATTCTATGATTCTGGAGATCTCTGAATGAGTACAGTCTCTATTCCTCCCCTCATTTCACAGCTCAAGTTGATTATAATTTTCTTCAGCTTCTAGATAAAAATGACAAACATTTCCAAAAATCTAAAAAGGAATATTACTCCATGGCTCAAGAATTTTGCTTCCAAGATGTGGCCCTGTGGTGAGCACTCCTTTCCCCCACCTGTGTGTAAAAACAGGTCTTTCTAAGTGCTATTCAGCACTACATCCTGCAAAAACATTCCCACATCAGTTGAAAGGAAGCAAATCCTAAGCACCATAGATGCAGGACTGACCAAATGGAAAGCAAGATATTCAGAAATGTTCTGATGGGAGAGTTTTTATTCCATCAGGCTTTCTGGGGAACAGAGAGAAATTGTTAGTTGTAGGATCAGAAGGGATATGGCTGATTGATGTTGGGTGGGAACTCACAAGCAGAAGAGGCACACTGTCACTCCCTAGGAGGTGGCTGTCAAGTCACAAATATAACATCTGTGAACAAATGCCAGGGCTGACTTTTCCTTGCTGCAGAAAGCAAAAGAACGGTGTTGTCAAATAAATTCTAGTCTTGGCAGTTTACATTCTGTCATGGATGAAGGTCAACAAAACATCCCAGATAAGAGAAAGATATGTACAAACACACTGCAATATATTGCAAAATTATTGCTGATTATAACTTTTTATACTGTTGCATTATTTTTTTATTAAGAGGGAAAAACTGTTCAATCAAACAAACCCTTGTCTTTGGTAAGTTCCCTTTTGTTTAATACTGAAGGTCCAGTCTTTTCTGTTTTTATTTGTTTGCTTTGTCTATTATTCTCCAACCATCTGCAAAAACTTTCTAGGACATCTCTGAAATCCATGAACTGTACATGGCACAGGTGGCATTACATGTTTCATTCAAGTACTACTTCCACAACAAACACTAAGGGAAATCTCACAGGCCTAATTGGACAGTTAATGTATGAATTAATATTAGATGATTCACAGAAGAGGTGTTAATCATTTGCTCAATTATCTGTTACACAAATAAATGTAAAGCATGGTGTGAAAAGAATGGTAAGTGGTTCCAGTATAGTAATAGAACAGTTTACACTACATGAAGCAAAAATTTATACTAGAATTTATACTACAAGAAGACTTGAATTTTCTTCTTGGACTGCAAGGAGTTCCTTAAATATCACTAAGAATGTGGTTATATTTATGTGTGACTAAATTTATTATTGCAAATGCATGCAGAATTGCATAGGATCTATCTACAAATTGGAACATGCAGGGTTTGTTTATCCCTCTCCAATTTTCCCCTAAGACCACCAGGGGCTCATGGTAGGCAAGGCACCCACAATTTGAGGCTGAAATATAATATGTTTTGGACTTCATAATCCCCCCACCCAGCTATGAGAGCTGTAGTCCAAAAAAGGCAATGACTCAAAACTCTGATTGATATGGACCAATACAATTGCATGAGTATTCATAATTTCAAGGTACTAGCTCTGAGGACGAGTATTACACTGCAGTGTGTATGTATTTCCTGAGCTACACAGAGTGTTTCTTCATAGACCATTTTTGGTTGGATTGCAACATGCAAGGAACTGAACTCAGAAACTGATCCCAGCTTCACCATATCCTCCTCATAAACTATAACAAGATACCTTCCCACTTCTCTGTGTGATATTTTCTCTTTTGGAGTTGACAAAGTTGAATGCAGTTGTTTGCAAAACAAACAAACAAACAGCACACAATTTTAACATCTCATTGTCAATATACTAGTTGATAAATCTTTCCAACTCAAAGATAGATGAAAGATTTATTGTCTAAGGCAGTTTTCTTGCACTCCAAGTTTACAAAACTTTGGTACCTGGAGATGCTGTCTTAATAGATAAGTATGTACTACTCCCTCTTTATCTGTTTATTATGATCTAAGATGTGCCCCAAAAGCACTGGGCTAAGCTACGCGAGAGACAAACTCAGTTGCACCCCTGCTGTTTAACTGCTCAACATAAGTAAAGGACAGAAGCAATAAAGCAATAAAAACATCCAGAACATAGAATTTCCAATGAAGTTACTTCATGCTCTGTTACTTCATTTGCAATTGGAATGGGCCAGCTCTGCCCTGTGTGAGGGATGAGATAAATATCTCACACTTCATATGTGAGGAAACAAGTAATAAAATAACCACAACTACAAATACTGCCACTAGTACAATTGGTTCTGCACTCATGAAGAAGAAGTAAGCTGGAAAATGAACAGTTGGCTCAATGTAGTTTGATATGATCATAATCCTTATTTTGACTTCACAGTTTCTGGAACTGAGAAAATCTTTTATGTTATCAAGAAGATCAGGAGGGATTCAAAATCATGTTGAATAATATCACTCAAGCCCAGTGGCATCACGGGGGGGGGGCAGACTGCACCAGGTGACACCCTAAAAGTGGGTGACACCACTTAACCTCAAACACCAACCTTTTGGCAGAAATGAGCTGTGGCATTCATTTGCTTCCCTTTAAAAAGCTTTAAGAGATGGTGGGAGTGGGGTGAAGCTCAGTGGGAGGAAAAAGGAATGCCCCCCCCCAAAAAATTTAAAATTAAAATTTCAAATTTTTTTTTTATTTTTTTGTAAAAAAATATTAGTTTTAATTTTTCTTTTAAAACATCACATTTTAACCAAATATTTACTATGTATATGTAAATGCATTTATGTTGTGCTTATGATATTGTAATTTGAAGGTATAATTTTAATTTTGCTAGTTGTTTATGTCACAACTGTTAGCATACATTCAGTGGCATATGGGAATTACGATTTACGAGTAACATTAGTGCAAAAAAGCATTACTAAGGAATCTGTATGGTGTGAGATGGGAGGAGGTCAATGATGTGGGGGGGGACACCATGCGTTACTGTACCGGGTGATACCAGCCCTAGGGATGCCACTGCTCAAGCCACATCCAGTTATCAACATCATCACCATCATGCAATCTGACTTTTAATAGTATATACAAAGTGAATTTTGCTGCTTTTAAATAAAAAATGATAATGCTTGGAAGTGTGTTGTTATTATATTCTGTGTTCAATACATGAGCATGTGAACACAGATTCATAATATTTTTTTAAATTGTATCTTTCCATGTGATTACTTTCCCTTTGCACCCTTCCTTTTCTAACAGTTTGTTTTTAGATTATTTTGAAACTCTTGATCTATTTTACCTTAGTTTAAACACACGTTTAACCTTGCTGTGCCCCTACACACACACACACACACACACACACACACACACACACACACACATTGTGGTTCTGTGCCACTAAATAGTATGATGAAGTTAACATATTACCAATGTGCATATGTATGTACATATGTATGTATGCACCATGTGCATATGGAACTAAATGTACATTCTTTTGAATACAGTAGGCCCTTGGTATCTGTGGACTTGCCAGCCACAGATTCCAGCATCTGCGGATGGCAAGCCCACATGGGGAGGGCAGCAGAGGAGGAAGAGGAAGAGGAGGCAGCAGTGGCGAGGGAAGAGGAGGAGGGGGAGGAGGAAGAGATGGAGGGAGGAGGAAGAAGAGGAAGAGATGGCAGCAGTGGCAAGAGGAGGAGGAGGTGGTGGCAGCAGTGGGGGAAGAAGGAGGAAGAGGAGGAAGAGGATGAGGAAGAGAGGAGGTGGAGGAAGAGGAAGAAGGAGGAAGTGGAAGAAGGAAAAGCAGCATTGTGTAGAGACAGCAGAAAGAGGCAGCCCCATGCTGCCCATCACAGTGAGGCAGTGAGGTGGGCTTTGGGTGGCTGGGGCAGCAAGGTCCTGTCCCCAATGGTGATGCAGCCACATGGCCGTGCAACTATCGAGGACAATGAGACTTGAACATCCACGGATTTTGGTATCCTGAACAGATCCCTGCAGACACCAAGGGGTGGCTGTATATATATTATAGAGAAGCATGGATATGGTTGCCTTGCTGGGATGGGACTAGGGGGCACTGTTTTACAGTGACTTCATTCTTTCTTGAAGAAGCAAACCCAGAAGGTGGTTCTGGGGAACCCTTGCTCAACCCCTTGGCTGTTGGCCTGTGGGGTCTCTCAGGGCTGAGTTCTGTCCACTGTTAACAGAGGTACAAAAAACACTGCAGAAATAATCCAGTTTGAAACCACTTTAACTGCTCTGGCTCAGTGTTAGGGAATCCTGGGAATTGTAGTTTATTATGGCACCAGAACTCTCTGACAGTGAAGGCTAAATGTCTCACAAAACTACAGTTCCCAGAATGCCCTAGCATTGAGCCAAGGCAGTTAAAGCGGTTTCAAATTGGATTATTTCTGCAGTGTGTTTTGGACCATATACTTGAAACCACTGGGAGAGGTCATCTGGAGTTTGGGAGCTTGGTGCTATCTGCAAATATATGATATTTTCCATCTCTTTTCCACCACAAGCTAAGGAAACTGTTTTGGTCCTAAAATGTTGACTGTCATCAGTAATGGACTTGATGAGATTGAACAAACTGAAACCAGACAAGACAGAGGTGCCCCTGGTCACTCAAAAGGCAGATTGTGGAAGAGTGCTTCAACTTGTGGTGGATGGGGTTATACTCCCCCTGAAGATGCAGATTCACAACTTGGTTGTGTTCTTGAATTCAGCTATGACCCTGGAAGCCCAGAATTCAGTACTGGCTAAGGAGTGTGTTTGTACATTTAAAGCTTGTATGTCAGCTGCACACATTCCTTGAGATGTCAGATTTTACCACAGTGACACATACCTTAGTTAACTCCTGGATGGATTACTATAACACATTCTACATGGGGCTTCCTCTGAAGAGTGTTCAGAAACTTCAACTGGTCCAAAGAGCTGCAGCCAGATTGCTAACTGGGGCTGCCTACAGGGAACACACAACTTAACTGGATGCCAGTCCATTTCCAAGCACAATTCAAATTGCTGGTTTTGACCTATAAAGCTCTATATAGCTAGGTACAGGTTAGAGACAGCCCTTCATATTGGCAGGTTAGCTATCCATGGTTTGGAGCATCTGTGCTAGCCCTGCCCTATATACGACAATGGTGCCATGTGCACAACAACAGCAACAACAAAGGATGAAAAGATCTTTTCATTCATATTAAGTCATAACTTTTTGTTAAAACACAAGAACGAATGGGCATGTTTAGACCATGTTCTGTCTTCTTTAAAATCATAATTTTAGGTAAAAAAAAATTACATTTTGGCAAGATTTGTTGTTGTTGTTTTTTGGTAATGATCAGAGAAGAACAAGAAAGTGAAAAATATTAAATCTGTGAAATCAATAACTAGCAATGATTAAAATTAGAAGTGCTAGATCTTATTTCTTGAGCAAACAAGATAATGACAGAGGATAATAACTTCACCTGACCACAGATCTTTTGAAATGTTTTCATTCCAGTTGAACAGGAAAGGCATTGGTGTTGCTCATTTTCCTATCAAGCATTATATTATTTTAGTTGAGATATAAGCAATATCCAAACCAGCAAGGAACACAAAGAAAGGAGTGTATTCTGACATTGCAGAATAAATCAAGACTGTTGGTTATTTCAAAATGTAATTCAATTATTCATAAACAGGTAGCATTTTTATATCATTTAATTCCATTATACTCCAAATCACAAAACCCTGATATTTTCCTTGTTTGTATTTGGTAGCATGCAGTTACCACAGCTATAAAAATAAAATAGAAGGCACTTTTAGTATAAACTGTGATTAATTTTTATTAGAATGATATACTTCTTTATTATAAATAGACATTTTATTTGTAGATTCTTTCTCACTGCAAGTTGATTCCCATGGTGTAGAATGCAGAATTGTATATAAGATATTTGAGTGTCTAAAACGATGTATGATAAATGAAGTAGCATGCCACTTATACGCTTATCATGTTCCTTGACTAGCAACAGGTTCAGCAAAGGGCACAGCCAGTAAATGAAATTTTCCACCAGGACAATATATCATCACATGAAATGTATGCACTGGAAACTTACAAGCTCGCTCAAGATGTGGACAAGGTGTGAAATGGTAAAAAATGAAAAGAAAAAATAGCATATAATAAATTTCAAAATCAGTTTCATTTCCATATTGGCTGAGGCTGCATTTTAACTGTTTAAAGCCATGTACTTTGTGTGTGTAAACCTACACAGCACATGACTTATACAGATGACACACATGCATGCATGCATACAAATGTACACATATATAATCACCATATATATACTGTATGTGTTATGGCTTTTCTCTTAAATCTTAGTTTAAAT
The DNA here is from genome assembly GCA_020142125.1 of Phrynosoma platyrhinos. Lineage (NCBI taxonomy): Eukaryota > Metazoa > Chordata > Lepidosauria > Squamata > Phrynosomatidae > Phrynosoma > Phrynosoma platyrhinos. The sequence goes on from CM034710.1 coordinate 60,711,459, forward strand.
TTGAGGAATATTACATTTATATTTTGTAACCTACTGTTATCTGCCCTGGACATTTAGGATGGAGCAGATATACATATGAATGGATGGATGAATGAATGAATGAATGAATGATAGTGACATAAAACCACAAACTACACCAACTCATAGAATCATGGTTGAGAGGCTTTTTGACATATATTTCCAAGACGAAAAAATTTAAACAGATAAAGGATTTTGATTTTAATCTCTTTTACCTTATATTCAGCATTTACTCAAAGAGACACTCAGTCAAATCCTGTTAAATTCTGCAGGAATATTCATCAGAATAATTATTTTCTCATTTTTCCATCAATGAAAGTGGCCAATTGTCATGGATACCCCTGCCTCATGTGCCTATGTTGTATTTTGCTTCTGATAGACTACATTGTGAACACAAATGCTTTATCAATAACTGTGTATAAGTGTCATTCAATGAAATTAAAAATGCAAACAGGCCTCCTGATATTTTAGAGTGAAATTAGTGATAATTCCACACCCCTGCCTGAATCTAGCAACCCATGTGTCAAAATAGGCTTATGCATGTTTTCAACACCACTTTCACAATTTGGGGAAGGGGGCATTATCTGTATCGTCCTTACATTGTACACTCACAGTGTTCCTGCATTGTAGCTGCACCAATTAATAGATGGACAGTTTTGGAGGAGGACAGATGTGATCCAATGAACTATTTCCTTTAAACAGGAAACCAGAACTGACCATTCTGTTCAATGACAAATGGGTATTTCTGAGCTTAGCTGTGAATTTCTGTTGTGACCTTAGCCTGTTAGGTTAAGATTCCTTTCAAGAATGTAGGAGCAGACGGAGGCGCCGGAGACGCCGCCGGAGCGCAGCCTCCGCACCGCGGAGCTCCGGCGGCGTCCCTGGAAGGAGCGCTAAATCAGCGCTCCTTCCACAAGACAGGGAAAGTGCGCCCTAAAAGCGTAGGGCGCACTTTCCCTGCCTTTTCCACCGCAGCGCGTGCGGACGCTGCGGCGGGAGGTTGTTCCCGGAGTGCCGGCCGTGCGGAGGGCCGGCGGCTCCGAGGACGACCTCAGGAAGAGGAAGGGGCCCCGCGTGTGCGGCTGCCCCTCCTCTTCCTTGCCTCGAAGACGACTCAATTAGTCATCTGCCAAGGCCCATAGTCTCTAATTAAAAGTTATGGAGGGTAAGAATCCACCTAATGGATGGGGTGCTTGAACTCTGATGAGTCTGTTATTGCTATTTTCCTTAAATCTATGAACAATGATGGAATGGAGTTCCTTAATCAAAAAGGAAAGTGAATGGAGTCCCACCTTATATCCCCATTAGGCATTTGTTTCATCATACTACTGTGGGGACTTCACAATTGCATCGGGAGGCACTTAAAAGCAATGCTCAGCCATCATGAATATGATACGAACTGGTTTGCTTTTCATAGTGAAAAAAGTGAAAGGGAAGTGCTTCATTAGGGAAACAACATCACAAACCAGTTGCAAACAGAGCAGGCAAGGAAGAATGGCCAGGCACAATAAGGTCACAATCTGACGATCTGGATATTAAGACTGAAAAAAATCACAAATCTATATTTACTTGTCCTTTCTACTGTGTTGGCTTAAAAATATTTTTTAAACTGAAGGACTTCAGAGAACCCGGTAAGCACCTACCTTCTATTCAGAGTGAGTAAGAAGTCATGGTAACAGCAGTTGAGGAGAGTCCTTCATCCTCCAAAATGCCTCCTCAGAAAAGAGCACCCCCAAGTAAAAAGAACTTTCTTATTTACAGTGAAAGTATCCTTACATGTAGAAACAAATATAAATTCTACTCTATGAATGGTTTATGGATCAAGACAGATGGATTGAGCAAAACAGAAGAGCTACATTCACAATGCCTGAGTTCCCACTTTGGGGTGAAGAGTGGGATATACATTTAATAAATAACAAATATATTCCTTTCTTTGAAACTTTTCACTACCTTTGTTACTGTTGTTGTTAACTGCCCTTGAGTTGAGTTGAGTACATCCAAGTTCCCCTGTCCTCCAGAGCTCTGCTTAGGTCCTGTACATTCAGACCCATGACCTCCCTAATTGACTCTATCCATCAGTATATGGTCTTCCTCTCTTTCTACTTCCCTCTATCTTTCCTAGCATTATTGTCTTTTCTAAATGAGTCATGCCTTCTCATGTTGTGGCCAAAGTATGACAGTCTCAGTTTGATCATCTTGGCTTCCAGGGAAATTTTAGGCTTTATCTGTTCAAGGACCCAACTGTTTGTCTTTTTGGCTGTCCACTGTATCCTTGGTACTCTTCTCCAGCACTACATCTCAAATGAGTTGGTTTTATTTCTTTCAGCTTTCTTCACTGTGCAGCTCTCACATCCATACATGTTGATGTGGAATATAATGGCTTGGATGATTCTAACTTTAGTACTCTTGTATATCTTTACACTTTAGGATCTTATCTAGTTCTTTCATGGGTGCCCTTTTGATTACTAGTCTTCTTCTAATGGTAGCCTCTTGTCCTAAGTACAGATTTATCATCAGGACTATCAAATGTAGTGGTACTCCCATGTCTTTAAGAGCATTCCATAGCATTTTGTGCTCTATGCAGTCAAAGGTTGTGCTGTTGTTGTTAGCTGCTCTCAAATATGTTCCGACTCATGGTGACCCTGTGGATGAGACATTTCCAAGAATCCCTATCTTCCACAGCCTTGCCCAGATCCTGCAAGCCCTTGCCCATAACCCCCCTGATTGAGTCTATGCATCTGGTTTGTGGTCTTCCTGTCTTTCTTCTACCCTATATCTTTCCTAGCATTATTGTTTTTTCTAGTGAGCCATGCCTTCTCATTATGCGGCCAAAGTACAATAGTCTCAATGTGATCATCTTTGCTTCCAAAGAGAGCCCTGGTCTGATCTCTTAAAGAACCCATTTGTTTTTCTTCTTGGCTGTCCATAGTATCCTAAGTACTGTTCTCCAGCACAACATTTCAAATTAGTTGATTTTATTTCTTTCTGCTTCTTTCACTGTCCAGCTCTTGCATCCATACATGGTAATTGGGAATACAATAGCCTGAATGATTCTGACTTTAGTGCTCAGTTGTATGTCTTTGCTCTTCAGTATCTTTTCCAGTTCTTTCATAGCTACCCCTCCCATTCCTAGTCTTCTTATTATTTCTTGACTGCATTCTCCATTCTGGTCAATGTTTGATCGTAGATATGGGAATTCTTTAATGATTTCAATTTCCTTGTTGTCTAGATTGAATTTGTGTATTTCTTGTGGTCATTATTTTTGTTTTCTTTATGTTCAGCATCAGACTTGACTTTGCACTTTCATCTTTGACCTTTCTTATTAACTGTTCTGTAGTCTATAAAGCACACTCCACAAACCATCATAAGTTGGCAATGCAGGGCCTAGTGCCTCTTCCTTTCCTGAACCCCAACTGCACCTCTGTGATTTCTCTCTCCATGTCTGATTGGAGTCTATATTGTAGAATTTAGAGCATAATTTTGCTTGCATGGGAAATTAATGCTATGGTCCTGTACTTGCTGCAGCCTGTTGTGTCTCCTTTTTTGTGGGTGGGGATGTATATTGATAATTTCCAGTCTATTGGCCACTATTTTGTTTTCTATATTTGTTGACATATATTAGGAGATTATTGTACTCAATATACTGTGACTTACAGCAGTTGTGTTTAAATTTAAAAGTGGACATTATCACACTTGCTGGCAGCTGGGCAAGTGCAACCCAGCTGCATCCTGTACCCCAGCCGTGCTTATCCCATGGTTTTTCAAAAACAGGAGCCTGCCATTTTTGAAAAGCCATAGGATAAGCACTGCTGAGATCTTGAATGCAGCCAGGTTGCATTTGCCCAACCACCGGCATGTGCGATAACATCTGCTTTTAAATTTAAGTGCAACTGCTGTACATCACATTATACTGGGTGTAATAATCTCCTTAGTTAACATTACAGTTGATTCTGTCTGTGTGGATTGTAGCAGTTCAGTTGGAATCATTTGTTCCTGGTGATTTATTTCCCCAATTTCTCTTATTGCAGTTTCCGCCACACTTTTTAGAATTTGGGTTTCATCTTCATATGGTTCTTCATTCCATGTATCATTAATCTTTACATCTCTGTTACATAACTTTCTGTGTATTGCATCCCAAATCTTTTTATTTATTTCTGATCTTGTAGTGTGTTCTTTTTATTGACATAGAGCATCCCAGCCCTTGGCCTGAACTTTCCTTTGAGTTCCCAGATTTTGTGGAAGAAGTCTCTCATTCTTTCTTTTGTTGTTGTTGTTGACTTCTATTTCTCTGCATTGATTGTTGTAATAGATCCTGTTATACTTGCACATTAGGCATAGTACAGTTGCCTTCATGGTTTTGTTTCTTTCTCTCATTTGTTTTCCTTTCCTTTTTTCTTTTACTGCTTGAAGCATTTTGTCTGTTATTCATTGTTTCTTCTCTTTCCTTTTGGCCACCAATAGTGCCTTCCTGCATTCTTCCTTAATTTTATCCTTGGCTTCTGCCCATAATTCTTCTGGTTCTTGATTGATTGTGCTTAATAGTGTAAATCTATTTCTTACACTGTTGTAAATTCTGTTGAGATATTGTTCAGATCATATTTTGGTATAATGACTGTTTTTGTTTTCTTCTTCAGCTTTAGTATAATTTTTGATATAAGTACTTCATGATCTATATGTACCACAGCCAGCACCTGGTCTAGATTTGGCCACCAAAATGGAGCTTCTTCATCTTCTGCTTCCAATGATCTAATATATCTGATTTTTGCATTGGCCATCTGGTTATGTCCATATGTATACTCTCCTCTCTGGTTGTATGAAAAAGGTGTTTGCAATGAATGGGTTGTTAGCCTAGCAAAAATCTATCAAATGCCCACCTGCTTCATTTCTTATACCTAATCCAAATCTTCCTACTGTTTTTTTATTCACTACCTATAAGAAGATATTTGAGAAGATAAGAAAAAAAAAGGTAGAAATAAAAATAATTAATTTCTGCCATAACCAGTTAAATTTAACTAGTGGAACAAACATGTAGAAAAAGAAACTTAATATACTTAAAGGATAGCATTGAAAGTGAAGCCCTCCTTTTCAATGCAATAAAATCAAGACTATATGTCTAAGCAACTTACTAGTGTAATAGATCTTTACATTCAAGTATCATTTAACCACAGTCCACTACTTTGTGGTCTGTAAAGATGTTATCTGATCACAGAGTGATGTACTTGTGGTTTAGAGAAAGTGGGCATCCAAAAGTTCATTAGATTTTAAATCTGTTCCCTGAGGACATTTTACCCTTCTGACATACTCGGCAATTCTACAAAACCCATTGGCAGAACAGTAATGATTAACTCATACATAAGCACAGGGGCAAAGGCCTGGATTACAGCAGCTATTAATTAGGATAATTATTCCCAGGACTACAATTACAACCCACAAGATCCACTTATAGCATCTATTCTCAAATTTTCTCTTCCTGTCATTCTAATGCTTCTGAGAGGTTCATTTAAAACCATTTACCAAATGCATTCACTACTGTATATTGTTTCAGATGGACAGGACGGAAAGCCAATACCTAATATTGACCTTTTGAGTATCCTGTGATTAGAAAAGCCACTCCTTCCATCATTAACTATATAGATTTATTGAAAGACATAGAGTGTGCAATAGACTTGTGATGTTTCACATTTCTTTCAGGTCAGCACATGAAATAAACATATGATAGAAAAGTTCAGGTAGTTTTCAGAACACTGGATTTCAGAAATTATTACATTACAAACCTGTGGGAGGGCTCTTGTTAATTTTCAAATCCTATAAACTTCACAGTAGTGTTGAAGGGCTTTATAAATATAAAAATGAAAGGAGGAATTATTCTTTCTCCACTCTAAAATAGGTTGAAGTTGCTCAACATCTTCCAGAGTTGGGTTTTCTTCTACATAAAGTGATTGAGTCCTGTCTTTTTGAACACAGTGACAAGACTGATTGTAATGCTGATCTCAAATGAACTGTTCTCAGAGGAGGGTTGCATGTCATGCCCATTACAGAAATGCCAGTGAGTATAGTATCCTCCCCCACCAATGGCACTACCATTCTGTGGTAGTGGGAGTGTGTGCTCCTGTGAGGCAGGAAGCTATGGTGCTGGCAGCAGTGCTGCTGGTAGAGCCTACCATCTCAGGCAGGCTTTTGCTGAGGAGCCAGACTAAAATGTGCCAAACAGCTAGTGGGTAAGAGCAGCTGAATCATAGAATCATAGAGTTGGAGAAGACCTCAAGAGCCATCCAGTCCAACCCCCTGCCATGCAGGATCTCATGATCAAAGCACCCCAAATAGATGGCCATCCAGCCTCTGTTTAAAAACCTCCAAAGAAGGAGACTCCACCACTCTTCGAGGGAATGTGTCCCACTGTCAAACAGCTCTTACTGTCAGGAAGTTCCTTCCGATGTTTAGGTGGAATCTTTTTTCCTATAGCTTGCATCCATTGTTCTGGGTCCTATTCTCTGAAGCAGCAAAAAACATACTTGCTCCATCCTCAATATGACACCCATTCAAATACTTAAACAGGGCTATCATATCACCTCTAAACCTTCTGTTCTCCAGGCTAAACATACCCAAATCTTAAGTCCCTTCTCATATAGGGCATGGTTTCCAGAACCTTAGTTGCTCTCTTCTGGACACTCTCCAGCTTGTCAACATCCTTTTTCAATTGTGATGCCCAGAACTGGACACAGTATTCCAGGGGAAAAGCACCAACTCAGCCCATTCTCTGCCCCCAGCTGAGCTGGAGTGCCGCCAGAGGACCAGGAAGGTGAGTGGAAGAAGGAAGAAGATGACCAGCCATCTCTGCCCTCCCCCAACCACAGAGAAAGAAGTGAAGAAACTAAAGGAGGGAGGACCCAAGGGAAGGGAAGGAGAGAAACCCAGGGAGGCATAAGGGGATGGGTAGGAAAGCAAACAAATAATGATGGGAGGAATAATATAGGGAAAGAAACAGCTACTGGGCAGCAGCAACAGTGGTGGGTGTCAGTGACAGGAGTGAATTGTAGTGACACAATAACTAACATTGGTTCTCACTGTGCACAAGGAAGTATAGTTGGCCCTCCTTGTGTAACCCCATCACCTAGTAAACCCTGTGATGAGACACCCCAAGTGAGACACAGACAGGATGAGAGCATTAACAGAAAAGGAAGGAGGGGGAGGGGATAAAGGGATATCACATTTGCAAGATTAGCCAAGGGCACACACAAAAAATGTCAATACAAATAGCAGACATTCTTAGGAAGGCAAAATGCATCCAAAGCAGCATTACACATAAAATAGGGATGTGGAATGTGAGAAGCATGAGCTAAGGGAAGCTGGACATAGTAAAAATGAAAATGGAATGCATGAACATAGGAGTACTGGGGGTGAGTGAGTTAAAATGGACAGGAATGGGCCATTTTGAATCAAACAACCACAGCGTTCTACTCAGGCAATGAAAAGACAAGAAGAAACAGGGTAGCCTTCATACTAAGAAGAGATGTGGCACAAGCAGTCAGAGGATACAATGCAAAATCAGACCGAATCATTTCAATAAGGCTCCATGGTAAAGCTATGAATATCACCATAATTCAAGTATATGCACCAACCACAGAGGCAGAACAGGAAGAAATAGTAATAGTAATAGTAATAGTAGAGATTGACGAATTTCCTCCAGTAGGTCATTCCATAAGTTTGGAGCAGCAGTGGAGAAGGCCCTCTTTCTTTCGGCTGTAGTAGGTTCATCTCCAAGGACCTTAGTGTGCAGGATGGACAATATGGAAGAAGGCGATCCCTTAAATATTCTGGTCCTAAGCCATGTAGGGCTTTAAAGGTAATAACCAACACTTTGTACCTTGCCCAGAAACTGATAGGCAGCCAGTAGAGTGATTTTAAGACTGGTCTCTCCTTGATGTACCCGAGACCAACCTGGCTGCCATGTTCTGTACTATTTGAAGTTTCCGGACTAAGCACGAGGGTATCCATATGTAGAGCGCATTACAAAAGTCTAATTGAGAGGTTACCAGTGCATGTACTACTGTTTCAAGGTCT
>CM034710.1:60719637-60738634 GCA_020142125.1 Phrynosoma platyrhinos
TGTCACATCCACCTGAGCTGTCAAGTGAAGCAATGAGTCAAGGATCACTGCCAAGCTGCAGACAGAGTCCTTCAAGGAAAGTGTGACCCCATCCAGAACTGGCTGACATAACTCCATTCCCGGGTTCAGGTTTCCTATGATAAGTACCTCTGTCTTACCTGGTTCAGCTTGAGTCAGTTTTCCCTCATCCAGTCCATTACTGCCCCAAGACAGGCAGTCAGAGGAGAGATGCCATCCTTAGTCACTGCATCAGTCTGAGACATAGAGAAATATATTTGGGTGTAATCAGTGTACTGATAACACCCCACTCCATGCCTCCAAATGATTTCACCCAGTGGCTTCATGTAAATGTTGAATAGCATTGGTAACAGAATCGCACCTTGAGGGACACCCGATTTGAGCTCCCTCTTGGCCAAACACTGTCCCCAAGTGACCATCTGGAACCTACCCAAGAGGTAGGACCAGAACCACTGCAATGTAGTGCCACTGATATCCAACTCTCTTAGGAGTTCCAGAAGGATACCATGATCTATGGTATTGAAGGCCACTGAGAGGTCCAAGTGCACCAACAGGGTCACACTCCCCCTGTCAATGCCCAGATGGAGATCATCAACTAAGGCAACCAGACAGTCTCAACTCCATACCTCACCCTGAATCTGTTTTGAAATGGATCCAGAAAATGGCAACAGTGAAACAGGTCTATAATTATTTTTGTCCAGGGGGTCCAGAGAGGGCTTTTAAAAGAGTAGTCTAACCACTGCCTCCTTAAGACAAGAGGGCAAGGACCCCTTCATGAAGGAGGCATTAATTACATTTTTCAGCATCAACTTGATAGTATCACACCCCTGGACTGCAGCCAAATTGGGCAAGGGTCGAGAGGGCAGGTCATCTTTTTCAAACTTATCCATGTTCTCAGTACTTACCAACTCAAATTGATCCAGTCTAACAGTCATGGCAGAGGCACTGGATACCTCTCTAGTTGCTACTGACTTAAAGTTGGCATTCAGGTCAGCTCTTATTTGAGAGATTTTATCTGTGGAAGGATCATTAAAATCGTCACAGCAAGCTATAGTTGGTTGTAATAGAGGGTTCTGGGTGGGAGGCAATTGAATTCAATTCCTCACCACCCTGAACAGCTCAGCTAGACAGTATTTCACAGATGTGATAGATGCAGAATAGAAAGATTTCTTAGCTGCATCTATCACCATTTGAAAGTGTCTTATCGGATAAGAGTTGAAATTTCAGCCAATGGCGCTCTAGTCGTTGTCCAACCCTCTTCATTTGTTTATGATCTTCAGTGTACCATGGATTACGAGTTTTTGCAGGTTGGAAAGGATGCTTGGGAGTGATCATGTCTACAGCTCTGGTAAGGTTTTTATTCTATATATTAACCAGAGCTTCAGCAGAATTGTCAGCATTGCCAACCATAAAACCCCCTAGGGCTTCCTGGAACATAATGGGTTCCATCAGCCTTTGAGGGTGGACCATTCTAATTCATACTTGTCACTCCACCCCCAGAGGGAGGGATGGTGGCCTTCAGTCCAACCTTAACCAGGAAATGATCCGTCATGACAATGCAGAGATGCTAATTAACTCTGCCCATGGATATGCCTGATCCATGCAGAAGACCACATTGAGGGCATGACCTGCACAACTATGATAACTATGAGTAGCACTGTGGCTAATGACACAACTGGGCAAGCCAAAAGGACATTCAGCTGCTTACATGCTAAGAGATGAAAGGAAAGTCCAAAGCTGTACAACACATATTATAGGAACATGGAAAGTGACAAGTATGAATTAGGGGAAGCTAGACATAGTAAAACAATAAATGGAATTATAAACATTGCTCATACTCAGCATGAGTGAACTAAAATGAACACGAATGGGGCATTTTCAACCAGTAATTACAGTGTTTTACTCAGGAAATGAAAATCTAAGAAGAAATGGAGTGGAGTTAATAGTAAGGAAAGATACAGCAAAAGCTGGCAAAGGATATAATGCAAAGTCTGGCAGAATAATATCAATAAGACTTCAGGGAAACTCTGTCAATGCAATCAGGAGGAGGGAGTAGCTAAACTGACAGCTTCTTCTTATCATATTATGAGACATTTAGAGATGAATTAGTACTAGTTGTAGTAAATATTATAGTGGTAATTAGTAGTAGTACTATATTATCGATGTGTATGGTGCCTTACATAGAATAAGAAAACAGATTCCTTTTCCACAGAGCCTATAATTTGACTTTTGATAGGAGAGGAGAAGAAAGGATATCAAGACCTGGATAAACAGGGAATCAGTATGCATTTGGCATGTACATAATAACTCTATCACCCTTTGAGGAGGACAAGAATACATTTTCAAAATAAATGTTTATTCTATCCTCACTTAGCCTTCTAAAGAGTTATATATTGTTAAAAGGAACCATACACTGTACCTGTTTCTCCCCATCCTATGGCTCTTGTGTAACTGCCTTAGGAACATATAGGACATCTGCCATACTTGTGGGACTGAGGACCCCATGAGAAGTCAGAGGGCATGTTCAATGCAGATGGTGGTTAACAGAAATAGTACCTCCTCATGAACTTGGCCTATCCAATACCCTATGTGCTCGGAAGGTAACTATTTCACATGAGAGGTTCCTATGGGTGAACTGGGCAAATGCTTTAGGTTGGCAGCTCTCACAATTCTTGTGGCTTGCACAGTGGAGATGTTTTTTCTTGAATGTTCTTTAACCTACACGCAGAGGAAGTAATGTTTCTTTTAAATGTGCTGTTAGATTGTATTTGTGAGCATTTCATGTTCTTCTTTAATAACCTCAAGTACAGGGATGAATGAATTCAACAACAGTAGCTGGAAAAAAGTGCAATGAGTCATATTATAGGAAAATGGAGAAAAGGATACAGGACTCTCCAGTGAACACAATCTTATATTGTAGGCAATCTTTGATAACACCCTTTTCATTTCAGTTCAGTCCCATAAAATTACCACTAACATTACAACTCATGCAGAACATAGATAAATGTAAAAATGTCACCGAATTCTTCCAGATGGGACTTTTAGTTCCACTAGATCACCATCTACTTTTTTACTTGTCTAATATTTCATTACAACCTTCCATAAGTTAATTTTCTTTCCACTGACCATGTAAATCACAAATCAATTTTCATTTAAAATGCCTGACTACAGATTGCTGCTGAAAGCTCAAGACATATGCTTCAGTGAACTCTCCAACATTCTTAATGCACATTAGAAAAATGTGTGGGTAGGGTTTTTATTGTAAAAAAATATTTTTAAAGGATTAATTTTACATCAAGAACATGAGACTTCAATAGCTCTGCTACCCAGTCCCCTGGCATTCAATGCAGTTGCTTGGAGAAACATGCATTTATATATTGTTAAATATATGTTTTAAGAAAATTATGAGCACTGGTGTAACTGCTTCAGCTCGAATTACATATGAGGAAAGTAAAAAGCTACTGGCTGAAACATGAACTATGTTCTAATCATATGTAGCAAGGCTGGGCAAGGTGCAGCCCTGCATCATCTTCATGCAGCCTCCCCCAAGGCTGTTTTAATGCTCCCTCCAGATTCCCCAGACCACCCTTTTACTGGACACAATAAAAGATGGGCTGCCTGTCCTGTAAGCCCACAGGAGTGACAATTTACTGTTCAAATTATTTTCAGGGCACCCTCCATCATGTAACCCCCCCCCCCAAAAAAGCAAGGGCTTTTCAGCCTGAATAATATAGAGTGTGAGTCCTCTATAAGTTCCCATAGCTGCATCGTTTGGAATCCTGGGCTTGTAGTTTGGTCAGAGGCACTGGATCACCTTGGCTGAGAGGTCTCAGAATCTGCCTAAACTGCAATCCCCAGGATTCCATAAAATGGAATCGTGGTAATTAAGGAGTGATCATAGCCAGTGTGGCATTATGGTTTAATTGTTGTACTATGACTCTGGAGACCAGGGTTTAATTTCCAGCTCAGCCATGAAACCCATTGGATGACATTGGGCAAGTAAATGCACTCAGCCTCAGGGGAAGGCAATAACAAACCACCTCTGAACAAACAAGAAAACTCCATGATAGGTTCATCTTAGCATTGCCATAAGTTAGAAACAACTTGAAGGAACACAACTTGCACATGCACATACATAGTGCTATAATTGTGTAGTGTGAGAAGGCCTCAAAAGAAGACTCCCATCCATGTTTTCTGTTTCTGGTGTGTTGTTTGTTTGAGCATTTTGAGCACTTTGTGTAGTCCCTGGAGAATCCCAGAGCCATTGATCTTTTGTGTGGAACATCTGTCACATCCAGGTGCAAAGCTTAGAATATTATTAACATTAACATCCTCTACAACCGCAAAAGCAACTTATAAGTTACAGTTACAGACCAAAATGGATGGCATCATCTCTTGTTGCATTACTGTATTAACACAGAATAGTTATACAGTCAGTCCTCCATATCCACGGATTCTGCATCCACGGCCTGAAAATATTAGAAGAAAATTCCAAAAAGCAAACATTGATTTTGCCATTTTATATAAGGGACACCATTTTACTACCTCATTATATATAATGGAACGTGAGCATCCACATATTTTGGTATCCATATGGGGTCCTGGAACCAAACCCCAGTGGATTCCAAGGACCCACTGTATCTTAGTTATCTGGGAATGAATTAGCTGCAAGTAACTAAATATTTATAGACCCAGCATGGTCTAGTGGTTTGAGCATTAGACTATGACTCTGGAGAGCAGGGTCCAATTCTCACCAAACCTATGGATGATCTTGGACAGGTCACACACTCTTAGCCCTACTAAACCCCATGACAGGTTTCCCATAGGGTTGCTATAAGTAACAACAACAGCAAACTATTTATAATTAGATATTTCCAACTCTTTTCCAGAGATGTGCTAGTGATAGGGAGATAAAGCAGCAAGAGAAACATCTCTGTTCATAGCAGCACATGAAATAAGTGGGAAGGTTACAAAAGACAATTGGACAATATCCATGTATAGACTTTACTTATTTGTTAACAATGAAATAAATATTCTGAAGGTGAGTCATTAGCTGTCCTACAATGGCACTATGAATGTTATCAGTGACATAAGAAGATCTTTTATAATAAACAGCCCCCTTGTTTTCCATGTAGTAGTAATGTCCAGGCTCAACTTGTTGAAAGACACCTATGCATTCTCTTTCCCCTTATTATATAGATAGGGTTTCCTATTTAGGTCACTCCCTCTTAAAATTAACTGTCTTTCTCTGAAGATTCTAAACTGCCAGTAAGCAGTCAGTTACAGTCCTCCTCTAATGAGGTTAACAGCTTTCTTCCTGTTATATTAATGCCAGTTAGGATAGGATTTAGTTTATTTTTGTAAATATTTATTAAAGCCATTATTGTTTGCTTTTTAGTTAGTTTTTATTATTTAGGAAAGCATATTAAAATATAGTCTGACCCATTTTTTCATTTTTTTCATTTTTATTTTATTTTATTTTATTTTATTTTATTTTATTTGCTGCTCTGCTGATGAAAGCTGAACTCTAACAAGTTTAACTTTCATACCTGCATATTTTTAGTTTACCTTTAAAAGGTTTAACTCCCTGGGAAACTAAAATTGCACCTGACATTTTTGGGTTATGGGCCCACTGGAGAACCAGTGAGCTACCAAGGGAGTCCCAGAAGGGGTTCCAGTATAGACTTAGTGAAATCTCAAAAGAGGTTCCAGATTATTTTTAAATTGCTTTTCCTGAAGATATTGACTTCAAGAAAGATTTGTCTATTCAAACAATAGAGAATGGCTTCAACTAATCCTAATTCTACAATGATTACTGAAATACTAACTGGAACAAATTATAAAACATGATCATGGAAAATGCAAATGTACCTAACTACAGTGGGACAATTTAAGCAGGGGTAAGCAACCTTTCCCCTTTAAGGGCCGAGGGACTTCAGCTCCCAGATTCCCAGGAGCTATTGGCTAACATGGGACTATTGGCCAACATGGCTGAGGCTTCTGGGAGCTGAAGTCCCTGGGCCCTTAAAGGGGAAATGTTGCCTACCCCTGAAACAATAAATGGGCAAGAGACCACAGAAGCAGAAATCCAACAACAACATTTTAATGAAAATGCAGAGCAAGCAGCAGCTTATATTTGCTTGTCTATAGATCCTTGCATTGCATACCATATTCAAGGTTTAACTGATGCAAAACAAATATCGCACAAACTACAGAAAGTATTTAATTCTCCAAGTACTTCAAATCAAAACAGGTCTCATGATCAAGCTTGTTAACACAAAGTTGCATCATCCTCAATTTCTAAATCAGCATATTAATGACTTTATGACAACTTTGTCTGGAATTACAGCAGCTGGAGAATCCTTTCGAGAACATGCAAGACTTGGACTGTTTTTTGGCAAGTTTTCCAAAATATTACTCTCCAATAATTAATGCTTTACAAGTTAAAGGAGATGTTTCTTTACAAGATGCTATTACTCAAATTGTTGAATTTCAAAACAGGCAAAACTTAATGGAAAACAACTTTACTACAAAAACAGCACACAATTTGCTGCAGAGAATTTGAAAAAGACTTCCCCCCCCCCCCCAAGTCAATAGAAGTAATGTTAACAAGTCAAAGCTAAGAGCTGAGCTGCAAAAGCTGCCAAATCAGGGACTGGGGAATACCAAAAGCAAAAGCAACTTTAAGAAAGAAGCTTTCAATCCTAAACAGAAATCTTCCAGTCATGTTGATATCATTTTGATTCAACAACGATTATTTTAAATTGCTGGAGATAAATATAAAAACCAAATTTTAATTGATAATGGAGCAAGTGCACATTGCTTCAACAACAAGGAATGGTTTATTGATTTTGATGCAAATGTAACTTTTCTTGTCTATCTTGCTAATGGTCAAGAAATTTTGCACAAGGAGGAGGAACTGTTATTTAGCAAACAAAGCTTGGTCCTGGGAGAATAGGAACTTTAAAAATCCCAGATGCTTATTATGTACTGGATTTGCAAGCCTCCTTTTACAGTGTATAAACCACAACATCAAGAGGCAACGGTGTCAGTCTCAGAAAGGAAACTTGTTTTGATTTTTATGGCAAAAATTTGATTTTTAGAGCAGACTTAGGATCTCATGGATGTTAACAGGTGCAAATTTTGAATTCATTTGTGAACAGTATGACTAAATGTAAGCACAAAGGCTGTTCAGATTTATGGCATCATAGATTTGTTCATTGAAGTGTAGAAAATATTAAGAGACTGGCAAAGCAAGAGTTTGCAAGAGACCTTAAATTCAACACATGCTATAACAATTAAAAATGTGTAGAATGCTTGACAGCAAAAGCCACAAGAGCTTTACATCCTCCAGTTACTGAGAGACAATCCAACAAAAATTGGATCCTTTACATGCTGATTTTTCTGGACCGCTGAATCAAAAGTCAGCAGGAGCTAACTCTTATTTCATGACTATTATTGATGATTTCAGCAGGTATACATACACTTATCTTCTGAGAGAAAAGAGTCAAGCTTTTCAGAAATTCAAAGAGTATTTTAATAGAGTCTCAAACAAATTTGACTACAAGCCATAGAGCCTGTGTACAGATAATGGAACTGAATTTTGTCAATACTGAAATTTGATGATTTCAAAAAAAATGGCATTGAACATCAGACTACACAGGCTTATTCTGCAGAACAAGATGGCATGGCAGAGAGAATGAACAGAACTCTCAAGGAGATGGCAGTCACCATGCTTTTAGAAGCTAATATTCCTATACACTATTGGTCTGAGTCTATCGTGACTGCAACATATCTGTGTAACCGATTGCCAGCCAAATCTAAAGATGTAACCCCATTCCAATTATGGCATGAAGTTAAGCCAAAATTAAACCATCTGAAGGTTTTTGGAAGCAAAGCATTTACTTATATTCCCAAGCAGAAAAGAAGTAAACTTAATGCAGAAGTGAAGATGGAATTTTTGTTGGTTATGCTAGAAATGGTTATAGAATTCTAAATCCAGAAGGATGTACAATAAAATTAACAAGTGCTACTTATATGATGAAAGATTACAGCCCAAAACCAAGATGTCTATTCAGATTTATTTGCAGTAGAAGAAGACTGCTATCCGCAATCAGAGCACATGGAATTCTTTCATCCTTCAGAGATCTTGCATCCAGAAGGGGCTACACCTGCAGTGGGCCAATCTAATGATGAGGAATCAGATGGCATTCAAGAAGCAGAGTCAGGTATCCAAATACAGGTGAGAAGGTCAGGACACTCCAATAAATGCATGCCACCTGACAGATTCTCTTATCAAGCCACAGAAGAATTAATTCCTAAACCCTCTGATTGGAAGAAGAGCAAGGGAATTCCAAAGACAGATTCCGAGAAGTGGGTGCCAACTGCTAGTGAGAATATGCAATTGTTATACAAAATAAGAAATGGACTTTGTCAGAATTGCCAGAAGGGAAAAGGGAAATTCGCTGTAGATGGGTCTTTATCACAAAGCTAGATGCAGAAGGGGAGATTCAGAGGTACAAAGCTAGACTTGTGGCTAAAGGCTACACACAAAAGTATGATGAAGACTACAGCAAAACTTTTGCTGGGATAGTCATTCACACAACCATCAGAACTCTCCTAGCAATTGCAGCTTACAAGAAAATGAATGTTCAACATCTGGATATTCACACAGCTTTCTTGTATGGCAATCTCACTGAATATCTTTAAATGGAACAACCTCCAGGGTTCAAAATATCTGGTAAGGAACATCTTCTTTGCAAATTACAAAAGCGGTTTAAAGCAAGCTGCCAGAGAATGGAGTGTGAAACTGAACCAGCCTCTTCTGAAAGAGGAGTTCACTCCAGGCACTGTTGACAAATGTATATACAAGAGATTCAGAAACAATAAATGGACTTAAATCACAAGTTATGTGGATGATCTGATCCTGTGCACTGAAGACAAAGCAGATAGTGAAGAGATAATTCAAAATCTCAAGAAAGATTTTCTATCTTGGTGTGAAAATACAAAGAGACAGTGGTGGAAGTTTCTTCCTGAATCAAAAGCAGAAGATAATGGATCTTCTAGACTGTCTTCATCTGAAAGATGCAAATGCTATGCCAACTTCAATGGAAGTGGGATTCTTAAAGGAGATTAAGGGGGGTTGCAGACTGTCAAAAATAGTGTGAATTCAGTCCACTTTTAGGGTTAGGGTTAGTGCTAGGGAATCATGGGAATTGTTATTTTTCTGAGACATTGAACCTTCTTTGTCAGAGAACTCTAGTGCCACAATAAAATTCAGTTCCCATGATTCCCTAACCTTAACCCTAACCCTAAAAGTGGACTGAATTCACACTATTTTTGACAGTCTGCAACCCCTGTAAGATATCCGAACCTTTGCAAAATGGAGACAAGTATAGGACTGCAGTTGGAAAACTCCTATACATTGCCAACTTCACTAGACCTGACATTGCAAATGCTGATGGTATCTTATGCAAAATGGTCAACTCTCCTATAGGAAAAGATTTCATTACAATGAAGACAGTTGCCAGATACATAAAAGGAACAGCAGAGCACAAACTAATGCTGCCAGCCTGTCACAAACCACAACTAATCACTTATGCAGATGCAGACTGGGCTGTAGATCTGATAGATAGAAAGTCAGCCCACAGAAACCTGATCTTTTATGGAGGAGAAGTTGTAAGTTGGACAAGTAAGAAGCAATCCACAATCACAGATTCTTCTACTGGAGCTGAGTGTATTTCAGCAAAAGCAACATGTGATGAAATCAAATCACTGCCCAACTTTCTATGGACTTTTGGATAACAGCAACCAAACCAACCATTTTGATGCAAGACAATCAAAGCTGTATCAAGATTTCTCAGAGTGAAAACCCACTCAAGAAGAACATTGACATTGCTTTTCACAAAGTATAAGAGATGTATAAGAATGCACTTGCCCAACTGGAATACTGCAACACTAAGGTGATGATTGTGGACATCCTTACTAAACCTGTATCAAAAGATCAGTTCTAGAGGTTACGTGAAGGGATGAAGATCCTTGACATCAGTCCAAGAGAATGAGAAGGGGATTGTTGGAAGAAAGCTATGCATTCTCTTTCCCCAGATTATATAGATAGGGTTTCCTATTTAGGCCACTCCCTCTTAAGACTAAGGGGCATTGCAGACTGACCTAAAGGGCTGGCCTGGGGGTGGAGTTAGGGCAGGGCGGATGCATGCTGGCCACCCCAACCCCAGCCCAATGCCATTCTGATGCCGCACACCCATACGCACAATGAGCAGTGTTAGGACACCCTCCCTGCACAGCTTGCAGACACATTGCACTGAAAAGGCATGGAAGAGCTGCGGTGCTGGATCTTAGGGTGGCCTTTTGCCGCCCATAAAAGGAGCGGCATTTTGCCACTTTTTCAGGGGTGGCAAAGGGGAGGATTGGAGCCATAGCGTGCGATTGCCATGGCCCCAATCCGCCGCTAGCAGGGGTGGCCCAGAGCCACCCATCTGCATAGCCCCTAACTGTCTTTCTCTGAAGATTCTAAACTGCCAGTAAGCAGTCAGTAACTGCCTCCTCTGAGATGGAATAACATCTTTCTTCCTGCTATATTAGCACCAGTTAAAATAGGATTTAGTTTATTTTTGTAAATATTTATTAAAGACATTATTACTTGTTTTTTAAACAAACTACATGTTTGTTTGTTTTTTAAGTTAGTCTTTATTCTTTAGAAAAGCATAGTAAAATATGGTGTCCCCTTTTTTTCTTTTTCTTTTTCT
The DNA here is from genome assembly GCA_020142125.1 of Phrynosoma platyrhinos. Classification (NCBI taxonomy): domain Eukaryota; kingdom Metazoa; phylum Chordata; class Lepidosauria; order Squamata; family Phrynosomatidae; genus Phrynosoma; species Phrynosoma platyrhinos. The sequence goes on from CM034710.1 coordinate 60,730,422, forward strand.
TTTTTGCTGCTCTGCTGATGAAAGCAAAGTTTAACTTTCATACCTGCATATTTTAGTTTAATGCACCTGGGGTTACCATTGACAATTGCTCAGCAACTTAGTATATATTGCAGTAGCTAGATTACTAAGAGGAACTGGTCATGCTAGTTGGACATATGGAAAGGTACTCAGAAAAGTACACTGGCTGACTAACTGCTAGTTATCCCTACCTTTAAATCCCTAAAGAGTTTGGGTTCTTCAGAGAGCTCTGGTGCCACAATAACCTACAGTTCCCATGATTCCCTAGCACTGAGTCAGGGCAGTTAAACTGGACTCAATTTGCACTATTTTTGACAGTCTGCAAAGGCCCTTAAGGCCTGTCAGCTGCCACATGAACATTACTTTCACCATTTGAGACTTACCTCTGTCACCCATCATCCAGAAATAGTGGCATCCTGTTTGCTGAATATCCTCCCCAGAGAGGCTTGCCTGGCACCAACTATGTGGCCTTTCTGATATCAAGCAATATGTTTTTTGTTCATCCAGGTCTTCCAGCATTGAAAATAAACTGAGTGAATGAGAGATTTTCCTCTATGTTGTTGCTTCACTTGATGTTTATTTTATTGTGACCTTTTATGGGTGTTTTACAAATTTCTACTATATTCCTCAATTAGTTTTTCTGAAGGGATTACTCATCACTTTTGGGGTTCTATTTGTAGTTGTATTAAGGTTGACCCTTGGCAAACCAAAGGAAGAAACATGGCCAGGTTAAATGATCAAAACTATCTAATAACAGTCAATTTGAATTAGAACAGCAATAAAAGGGAAATCAATTATTTTTTTTAAAACAACAACAACAACAATTCCCCTCAGAAGTCTCCACATTCCAGTCCCTCCAAGAAGCTTTCCAAACTACCATACAAAATCACACAGAGGCCTCTCCTCCCATGACAAAGGCAGTTAACTTAATGTTAGTGTAGGAGCAACTATTCAAAAATATTTTTTAAATTGTCAAAATGTGTTTTTCAAGTGTCAGGAAGTCCTGATGAGAAGAAACCTGGATTGATGAGACCCTTTGCATTCAGAAACATATTTTGCATAAAATGTGCATGTAGTTTTTATAGAAAAAAATTATTTTCTGTGCAGAAAATGCTGTTTTTTGCACAAAAACCTATGTGCAAACTCTTTGCAGAATAAATCCCAAACTGAATAATGCAGTTTTCAAAAACTCACAGTGGGCGAAAATCACTAAAATTACTCACTGCTTCCTTCAGAAACAAAGCTATCAAAGAATTATATTCCTGCTCAGTGGTAATCCTGATTCCAGGGGATGGGGAGGTGATAGCTGTAAGTCTGTGTGGTTCTTCAACATTCTTGTTCAAGAGATGCCTGAAACTGCAGGACATTGAAAGTGAATGAAACTATGGCATCTGCTGTTTATTTGGGAGGGGAGGGGAGAGAACCTCTCTGGTGAGGGCTGCAGGAAAGGAAAAATATCTGCTATGAAATGAGAACATTTACATTTATGATCATGGGTGGGCTGATCATGGGAGGGCCAAGAGGCTTTTATTTCTTCAGCCAAGGTTATCAGATGAGTTTATTTAGAAATAAAACATTTATGCTTTCATTCACTCAAAGACAGTATAATCATATTTAGATTCTAATGGCAGACCTATGCCAGGATCCTTTTAGGATACAATGTGTCCATTTGCACAATGGACCATAGAGAAGGGTTTGATATTTTCACTGCTTGAACAGTACCAAATATTTTGTTGCATAAATGGAAGAAAAATGACAACCTCAAATGGTAATGTCTGGAACTGGCTACTTGCTGCAAGAACATACCCCTGCCAGAGAAACAAGTGGTCATATGGCACACATCTCCCACCAGAGAGTGACTGCCTATTAAGAAGGCTATTTCTTCAGTGCTAGTCTCCAAGGGGTCCTTGGAGCCAATGCAATATGACAGTTAAGGAAGTTGACTCCATGAAGACTGAGCATTATTGTTGTTAACATCCCGCGAGTCGACCTTGACTCATGGCAACCCTGTCATGGCAGATTCCCTTTCCTCAACTGCTCTGTTCAGGCCCATGGCTTTCCTGATTGACTCTAACCATCTGGTGTGTGGTCTTCCTCTCTTCCTACATCCTTCTACCTTTCCCAACATGGTGATGGGAAATGCAATTGCTCAAAGTACCCCACTTTAGTGTTCAGTGGTGGAGTCTCCTTCTTTGGAGGTCTTTAAATAGAGGCTGGATGGCTATCTGTCAGGGGTGCTTTGATTGTGAGTTGCTGCAAGTGGTTGGACTGGATGGCCCTTGTGGTATCTTCCAACTCTATAATTCTATGATTCTATATCTTTGCATTTTAGGATCTTGTCCAGTTCTTTCATAGCTGCCCTTCCCATTCCTAGTATTCTTCTGATTTCTTGACCACAATCTCTGTTCTGGTCAATGTTTGATCCAAAGTATGGGAACTCTTTGACCATTTCAATTTTCTCATTTTTTATACTTTATTTTGTCTTGAAACATATACATATCTTTCCAGTAATGTACATTAGAATTTGCTTAATAACATAAAACACTACCCCTAAAACACTACTTCCTCAATGTCTTTTGCAGGGTCATCCTTTCTTCCTGACCATATCTATTTGAATTTATTGTTCTTTTGTTCTTTTATGATATATACCCATATTTCTACAATAGTCACAAAGTTTTATATTCATGTGATGCAAGGGATTTTTCTTCCCTCTCCCAGTTCATCTTATTTCCTTCTCATCCTATTACTCTACCTATAGTTTACTTCCATCTGTTCTTACAAAATTCGTTTACCAGAAGCCATTCTTTCTCAATTACGTTCATATCCCTTTGTTTCAGGCAAGCCATCAAAATATCCATTTCCATCATTTCTGATGATTTTAGCAGCCAATCATCTAATGCAGGAGTTCATTATTTTTTTCCATTTTTGTGCAACCAAAAGTCTTGCTGCTGTTATCATATAAAGTAAAATTCTCCAGTGTTTCCTTTCTACATGGGATGGGATCTTATTTAACATATTGAGTAAATAAATTTCTGGTCTCAGTTCATAGTTTATTTTGAATATCTTTTCAATTGTTATGTGAATCTTTTTCCAAAATACCTTTAGTTTGGGGCCTATTGCCACCACATATGGATCCATGTACCTCCCTTTTCTTGGCATTTCCAACATTCATTAGAATTCATCCTATATATCTTCATAATCTTACTTGGTGTCAAGTACCACCTATACTCCATTTTGAAATAATTCTCCTTCAAGTCATGTGTAATTATTATTATTTTTGTCTTATTTCTGGCATAATTCCAGCTCTCTAATCCAATGACCCAGTAACAATCTGATGCCCATTTTATCATCTCATCTGATATCAAATCATCTTCCTGTTCTTTTTTCCTTAAATATTTATATAAATTTGATGTTCTTTTCCTTGGACAAAACAGAATGTTATGTATTTCCAAAGTTTCATGTTCAAATTCTTCTGTTTTTTGATCAATCAGGAATCTTTCTTTTAGTTGTAAATATAAAAACTAATGCATTTCAGGATCAAGCTGATAAAATTCATTTATTTTTCTCATTTCATACTTATTCAGATGGACTTTATTCAATATATCTTTATATGTAAGCCATCTATCAACCTTTTCCCAACTGCTAATGAATGCTTCTTGTGGTGACACCCAAAGAGGTTTTCTTCTGTAAGTTTCCTTCTTAAAATTCTCCCAGACTCTTAATAAAGCTTTTTTAAACAATGTGATGCCAAAATTCACTGTGAACAGATGCTTTCCCATACCAAATATATGCATGCCAACCAAAACAATTGTCAAATCCTTCCAAATTCAGTAATCTAGTGTTATCTAGTACAATCCAATTGGCAATCCAATTTAGTACACTTGCTTGATAATATAATTTTTAAAAAGAGATACTTCCTCCTCCTCCTTCTTTTTGCCTTGTCAATTTTCTCATTATCTAGGATGAATTCTTGAAGATTTTCTGTGATCATTATTTTTGTTTTCTTAATGTTCAGCATTAAGCCTACATTGACACTTTCCTCCTTAACCTTCTTCAGTAATTTCTCCTGGTCCTTGTTAGTTTCTGCTAGTAGTATGTGTCAACTGCATATCTTATGTTGTAAATATTCCTTCTCCAAACTTTCACTCCTCCTGCCCCTTACTCTAAGCTTGCTGTGGATATGATATTTTCTGCATACAGGTTGAATAAATAAGGTGATAGTATGCAACCTTGCCTCACCCCTTTGCAAGTTGGGAACCATTATGTTTCTCTCTATTCTATTCTATTCTATTCTATTCTATTCTATTCTAATGGCAGCTTCTTGTCCTGAGTTATGGTTACACATCAGGATGACCAGATGTTGTGGCACTTCCAAGAGTAAGCCATAGCCTTTTGTGATCTATGCACTCAAAGGAGCATGTTCAGTGACTATCAAATGTTATGGGTCTGCTGGGAAGGATGGAGACTGAAAAACCACTGGGAAGGAAGACAGAATGGAATGGAAAGAAGTATGGTGGCTAGAATAGTGAAGAGGGACATGTGCTACAACATTGTTTTAGGTCCCATTTGTGAGGAATAAGGAGAATTATTATTATTATTATTATTATTATTATTATTATTATTATTATTATTTATAAAATATCAAAAGATGATAAGTGACTAATCAATTCATCACATGCCTGAAAATGTTTATGAAAATAGACCATTTCTACAATTAACAAATAAACAACCTTGGAGACACATTTAATGTGTCAGTTATTGAATTACAAGAATTTCTGTAGAAGCCCTCTATTAGATACAAAATGATAAAGACAAAATTTACATGCATATCTTACTTCTTAGCCATTATTCCTGGAATGTCTTAAGATAGTACAGTGATTAATTTGTGCATTAGGAGAATGTTTTCCATGAAGTCAGCCACGATCTAGCTCAAACACACTATGCTTGAACAACAAGCTCAGTCTGTTCCCTCCCCTCTCTTCCACAAGATTTTTTAAAATTCTCTTCGGCATTTTCATTTTGAGTAATTGTAATGCTCTTAGATCTACTCTATAAATGAACCTTTTGCATGTCTGTTTTGGGGTTTTGGTGGCTTTTTAAAGCTGCTAGTGTCTTTATTTTTCTTAGTGTTCACACCATAGTTAGTTTTATTCTGTTTTCTTTTATCTGTATGAAGTTTTATTTTGTTGGTTTAACTCTTATGATCCTAACAATTCTATTGTTAATCATCCAGATAGCAACCAGTATCCTCTTGGTGCCTTACTTATGCATAAGTTATCCTATGGTAGCTGGACATTTTTGTCTGATGTGCAGCATCCACACTCAGTTCAAGAATACCAAGGTGGAATTGTACATGTGGTGCCACATATGCATGGGCATTTGGATGGACACTTAGTTTCACATTCAGTTGCATAAATTTGCCATTCAGTATTAAGCTTATGTAACATGCTCAATGCATATCACAGGCAGATAGTCAACACTACGAACTCTGATGAAACAGCATATACATTTTGTTGATGAATATATAAATTTTACTATTACTTACAGCTTTCTTCCCATACTTAGCATAGCCATTCCCTAGTGAATTTGTAAGAAACCATGCTATGAAAGTAACTTTTCATAATGATATAATAGTTCAAATGAGCACACAGGAAACTATAAAATGCAGTCATTTAAAAAGCAAGGCAGAACCCAAACATCAAAGATTCCATTACCTGCACAGTATCCCCCTCCTCTCCGGTCACTTTCTCCCTCTAGGTTAGCTGTTTCTACCTGGTACTGCCATATACACTTTCTTCATATTTGTTCTCCTCAGGCTGCAGTCTTATGCACATGTACCTATAAGTATACCCCACTGAACACAATGGAATTTACTTCAACATTGTTTGAGTGTTGGACTATGACTCTGTAGAACAGGGTTCAATTCCCTGCTTGGCCATGAAACCCACTGGGTGACCTTGGGCAAGTCACACTCTCTCACCCTCAAGGGAAGGCAATGGCAAACCTTTTCTGATCAAATCTTGCCAAGAAAACCTCATGATAAAGTTGCCTCAGGGTCGCCATAAGTCTGAACAACTTGAAGGCACAGAACAACAACAAAAACATGTGCAGGATTGTGCAGTTAAGTCCTCCATCTCTGCCTGCAGCATCTTTCTCGACATCCAGCATTAATTTTTCCAGTGTGTTTCACCAATCTGTGTATACAATTTACTAGCAACAGAATTCAAACTGACCAGAATCCCAACTTGAAGCACTCTGAAATAGTATTTCTAGCTTGTGGGGGTTGATGGAGAGGATGTCATTTTAAATAAGACTGAATGCTCCTGACAGTTGAAAGCGCAGCTATGCTAAGTGGGTCTGTTTGTTCTAATGCAGTGTGTCAGCAGTGACCACTGAAACTGAATGGAGGAGCATCCATGTTCCAGGAAGATGGGTGGGCAAATCCCGAGGTCTGTATTGCAGCTAACCCTTAAGCAAATGTTTATGGACTGTTATGTCTCCAGAAAATGTTATTACAGACTATACTTTCCTATGATTAACTCCTCCCATGATCTGGTGATTCTCATAGTGTGTTAATGGGCTCCTTTGCTCCTCCATGTATAATGGAGTAACTATCTAACAGGTTTAGAAGCTGAAGCACATTTATCTGATTCACAACTTGGAAAAGTTACTTTTTGTGGACTATAATTCCCAAAATTTGCACTGGCCATGCAGGTTGGGGATTCTGGGAGCTGCTGGCCAAAATGTTTCATTTACAAGTTCTGACTAGTCTGGAGGTCACAAACATGCAACAACCATAAGAATGCCTTTTGGCTAACTGTCTGATTTAATTGTTTGGCATATATTTTGATGGACTATATCCTATTTCATGCTGATTTTGATGGAGGTCAGAGGACTGTTCTCTTTAATATTAAACTTCTTTGCCCCCTTATCATTGTTCTTTTCCAGATGGCATGCTGACACAGAACCAAAAGAGACACATGTATTCTTGCCAGGTTCTGTGGTTTTATTTCCCAGACTTACAGTGTTTAGTGTTTTAGTAGCCCCATCTGATAAAATCATGACACATTCTGGTTCCACTTATTAAAAAAATATATTTTTAGCCTTTGTGGTGTCACAGAAAAGATTTACAGCCCAACTGCTATGTGCCCTAAAGGCTCAGTATCAGAAGTACATAAAAACAAACCCATGTTATTTTTAAGCTTGTCATATAGTGGGGGGGAGGCTGACTTATGATGTCTGAGTATTTGTGGTTGATGATTGTGTGTGTGTTCCAGTTGATGATTAGGAAGACAAGCAATGAGAAAGACCAATGACAAAAAGGACTAAGGTGTTTCACAAGATGAGCAATAAATTACTGGTTGGGGTTTTTTTTTAAGGCTCTTTAAAATTGTTCTACAAGTGTGCTTTTCATCTGGGGTGAAGAAGAATTAAAGGACCTATAGTAGTGACTCCATCCAATCTCCCACACAAGATGGATCATAGGAAAAGGGCTCATGATACAACCCAAACTCCCTAAAGTGCTGACAAAGGATTTTTTAATTTTCTGTCATCCTTGATGAAGGACAATGCCCTCATTTTCTGTGTGAAACCTATTCAGATGGCACTCCTATTGCTTTTTACACAGTGGAGGAAAGGATGGAAGAATATTTTGCTTTTTCATGGGATAATGGCTGAGTTGTTCAATGGAGGGAAGATAGAGACTGGAGCAGGGCTGGGGGATTTGTGGCTGGTTATGATACAGTTGAACAATATCCCAAGGGCTACCCTTTCTCCAGCCCTGTATTGAAGTCTGTGCAAGGGACTATTGAAATCAGATTCAAGCCATGGTCAGCTAGTTGCCCACACCTTATAAAACACACCCTCACCCATTATCACTGTAATTTTGTTTAGAGCCCTCCAAATGAGAACCCAATTTATCTTGTAGCCCAAAGTACTACAATACATGGCTTATTCTTAGCTGCAAATCACTCTCCCAAGGGACTCCAAAATGCATGTTTGTAAAGGCAAACATGTATGGGGAATGTGGGGACAGGGTGGTGTGGAGAAGTGACAAGTAGGGAAGGACATCCTCCTCCTTGCTGCCTTTCCTTTCCAAATTGTCTGTTCTTGGAGCAGCTTTTGCTTACGGTAGATCAGAGGTGATGATCATGGACGTTATCACACGTGGCCCAGAAACTGAAAATAAAGTGGAA
>CM034710.1:60752252-60776844 GCA_020142125.1 Phrynosoma platyrhinos
TTTGTCTTGTATTGTCTGTTTGTGTAAGGAGTTTTGTTCATTTTGATGTTTTAATTAACATATTTTAATGGTAATACTAGTTTAATACTTTTTAAGGGGTGGGAAGGTTCTGGGTTTTTTGTTTTTGTTTTATTGTGTTTTAATGTATTATATGGAATTTTAATTGCTTTAAGACGCCCCGATTGTTTGACAGAGGGGTGGGATACAAATAAAATTTATTATTATTACTACTACTACTACTACTACTACTACATTTAACCTTCTCTGTCAGAGAGCTCTGGGGCTACAATAAGCTACAATTTCTGGGATTCCCTAGCACTGAACCAGGGCAGTTCAAGCAGTAAAAAGTGGATTATTCTGCAGTGTGTTTTGGACCTTAGTTGTTGTTGTTGTTGTGTTAAAAATGCCAAATTTGTTGCATTTTACTGACTGAAAACCTCTCCACGAGTTGGACCTAGACATTCCCTTTTTCTCTTCAGGAGAAAAGGAAACTTTAAATGTAGCTATGTGCCCAGGTACAATTTACAAAATATACATACAAAGCAACAACAAATTAAAAATTCAATCCTGCAGTTTCCTAAAGAAGATGCAAATCAGCTATTGGAAAGAAAATTCTGAGTGAAATGGACATTTTGTCTGAGCTGACTAATGTGTAAGCATCTGATGAAGATCCTACCATTTCTCTAGAATAGCATTCTAATTGCATTTAATTTCATTGAAGTGTTGCCCCCTTGCTGTCCTTGGCACTAGGCTAGTCCTCTTTTCCAGCCACATGTTGATGCAAGCTAACAAGGACATGAAAGTGATGGCCTTCCCCTAGAGTCTGGAATACAGAGGTATAGTTCCTCTGAGTATGGAGGCTCTGATTAGCTGTTAGATAGAATGATCTTTAGCTACTAGATCTGCTCTTCACAATTCTAACTTTTTTTGGGGGGGGGGTCAGTCCATTTAAGTTAGTGGCCATTTTCACATCTTAAGGCAGTGAAATTCATAAATTGATTGCATGTCAATGGATGACTGGTGAAATCCAAGGTTTCACTAGGTGACCCAATAGATTATTCTGAGTGGAGATACTGCATCAATTATGGAAGATGTGACAGGACTCTTCTTTCATGGGGCAGGGGGGAACTACACACCTTGATCTGCAAACATAAACATTTTGCTAAGCTCATCTTTCTATTCAGGCATTTGTACTGGAACTCTAATGACTAGTTCAGATTTTCTGTCCTCTAACTTACTCATGCACCTATAGTCTTGCATGCATAATGTAACATAGGACAATGTTGTTTCAGGAAGAGAAGGCATGACTGTGAGCTGTCATCACAAAAAACATCACCAAGTAACCCCTAAACACTTCTGCTGCAATAAGGTAAACACAACACTGCAGTCTATTCAGAATTGTGATTGTCATTGTGTGCTTTCAAGTCATTTCTGAATTATGGCAACCCTAAGTTGACCCTACATTGGGGGTTTCTTGGCCAGATATGTTCAGAGAAGCTTTGCCTTTGCCCTCCTTTGAGGCTCAGAAAGTATGACTTGTCCAAGGTCACCCAGTGGGTTTCTATGTCTAAGCAGGGATTCAAACCCTAATCTCTTGCATCATAGTCCAATGTTCAAACCACTACACCAAACTGGCTCTCTTAGACACACTTATCTAGAAATAAATTCTGTTAATCATTGGAGATTACTTTTGGAAAGACATAGAAAGGTAAAATCTGAACAGTGGTATTCAGGAGCCAGAACTCACAGGGTCAAAGGCCTGGGACTTTTTGATAAACAGAGACCATGACATCATTGGCCCCTTCTGTGCCATCTTGACTTCTCTGTTTCCTTTGGGTTTCACTGAAATCCTTACAGCAACTTGAGACAAAATAGAATTTTCTGGCAATGTTATATTACTATCCGTATTGTAATTCAAAGTATTTGGGGATGGTTTTACAAAACACTAGATCCTAACAGAGACTAAACCTGTTAGAAATTTTTAAATCAACATAGTCATTTTCATGTTTCAACTCTCCACAGGGGTATGGCTATTGACAAGGGGCTGTATTTCAACATCTACCACTAATCTGCTGGGTCCAAACCAACCTTAAGTTGATTTTAATGTAATAACTGTTAGCCCAGTAGCACATCTGTGAACAAATGAAAGGAACATTATATTTATTATAAACAGCATTGTGTGTAGGCTATGATTGTATGTGAAAAGCATAGAAACGAAGACTCCAGAAGCTTTCTGAAAGCTAGCTGAAAGCCTCAATTTTTATTTGTTTCAAAATGCAAGTTTTGAGCCCTCGTGGCTGTAACACAAACGTGTGTAGACAGTGCTTGAAAATGTGTGACCAAATCCCACTGGTAATCTGAAAGCTAGAGCATGGATGAAGAGGATTCTTAAAGACTGGTTGGCCTCCAGTGTGCTTCCCACTCCTATGGCTAACAAAACCAAAATAAACTATCACCAAATCACAAAACCAGGGAACAGGTTGTGCAAAATAAGAAAAGAAATTCCAGATCTACTCAATTTGCACAATTTCTACAGGTCCTTGTAGACTTTCTGAACATTGCTGGTAGTGGTTACAATTACTACAATGAGGATGATGAGAATGATTTTAGTGCAAGGGCACACGTGCTGCCCTAACAGTAATGCAAATTTAATAGGAAGGCTGGATTCTCGTGTTCTGTGTATCTATCCTTGTTTTATGCTGCACATTGGTATGAGAGGACAGAAAACTGCAGTGGCTTTGCTCTCATCCCAGTGGTTCTAGTAGCTTCTTCCTGCCTCAACCAATCAAATTCAGGTCAGGTTAAGGGCCAGGTGGTAGGGCCAGATTGCTCTACCAGTTGCTCTAGGATCTTACTTAGAAAGGGGAGATAAAAGAATGGAACTTTTCCATTCTGGTCTTCTCATTGACCACTGAAAAGGAGGTTAGAATAGATGTTTGTAGAATATACACACAATCCTGATTATAAATCAGATAAGAACAGATCTAATGTGAAAGAAATCATGCATGTTAGACTGTCACCCCCAAAAAACAACAGTATAGATCCAGACCTATTCCTATAGCAAACAAGCACAGTCTGTCACAGAGAGAGAAATACCTCAGAGAGCTTGGGGAGCTCCTCTTACCTCTGAACTATTATATTCCACTCTGTCTCTTTTGGAAGCTATTCAGAGCTTCTCAGAGACGCAAACAACTCCCTCCCAAATCCAGTATTACACAAATCTAGAATAAATTCCTCACAGTAACATGCCTCCACTGACCAGAAGGGGAAACACCTGCAATAAAATTGAAAATCTAGAATAGTAATAATAATAATAATAATAATAATAATAATAATAAGGCAGTAAAAACCAACTGGCAGCAAGTGGAAGAGATCTACCCCTGAGGAAATTTAACCTGGCCTCTAATGGCTGCTGAAGTTTAATCACGTTAGGCCAAAAACTTTGCTCACACTTTTGCTTGTCAAGGAAAAGGGCAACAACAACAGTACTGCAAGGAATTTGAATTATTGAAGATGTGTTAAGGCAGGCATCTTGCCAAGGGACTGGAGAAACTTGGTTGCTGTGCAGGAAGCTGAAAATGGAGACCCCTGAGTTCCTGAGACCATGTTTGACTCCTTCCGCCTGCAGGTATTGTTAAGGCAGGCATCCTGCCAGAAGTGGGGGCCTCTTGGAGAGAGCACAAGGGCTGTTGTCCTATGGAGCTTAGCTTCTGGCACAATGGAGAACTGTTTTTCCCACTGAATCTAGATGTAATGGACAGCAGCGCAAGACATGCTACTGTACATTGGCCTTGGGAAGCTTTTGCCAGGAGAGCAGGTTTGCTCTCTAAATAAGAAAATGGAATGCATATTGAATAGAATCCCACAAGGCCAGCTTTGGCTATATTTTGGGAGTGCTTTAGGATAAACTGACATGTGTTTGTTTATGATTGTTTGTTTGTTCTTTATTTCTGGTCATCCAAGTATGTGTTTGGAATATACAAGGGGTGCTGCAATTTCAATAATAATGGGCAAGGGGGGGATATGGAGGAGAAGGGAGACGAGTCATCACATGGCAGTTTCTCTTTCTGGGTCACCATCCAACCAACCGATTCCTGTCTACTCTAGTAAAACCCTATCAGACCATAAAGTGTTATTGCTTAATGCCAAGTCAGTGACTAGGAAAAGCTGTATAATTCAGGACTTGATTCTGAACAAGGAAGCAGGGTGCCCTTGCATGTATAACTGAAACCTGATTAACCGAAGAAGATAGCCCATAGCAGGAGTTGTACAGGGTCCTGGATCTTTCAGCACCATTTGATACCATTGGCCATGGTATCCTTCTGGGTCATTTGACAGATATGGGACTTGGGGGCATTGTTTTGCAATGGTTCCAATCTTTCTTGGCTGAATGTTTCCAGAAGGTGGTGCTGGGGGACTGTTGTTCAGACCTTTGGCCATTAGCCTGTGAGGTTCCTCAGGGGTCAATATTGTCCCCTGTACTTTTTAACAACTACATGAAGCTGCTGGGAGAGGTCATCCAGTGTTTTGGGTTGAGTGTCATCAGGATGCTGGTGATACCCAGTTCTAGCTCTCCTTTGCATCTGATGCCAAAGAGGCTGTGGTAGTACTGAATAGGTGGCTGGAGACAGTAAAGGACTGGATGTGGTTGAATAGGCTGAGGCTTAATCCAGACAAGACAAAGATGTTCCTGGTCAGAAATATCTTGGGGGTGCTCTTGGACTCAGAGCTAATCCTGGAAAGCTAAGGGTCTTTACAGGGCTGGCCTGGAGGCAGAGATGGGACAGGGCAGCTGCACACCGGCTGCCCCAACCCCACACCAACGGCATCAGGGGTGTGGCAAAAGGGAGAATCGGGGTCGCTGTGTGGGGTAGCCATGGCCCCAATCCACCACTTCCCGGGGTATCTCTGTGCCGCCTCTCTGCAATCCCCCTAAGTTGCTGCAGTGACCAGAAGCATCTTTGCCCAGTTTTGGCTGGTGTACCAGCAACAGCATTTCCTGGGGAATTTGGCCACAGTGGCTCATGCCTTAGTTACCTTCTGATTAGACTACTGTAGTGCTGTCTATGTGGAGCTGCCCTTGAAAAGCATTCAGAAGCTGAAGCTAGTGCCAAATGCAGTAGCCAGCCTGGTGTCAGGTATGCATTTTAGAGGCCATATTTCACTGGTCCTGTAGAACTGCACTGACTTCCAATTTGCTTCTGAGCTCAAGTCAAGGTGCTGGTGCTAACCTTCAATGCCCTAAATGTTTTGAAGCCAGGCTATCTAAAGGACTTCCTCCTCCAATATGAGCCTGGCACAAATTTGAGATCTTTAGGGGAAGTCCTGTTGCGTGTCCCAAAACCTTGTGAAGTTAAGTTGGTGGGTACAAATAGCAGGGCTTTCTCTTTAGTAGCACTCAGCTGTGGAACTCCCTAGCCAAGGAAGTTAGGCTGGCCCCATCTCTTTTAAGCATACAGCAGGCAGCCAAAATAGTGCTGTTTCACACGCCATTCAATGTCTGAGACTGCTATTTTAAACTCTTTTAAAACTGGATTCTAATATTATCTTTAGACTGCTTTTAGATTTAAGAGCATTTTACTATGTTTTTCAATTTTTTTTATGTTTGCATTGTTTTAATAGTTTTTTATTTGGTCATTGCCTTGGGAGCTCTTGTGGACTGAGAGGTGATACAGAAATACTTTTAAATAAATAAATAAATAAATATTCTCTCTCTCTCTCTCTCTCTCTATCTCTCTATCTATCTCTGTGTGTGTGTTTGTGTGTGTGTGTGTGTATATATATATATATATATATATATATATATATATATATATATATATACACACACACACACACACACACACACACATACAGATATACCTCTGTTAATGAAGTTGATGTGTTCCTGGGCATGATGTCTTTAATGGAAGCTTTGGTATCAAGGCAGAAATAACAGAGAAATAATAGGTTACTATGCCATCACAGAAAAGAGCAGTTCAACATGAGTCAGCAAACCTCTATCCAAAACTAACAATATGCATGTGTGAAATTAAACAACCAGGTTAGATAAGTCTTGCAGAAGTAAACAAAACTATTTTGAACCTTCTAGCTATCACTTGAAGGCTTCTACCAAAATGTATCCAGGGATGACTTTTTACTTTCACCAGCCTCCATTTTTCTAATGAATTCCATGTTTTTAAGCCAAACTATGACTTTTTAACATGTTGGCCCTTATCAGTTCTGCCCATTTCTCTCTGTTTTGTTCTTCACTCATGTCAATGTTTCTTGAGGCAGCTGCTATTGATGTTGGCTGTTGCAGGCAGGCACACATGATCACCGTAGGATCAACTAGAGTAGAATTCCATTCTTTCCCAGCTCAAGCTTTATTGTCTTGCTTACTGTGCATAGGTTGCTGAAACCTGACATTGACAGTCTGTGTTTCTCCAGCAAACCTTCACCACCCTCCCATACTGATAACTGCTAAATTAGACAGGTGAGGAAGAGGATCAGGGAGGATGGGCAGGCATAAAAAGAAGCTTGATATGCCTGTATGCATGTAAAACTATATCAGAGTGCAAATGACACCATTGTGAAGTGTAACCAGTTGTGTCGGACCTATGGGTGTAACAAAATATACTTCCATCCTCAGTGACACCCCCCCCCCCCCGTGAATACATAATACATATCCATATCTTCAACTACTGTTACTCTTGATATCTCAAGCATTCAGATCAGATTTAGCAATATCTAAATCTGACCAGACCCGTTCATAATGACACACCTAGCATTTGTCTTGAATGTAGAATTGGGGTATTAGCTTAATGAGGGTATTATGAGACAGACACTGAGACATTTGCTTTTGTTGCAAATAACACAAGTGCCTTGACAGGCAACTAGGAAAGGAACGTCCCAGCCACAGATAGAATTGGAACAAAGGATGTAGGAACAACGAAAGTGGAATCAAGAGAGTGGAACAACGGGGTTGCTGACAAAACCATCTGGCTGTTGAGCTATGTGATGATATCATAGGCACCAGAACCCTTTATTTATAGAGGAAGGGATGGATATAGATGAAAATAGGTAACACATGGGTATGTCAGTCCTACTGAAAAGAATTATTGCCACACTGAAGGCAAATAATGTGCCTGTCTTACCCTAGCTAGAATGGATGGATATCCTCCATGAGACAGATGGGAGACCTTTCAAGGGGGAATCTTTTGTGCATAATTCAAGACTGCAGGCTCACTAGTGAAATTAAGGGCCTTTGCAGACTGCCAGAAATAGTGCAAATTGAGTCCACTTTAAGGGTTAGGGTTAGTGCTAGGGAATCATGGGAATTGTTTTTTTTCTGAGACATTGAGCCTTCTCTGTCAGAGAGCTCTGGTGCCACAATAAAATACAGTTCCCATGATTCCCTAACCCTAACCCTAACCCTTAAAGTGGACTCAATTTGCACTATTTCTAGCAGTCTACAAAGGCCCTAAGTGTTAAGTGTTCCAGGACTAACCCCCTATCCAATGGAACTCTTATACGTCTGAAATTATTTTAGTCTTGTTGGATTTTAGGGCCTATTTGGAAAGAGAAAAGTTGTGCCTTCATGTTAAAAGTAATTTTCAAAGCTCTATTGACCTCTCTCAGCAGTAAACATAATATAGGCACCTGCATAAGAGCTGAAGCCTGCTGGAAGGCCCAACCCCTTTGCCTTTTCACAAGTGAAGAAGGCTGGTACCCAACTTGTAGAACCCTCCCCGCGTCTGAGTGGCATTGACGTTGGTTTCATTCTAGCCCCAAAGCATTGTTTTATGTTAAAGCCTTTGGGATCTGACTGATTCTGCCCACACATCCACCCCGCCCCAAATGTATATATGCATGGTTTTGAACTATATTAATCTTTTAAATAATTTTAATTTGTTAATTGTTTAATATGCATTTAGCCTGTTCAGTGTGTTTTTTATTATTATATAGTCTGAAATGTTTTGAACTGTTTAAATTGTATGCCACTCTGAGATCCTATAATATACAGCAGAGCATAAATATTGAAATAAACAATGTGTATCATATCATGTTGGATGGAATTTGATTATGGCTGTACTAACTGGCTGTCAAAGTCTTATGTTTTCAGGAAAGAAAATATTTACAGATGATGGCCTAAATTCACAGATGCCACCATGCTAGTATAATGAAACTTCCTCCCCCTTCTCTCTGGCAGCACTCAAAGCTGCCTAAAAACCAGTCCAGAAGGTCCCCCAAAATGCCAGACCAATTTTATGGTATGTCATGGGAATAGAAGAACACCCTCCCTTTCTGCTTCTACTGGATTCTGCTGTTTGTCCAATGGCAACCCAGTGCTGGTCCCTTCTTAATGTTGCTTGGGACATGATCACACCGTATTGTAATAATACAAACACATGCAAGCATGCATGCCAATTTCTATGTTTTCTCACTTTCCATATTGCCTTCTATTTTATTTTGCCCTTCTATGTTCTAGCAGAGGCATTCACATTGCAGGGTCAGTGTGATCAAATAACAAAGAGGAAATGCATATCAGTAGCAGCGCAAAGCATCTGGAGTAGGGGAAAAGACATGTCCTGCACTAGTGGAAGAGGATTTTCTCTCTATCTGTAAGCTATGATGTGTTTGATTTAACAATATATCAATATGAAGGGTTGCCTCCTCCTCCAGAGCAGCCCAATCTCTGTTACTCAGTCTGTCCCATTTCACTAATATTTGCATTGAAGTCACACTAACTTGCCACCCCAAACATACAATGCATACAGACAAAATTAGGCTTTCTAATATTAAACATGACTGAACTATCCTTGACTTTTAAACCTGTCGTATGTGCTGCTGTTTTTTAGCGGGTTCTGAATGAAGTAAACCAGTTGATTTCCACTGAGGAATTGTGATTTTTGAATAGCGCTGTTATGTCTGCAGATGGCTATAGATAAATAAATGAAATTAATTTCCAGTATGTACCTTGTAGATTTTGCAATGGCAAAGTCATAATGCCTCCTGCTGCAGCTGCTGCTACCAGCCCTTGGATGTTGGTGAGATTAGCAGTCGGCAAAGTCAGGACCAGTCCTTGCTGACCACCCAATTGTCCAGCCATGTTGAAAGGGATAAGGATGGGTTGATTCAGTGCTGGAGTGCCTCCCGGCATCACCCCTGCTACAGCTGAGGCTAACTGCTGAGCCGTCAGTAGTGGCTGCAATGAAACACAATTTCCATATTTACCATACAGCAAAATTAATGACTAGCAGCATGGGTACAATTGCTTCTCTTGAGCCTGGGGATAGAGTAGAGCATTTGTTTTTCTGACTTCTTTCAGGTTTCTAGTGTCAAAAATCGAACACAATCATAGAGTGAGTTTACACTGTGCCTGAAGCATTTAATCAATCAATTAATAATTCAACTGCTATCTGATTAACTCAGAACATCATTTTAGTCAATTATTTTAATTGATTAATCTAATTAATAATTAATTAGTTTAACAAAATGATTGGCTTAAAAATATGCCCCCTAATCAAAAGCCTATATAGCTATTATATACATTGAATGCTATATAAACAGTGCAGATGTCAAAAGTCATCTTTTTTAAAAAAAGCATTCTCCCTTTCCTCTACATCTGGGTGAATGCCTCTTCTGAGATAGTGGCTGCTATGACAAATGCATGCGTCAACTAAAAACAATGAAAATATGGTTTTACTCACATGTAAATTTAATTGATTCATCAAGTAAAATTAATATAACCAAGCAAATGAAATTTGGTTAACTGTAACTCTTGTTTTATACAAATTATGACAGGAAAATGTGAGCACAAGAGACTCCCATATACTCTTTTCTCTGGGAAAGCATTCCCAAATGTGCTCCCAGGAGTACAATGAACCCTTATAATGTTAGGAAGTAATAATATATGTGCAAACATATAGAACCTCCACTATCAGTGATTAGTTTTAACAAGAAAAATAGTTTGAAGAAGGGAATTTATAGCAGAAAGGGAAGCCTGTTTAACACTTTCCCCACTTCCACTGCTCCACTTCAAATCACCTCTCCAGGCAAACTACCTTGTCCATCCCCAGCCCAGGATCCTGTCCATCCCCAGCCCTGGATGGAAAAAAACATCATCACCTTAGTAATCATTGAGAGCTCAGCCACTTTAAAGGCATTTTGTTCCAAGGTTGGCAACTTTATTCTTAGGAGTAAGTGTAACCCCCATAAATATTGGTTTCCAAGTCTGCCAAGAAAATGAGAATGCTTGGGTACTTGCTCACAAATAGAACCAAAACCAAATGAGCTCGGGTTTCTTATACGTTGATTCAGGGATTGGTCTTACTGATGGAAAGTATACCAACTATTTACAGTGTGTAGAATGACACATTCTAAAATGCAACACCTGAATGTCATATACAATAACAACTGAAGTTTGTTTTTGAATATTCTGTGTGTTTTTTTAATTATCAAAGAAGTAGCTGTATTAGTCTCTTGCAGCATAAAAAAGAAGAAGGAAGGGAAAGAAAAAAATGTGGCAGCACTTTGAAGACAGATAAGACTGCCAGAAATAGTGCACATTAAATTGAGGCACTGCCCTGGCTCAGTGCTAGGGA
Source organism: Phrynosoma platyrhinos (assembly GCA_020142125.1). NCBI lineage: Eukaryota > Metazoa > Chordata > Lepidosauria > Squamata > Phrynosomatidae > Phrynosoma > Phrynosoma platyrhinos. The sequence goes on from CM034710.1 coordinate 60,762,839, forward strand.
ATCATGAGAATTGTATTTTTTTTTCTGAGACATTGAGCCTTCTCTGTCAGAGAGCTCTGGTGCCACAATAAATTACAGTTCCCATGATTCCCTAGCACTGAGCCAGGGCAGTGCCTCAATTTAATGTGCACTATTTCTGGCAGTCTGCAAAGGCCCTAACTAGTTTTTATTTTTGCATGAGCTTTTGAGGGTATAAACCCACTCCTTCAGATGTAGTACTGAGTGGTATTAAGGTCTCGGGTATAAAACTTATTTATACAATTGTAGGAATGGGATTGAATATAATAAGATCCAGAAAGATGCAAATCATCACCCATTCCCTAAATTATCAAAGGGCTGGTTAAAGTGACCCAGGTCTTTCAGATCATTATAGGGGTAGTAAGTGTTGATATGTGAAACTGACCCTTGTAAAGATCACTTCATGCAGCCTTTTGAACGTTTAGGGCAAGGGTCATGATTTATATCTTTCTGGATCCAATTACAGTCTATCTCACTCCTACAACTGTATAAATACATTTTATTCCTGGGCCCTTAATACCACTCAGTACTACATATGAAGAAGTAGGTCTATAGCCACAAAAGCTCATGCAAAAATAAAAGCCAGTTAGTCTTTAAGGCCCTACCACATTTCTTTTTTCTCCCCTTCCCTTTCTCTTTTTTATGTTTTCAATTGTTTCTTATAATTATTTTTGATAATACCTTTCAGCTGTATTCTCAGGTTATTTATAGAAAGAATCAAAGAATTAAAATGCAAACTTATGCACAGGCTAAACAAAATGCCAATGCATGTTTTTAACCAGTTTCTTTTTCTGAGATCCCCCTCCCCCAGCACAAATAGTTCACACTATTTGTTGTGTGGAGTCGCTGTTAGAGCTGGAAAGTAGCATGATACTACTTTATCAACTTCATCACCTTTTAGAAGTAATGCAATGATTAGTTGTGCAATTACTTTTTTTGGCACAACAAGTAGCATTGATTTGGTACTCCAAAAATGTTGATGGGAGAGGACTATTTGGAAAGATGGTACCGTACTTTGAACAAATTTGTTTTTAAATTAAACAACAAAAAGTCAACTCCTTAATAACAATGTAATTAATATGCCACTCTTTTAATAGTGAATCATGAGTTATGCTAGTTATGTTTCAAAAGTAACAGTAATGAAGTACTTTTAAGTGTAACATTCCAAGCACTTGTCACTGGTCTACATAGGAGGCTACAGCTTGCAAATTCTCAGAGTTAAGCAGATCAGATCAGTTATCACAGGGAAAAGAGTTTTGCAGTCAGCTCATGTTGTCCTCAATCTTTATTTAGGAAAAGTTTGCAGGAATCCAAACTTACAGCATGTGGCTTCCTTTCTAAACTTGCAGTCTCCCATAGTTGACTGCCTCAAAGTATTTCCCAGTGTCATTACATCCTAGCTGAAATGTGCTGACCAAGACTGCTAGTAACACCTGCATTATACCTTGGGCTATGTTTACTACAATGCATATAACAGGTTACAGAGAGGTTGAGAAATGTATTTGGTTTGCATTTTAATGCAAACTTATCTAATTTGCACTTTCGTATTGGAACTCAATTATATAGTGATATGTACATTTTTCTGAATTTTTACAAATCAAAAAATACACATGAGTATTATGGGAGAAAGTGTACAAAACTAACACATGTTAAAAGAAATATGCACATTTTTATCACTTACATTAGGGAAAATCACTTGTAAAAATGTGTACACAGGGGAATATGTACAAGAATGGTGTCCCCCAGTATACCATTTTTGTGCAGACTTTTAAGATAGAAGTCATAAACTGACACAGATGCTGGAAAGAATTAATGTTGGAAAACAAAAAAAAACTGAATAGAATAGAACTGAACACATTCATCTCTAATTTGTTGCTCTTGAGAGAAAAACCAGGTTAAACTCAATTGCTAATTACATTTTTAATTAGATAAAGTTCAAGGCATTGTTTGAGCTGGTAGCCACCCAGTGGGCATATCTGCACAACAGACTTATACTCTGTTAAAAGTTACTCTTCCCCAGAAAAGCCTTTTGATTGAGCTGGTGTGCAATGGACCTTTAATAGATTTAGGAAGCAGCTTTTACTATGTCAGACTATTGGTTAATTATCTACTCTGACCAGTAGTTGCTCTCCATGTCTCATGCAAATGTCTTTCTTATATCTGATTCTTTTTCAAAGTGCAAGTTTCAAGTACTATTATTCTATATTGACCCAATATTGACCCAATGCTATTATTCTATATTGACCCAATGCTAGAATATGTACCATCAAAGCAAGCACAGTTTCTTAGCATCCTTCTCAAACTACAACTCCCAGGATTCTTTGAAGGAAGCTATGATAGTTCCAGTGGCATACACTAACTTAAGTTTGTAGTGTTTATATGCCCACAAACCATGGGCCAGAATTAACACTGACTTCCTAGAAACTGGCCAATCACTTTATAATGGCTTCATAATTTTTTTTCTGATCATTATATTATAATCCATATAAATATCTTTTGGCCCCAAACTAATACAAACTTTGTTTGAAATTAACTCTGCATGTGACACACACACACAACTATCAAACCCAGCAAGTTAAATTAGCATTAAAATCATTTTCAACAGTTTTGCATGAGTCTCTCTGCTGTATATTTGGAAAAAAAAGACTAGTGTGAGGCTTTTGTAATTTAACGTAATGGGAGAAAATTCTTATTTTATGTCTTACAATTTACTTGAAAAGTATATTTATGCATATCTTGATTTTTTAAAGTAAAGTTGCCTTTTCCAATATATATATATATAAACATTTTAAAAATATTTATTGCTATGCACATACCACCAAAATGCATACACTTTGAATTAAAGCATGCAGCTAAACAATTAATTTTTTAAATCAATTTAGTTGATTGCTAATATTTGTATCAGAAAACTGAATTTTATTTAGGCTCAATAAAGAAACTGACCTGGGGCCCAACAGGGAACGATGGATGGGACTGACTGGGTTGGTGCTGGTCAGATGTGCTCGCATCAGACAGCGCTGTGTTTCCTCTGGCTCCTGGAATTCAAATAAAGAACTCTACCTTAATATCTAGTCTGGGGACAGCACATTACATTTTGCTGTGATGTCACATAGCATCAAGCTGAAAATGATATGCTAAAGCAGTTTATCAATAACTCAAATGCTCAAATCACTTATCAGCAGCATAAATTATGCTAACATTCATTCAAGCTAGCCTACTCTCTTGGAGCGATACAGAAATCTGACAGCAGTGAAACTGAAGCTATAATCAACATGGCTAATGTGGATTGCATTATACATCCATTTACATAAAAAGCACATGAGCTTTCTGCATGGAAGGAGGGAATAGTTTTGTTTTGTTTGTTTTTAAAATACTAAGGTGTGCAACCTTACTGGCAAAAATCATCCAGGCCAAAGCCAATTCACTTCCACTTTATATTTCAGAAAAAGATTTTGTAAAAAGTAAGCAAAATATTCAATGATTGCCATATACATCTGGGTGTTATCCAGATCAAATGGACTTTCCACAGACTAGGCTATACATTCTGCAGAATAAAGTGGTAGAATTCTAGCCACGACTTTGGACTGGAGACGATGATCATATTGATATATACTCTAAGACCTTCCCCTAAATATTTATATTAATGTATTTTTCAATTGCCCCTGCACTCCATAAGTACTTGAGTCTACTGGCAATAGAACTATAACAATTTCAAATAATACATATATAATTGCTCAAAAAACAGGTGGCCTTGTAAAACTGAAGAGTTTAAACTTTGTGGAACAGTATAGTTGTTATTAATTATCCAATTATCTTTGGAGACTTTATAGGTAAAAACCAGCAACTTGAACTAAAGCTTGAAAAAAAAGAAGCACTTACTGAAGGTGTTTTAAGACAGAACTGGGCAAGCTACTTTTTGGATTGCAGTTCCCAGAATCCCTAGCCAACATGGTGGCCTGAAAAAAATATATGACTATGTTGATTGGGAGGATACTGGTATGAAAGTGATGGGAGCTGTCGTTGGAACAGTAACTTTTTCAACACTTGCATTTATATGGGCTATAATATGCACTCCATACAAAAGTATTGCTACTGTGTTCAGTATAACCTGGAGTTTCTGAAACCTTTTCAAAGCCACATAAATTATAATCTAAATGCAAGATTATTAAGGCATGAGCCACTGTGACCAAGTAACATGGTAGGCCTGAGTCTAGGCTAGGAGGTTTACTCCTGAGATGAAGGATTTGATACCAAAATAGTTATGAGATCCTCCTCCCACCTATTCACTTTCTTAGGTAGCCAACAACTTTCCAGAGAGGCTACCTCTGGTGAAGGGTATTGGGGGATCCTTGTGGCAACAGACCTACCTCTCAAAACATCAGTGAAGGAAGAGGCTGAGCTACCTGATAGCCCTAGAAAGCTAGTAAATAGTAAAAGGTCTATAAATCATGCCCTATAGGAATCACTTTAGGCAGATGGGTATGATGAGCCTAGAGAAGAGAAGGTTAAGAGGTGACATGACAGCCATATTTAAATATTTGAAAGGATTTAATATTGAGGATGGAGCAAGCTTTTTCCCCTCATACTCCAGAGATCAGGACATGGAACAATGGATTCAAATGACAGGAAAAGAGATTCCACCTCAACATTAGGAAGAACTTCTTGACAGTAAGAGCTGTTTGACAGTGGAACATGCTGCCTTGGAGAGTGGTGGAGTCTCCTCCTTTGGATATGTTCCCAGGATCCTGCTAAATTCACATGCATGCCTTGATGTAATCAGGCTTCTCCTTACAGTGAAAAAAGTCAGAAACCCATCATACTCAGGAAAACCAGATTTAGCACACAGAGAAACACAAAGCCTGGTGCTACAGAAATAATGACAGAAATTTAATATATGTGTGCATTGTATATTCAAATGTTTACTAAAATATTTATATCCTGGCTTTCCATCAATAGACTTTCCATCATTAGACATTTGTGGCCAATGTCATCAAAATAAAATAAATACAATAGCACAGCTTTAAAAGCTATATATAATTCTTTTCTCCTGCTTACTGTTGTGTTTGTAATTTGTTATTGTTACTAGTTGAAGTGTTTTAAAATCTAACTTGTCTTACTCATTGTGTTGCTTATCACTTTTTACCTGCTTTCATTTTGCTAATTGTTTGGGGGGGAAAGCCTTCAGATTTATTAAAAGCCTCACTGACCTCAAAAGATTATAAGGGTAAAGTGCAGAAGAGAAAAGCCATATATTCCATCTTGAGGTCACTAGAGGAAAGATACATATACATCTAATAAACAAAAATCCATCAATGATACCTTTATTGGCCAACCAAATGCATAATATACTTCAGGCAAGATGTTACAAGCCAAACAGGAGAAAAACAATTAGAGATGTTAGTCAGATGCCTACATGTTGTTTCAATCTTTAGTTCAGATGGTTTATGGTGGGGAGGATATCTTTTGTAGGCTGGATCCTCTTCCTCCTGGCCCTGTAGCTATAGAGAGATTTGCAAAGTCCAGGAAATTTAAAATCCATTTGCATCTCAACAGGAACCTCTCTTTTGCAATCCAATATGCCTCCATTCCAGTGAGCCACAGGACTCTTTGTGGCAGAGAACAATGGTTTCCTCAAGAAGTCTCCATGTGTTTGTATCAGGAATATTTTGGTGGATGTAGAGGTAAAACATGTGAATTCAGTCCAAATTTAAGAAGAAGAAAAATTGTTTTACCTTGATTGAAGTTCCCAGTCCAACAAACAAGTTACTGATTGTCAGTATGTAGGAAAAAAAATACCAGCCTTAATCCTGTGCCTGAGTGGAACCTATGACAGAGAATGTCAGCTTTCGGTTGTGCAAATATTCCAGTTAAACAGCCAATTGGTTCTTTCACTTTGAGCCTAGCTATGGACGTTATCACACGGGGGCAAATCTGCTGGTTAATCCACACAAATCCCAAACAGAAACTGGATTTCTGCCCCGTGTTTTCACACAACGTCGCACAGAAACTGGACAGAAAGTGGACAGAAACTGGTGTTTTCCAAGATCTTTTGAAATTCGGTTGTTTGGAGGAAATGCAAATGCGAAATTAAGGTAATTTCGCATTTACCGTAATGTGAAAAGCAAATGCGAATTTGGGAGCATTTCCCTGCTTTTCCCATTGTTCCAGTGAGCATTCCTCTATCTGTGCATGTGCAAGAAGCTAATTTCTAGTACATTTACGGGCTTTTCTCACTTGTGTGTAAACGTTAAATGCGCTTACTGTAAATTCACAATTAAGGTAATTACGTGTGAAAGCCATTTGCGGAATCAAGGTTTATTTTCCATTTATTTTCAGAATGCCTCATTTCCACTTTATTATCGCTTTTTGGCCCACGTGTGATAACGTCGTCTGATATCCCAAAATCTAATTCATGTGAGGTGCAATGTACATTGCCCTATTTGTGCATGTAGATCAATATTCACTTGTGAATACATGCATGTAAATCTTCTTTTGCCTGTGTATGCCTCACTAAATAGATTGAAATGCTTGTCTTATTTCTGTAGAATGAATATTAGTAATACAAAAGGTGCTGCAGGGTAGGATTGCTTCTATTTGTCATTTCTGAACCAGTATGAATGAAAGCAAATGGCTAAGAAGCAATAGGAACACAGTTGTCTTAAGAACAACATAGCCCAGAAATAATTTTTAAGACCTCTGCTAGACAGTTTGGTGTAGATTTTGCTCTCTGCAGTTTTACTGATGGGTGTAGAAATGGAATTTTAACTCAACCTTAACAAGATCCTTTTCTCCCCAATGTTTGTCCTATGAATAACAAGTGCAAGGCAATTCAGAACTTTTTATTGCCACGCCATGGTCTGTGAAGGGGGGAAAATGAAGGATCTGATTCTACCATACTTATAAATTTTAAAGAAGGTATTATCTGCTCATTTAAAACAAATTCTTCTATATATTCTCCAAGGGGACAGACTTATGAATAATAGAAATGTGAAAGAAATACCTCACCACATTAAGTTACAAATAAAATAGACTGCTACATATTATTCAATTGACTTCTATTTCTATGGCAATGTGTCAATCTTAACAATATTTTATGAAGAGATTAAGCAATAAATGCAGAATATCATTAGGCAGAGACCAAGGAATCTGCTTAATTTATAATATTTGTTTAAAAATGCAAAAAACATCAAAGATGCAAATGGGTTTGGGAATACTTACATATGTTGTACTGAAATATCTGCATTGATTTTGAACAAACTAAGAATAAAAGCAAGCAGATTTACTGATATCCTTATCAGATGAACTAAGTAAAAAACATTTTGCATGTAATGTTCTCCTTTTCATTTAATGGATAAGATAGAAATTATGTAGTTTTTTAAGCTGGCAGAAATTCCAGCTATACCTTTTATTGAGGAGGCCTGCAATCAATTGCAAAATTATTTTCAAAAAATAATTGTAACTGTGTACTCTAATTCATGGAAGATCATGCCACTTTCAAAAATCAGATGAATAGGGAAAATCACAAAGAATTTATGGTTAGAGGAAAGAGGCATAGCCTTGTAAATAGTTCCCAAACTTCCCATTCCTCCACTTCTGGACATTCCACATCAGACTGGAAAGCCATTGCTGTTCTGTGTAATTGCCCTGTACACCGCAGCACAGTTGCTTACTGAGGGATCATGAGAGCCAGGCACTGTATGTAGAGTGGCCTGGACCACAGAATAGGTATTTAAACAAGACTATCACCCTCCTACAATACTCAAATGTGAAGAACATTCAGCTAGGCATTTGAAAGTATGCTACATAGCCTGAAAAACTTAGCAGAGCTGGATACAGCTCTAGCCCTCCACAGAAGCAGGAGGAGAGACAAATCTGTTGCTTCTAGTGCCTGAGGCAGCCACTTCATCCCACCTATTGTTAGGATCAGGCTTGTTCTATTAGGATAATTGTTGTTTTAAGTGATTATTTATTAGCTGTACCTCCAATCACTTTTGTCTCTTCACCACTTTTCGTCCTGCTCATAATCACTTAATGAAGATCCTGACAGATTTTCAACCAAGGTAGAGTAAGGTAAATCACACCAGATAGATTTGTAAAGAAAGCTGGTTTCTAAATATTTGAATCAATCAATAATATGTAAGTGAATGAAAAAAATAAATCAATAATATATATGGAGCAAAAGTACCAGACATCCAAGCTGTGTTAAGAAAAAGAAGAAACACAAGGAGTTATAATACCAGCATATGCAAGATAATGAAACCCACCAAAGAATTTCAGAAGAAAATCCTCTTTGCTTTCTTTATAGATTACACCAAAGTTGTTGACTATGTAGACCATGACAAATTATGTTTTACTCTAAAAGTAATGAGTGTGCCACAACATCTGACTGTCCTGATGCATAACCTATACCCTGGAGAAAAGGCCAATGCACTAACACAATATGCAGAAACAGAATGGTTTCCAATTGGCAAGGGGATTAGGCAAGGCTTTATTTTTTATCACCATAGCTTTTTAATTTATATTAACATATCATAAGGAAAGTAGAATTATATGGAGACTATATATAAGCCGCCCTGATTGGGTATCCATTGGGCGGGGTACAAATAAATTTTTTTATTATTATTATTATTATTATTATTATTATTATTATTACAAAGGTGTGAAAACTGGAGGAAGGTACACCAACAATTTAAAACATGCAGTGACATCATAATAATAGTCAATAAAAGAGCAAAAACTTGATTATTGATCAAAGTAAAGGAGGAAAGTGCAAAAGCAGAGTTACATATGACCATAGTTGATTAACATAACTTTATAGTGGTAAAGAATCATATAATCACAGAACAGGAAGAGACCTCAAGGGCCATCCAGTCTAACCCTTTGCCAAACTGGAATACACAATCAAAGCACCCCTGACAAATGGTCATCCAGCCTATTTTAAAACCTCCAAAGAAAGACACTCCACCACACTCCTAGGGAGTATGTTCCACTGTCAAATAGGTCTTGCTGTCAGGAAGTTCCTCCTAATGTTTAGGTGGAATCTCTTTTCCTATAGCTTATATCCATTGTTTGGGTCCTATTCTCTGGAGCAGCAGAAAACAAGCTTGCTCCATCCTCAACATGACATCCCTTCAACTATTTAAACAAGGCTATCACCTTTACAGACTGCCAGAAATCGTGTAAATTGAGGCCACTTTAACTGCCCTGGCACCTCACCTCTTCTCCAGACTAAACATACCCAGTTCCTAAGTCTCTTCTCATAGGGCATGGTTTCCAGACATTTCACCATTTTAGTTGCTCTCTTCTGGATATGCTGCAGCTTATCAACATCCATTTTGAATTGTGGTGCCCAGAATTGGATGCAGTATTCCAGATGATGCCTGACCAAAGTGGAATAGAGTGGTATTATCACTTCCCTCCATCTAGACACTAAACTTCTATTGATGCAGCCTAGAATTGCACTGGCCTTTTTAGCTGCTGCATCACACTGTTGACTCATATTCAACTTGTGGTCTAGATCCCTTTCACATGTACTATTGTGAATCCAGGTGTCCCCCATCCTATATCTGTGCATTTCACCTGTGCCTTACATTTCTCCCTGTTGAAAATAATTTTGTTAGTTTTTGCCCAGCTTTCTAATCTATTAAGATTATTTTGAATTTTGATCCTGTCCTCTGGGGCATTAGCTACTCCTTCCAATTTGGTGTCATCTGCAAATTTGATAAGCATGCCCTCAATTGTGAAGTTACAGGCTTTCACATCCATAGTTTCCCAGCAGACAATGGATCACTAATTAAATAGACATAAATCCTTCTTGCATATCCTCCCACCCTGAGGCTTTGCCATTCACCAACAGACCAACATGTAAATCACTTCCTCTCAACCAAGGGTCACACAGTATATATACCCCACACACCTCCATGCCACCATTCTTGCAAGATGCCAGTCATAGACGCAGGTGAAACATTAGCAATAAATTCTTCCAGAATAGGCTAAAAAACCCACAAAAAACTATGTCCTCTATTCTTTCATACAAATCATTGATAAAGATTTTGAATAGCACTGGGCCCAGGACAGAAGCCAGTGGCACCCACTGATCACTAGTCTCCAAGACAAAGAGGAGCTACGCTGAGCACCCTTTGGGTTTGGCCAGTCAACCAATTACAAATCCATCTAACAGTTTCATTGTCTAGCCCACATTTTACTAGCTTGTCTGCATGAATATCATGGGGGACCTTGTCATAGGGCTTACTGAAATCAAGATATGCTATATCCTCAGCATTCCTTTCATCTACCCAGCTGGTAATTTTTTTTTTAAAAGATCACATTAGTCTAGCATGATTTATTTCTCAGAAACCCATGCTGACTTTTTGTGATTATGGCATCCCCTTTTAAATGTTCATAGACTCTCTGTTTAATAATAGGCTCTAGAATTTTTCCTTGTATTGATGTCAGAGTAACTGGGTGGTAGTTGTTGGGATCCTCTTTTTTCCCCTCTTTGAAAATGGGGACATTTGCCCTCCTCCAGTTTGCCAGGACTTCTCCTGTTCTCCAGGAGTTCTCAAAGAGTATTGCCAGTGGCTCTGAGATTACTTCTCATTGAAATAGTTAAAGATTTTCTGTACGTTGTTTTAGTCACCAATCAAAATTGAGACTATAGTCAAGAAATGAGAAGAAGATTAAGACTTGGAGGAGCAGCTATGAAGGAACTAGATAAGATTCTCAAGTATAAAGATTCATCATTAAATACCAAAGACAGAATTATTCATATCATAGTATTGCTGATTTCTATGTATCATTGTGAAAACTGGGCAGTATAGAAAGCTGACAGGAAGAAAATCAATTCATCTGAAATGTGACAATGGAGAAGAGTTGTATGGATACCCTGAACTGCTAAAAGGGCAAATGAATAGGTCCAAAAGCAATTCAAACTGAACACTCACCAGAAGCTGAAATAATTAAGGTGAGACAATTCTACTTTGGACATATCATGAGATGATGTGACTCAGTGGAAGAGATAATAATGCCCAGTGAAGCGGAAAGCAATAGGAAAAGAGAAAGACCATGTTACAGATAAATGAATTCAATCAAGGAATCCACAACCTTGAGTTTCCCAAACCTAATTGGTACAGTTGACATCCAGGACTCTTGGGGGGTCTCTTAATCACAGGATCAACATAAGTGGAGGTTGAAATGACAGCAGATAACAATAGATACCAGTGAACAAACTGCTTGGGCTCCAGGCTGCGGCTCTTTTGGCTGCATTTTGCATTTTGCAGCCAGTTTGCGTCCTAGTCCTCCTCGGGGAAGCCTGAGGGCAAGGGAAAGGGCCAGGAGTTGGGGTGTGGCCTTGCCAAAGCAAGCAGTAGCTCCTTTTTTATGGGGTTTTGGCCCCGACACGGCCTGGACGGCTGGTTCCCAGAGAACTGAGTGGCCATTTGGGCCTTGGGTGTTGCACAGATAGGTCCGATAATTAGTCAGAAGGCCAGAGGGCCAGGCCTTGGTGGTCTGGACGGGCCTGTGGTGAGGGGTCCATGCCCACCCACCCACACAGGGTGGTCTGGGAGGCACGATTGTCAGCCCCTGGAGGTGTTGGGAGTGCCACCCCCCACCCCTCCACACCCAAATATTGTTAAAGCCTCGGGGGAGAACATTGACAAACCTCTGAACAAATCTTGCCATGAAAACCCCTAGGGGACCCTGTAGTAAGATGTTCTTGGCAATTAATTTTTTAAAAAGCCACTGGTTAGAGAGCCAGTGTGGTGTAGTGGTTTAAGCGCTGTACTTTGGAGACCAGGGTTCAGTTCCCAGCATGGCCATAAAACCCACTGGGTGACCTTAGTCACACTCTCTCAGCCTCAGGGGAATGCAAAGGCAAACCTCCACTGATCAAATTTTGATGTAATATAAAGCTAGTGGTTTCTGGTCCGAACTGGCTGTTTAGGCAAGGTCATGCCTCCCCCCCCCACTATGTACAGTCACAGAAGGTGGCTCGGAGGGCCACACGCACACATACTGATGGCTTCAAGAGCTCGGCCTGAGTCTTGGTATTGCTGAGAAACAAAGCTCAGCTACTTCAACACCAGCCTAATTGGTCTTGGGGATGGTTACTGGTGTTCACCCTTTTTGGGGGATGGGAGTGGGGGGCCACTTTTGGCTTTGTGGCTAGCCTGTGCTTCAGGCGGCCTTTAAGTTTGGGACACATGTCATTTGAGTGATTCCCATGTTTTGGGCTTTAGCTGCATTTTTCCTTTTGAACAGAGGTCCCTAAATTTCAGGCCTGAAGGCCACAGGGGGTGCCCCCCCATATTATTAAATCTGATTTTTGGGCCTGGGGCTTGGCAGTTGCTGATGCGATGCAGGCCAGATCTGGTACTGGTGCTATAGGCCACAGGCCTTGTTTTGCTGTCCCTGATGGGGCGAAGTTGGGGCTTAATGTGGCCTGGTGTTCTGCCTGTGGTGCAGGACACATTGGTTGGTGAGGGCACATGCCATGCATTTATATGCCCGGATTTGGGCTTCTCTTTTAACCCCCCCCCCCCATACAAGAGTGGGAGTGGGTCCTGGTAAAAGTAAAGAATAATAATATGAATAGTAAAACAATAATAATATCAATATTTATAATTCATCATTGTCGTTAATTGGGGGTAACCTGACAGGTGAGTGCCCATTTAGAGACAGGCTAACCTCGGCCTAATTAAAAAACTGAGCTTGACTATTTAATTGGCTAATAATAATAATAATAATAATAATAATAATAATAATAATAATAATAATAATGTAATTTATTTATATCCTGCCCCTTTGAGGTCAATATTAATTATATGATTATTGTTTTCAAGGGTATAGCTTTAAAAAGAACACTATATCCTGTACGCATTAGTTTGAGGTCTTAATATAATCCTTTTTGGACAATAATGCCACGCGGTGAGGCCCAGTTTAAACAGCACACAGCATCTGCTGACCCTAAGAATGGCTAGTCTGTGCCTAAGCGGGCTTCTAATTCTTAAAATAGGGATGATGAGATTGCTGCACATTTGGCCCAGATTAGTTACACAATGAGAGCATGTGCAACGGTCTCTGAGCAGTTAGCTCAACAGGGGCCATGGGGGGGCTAATTTGGGGTCACAGACTAGTACTTCTTCGGTTGGGGATTGAGGTGCATGTGCACTGCTGATTCAGGTTCAACCAGCTACGGCACATACGACACCTACAGTGGGCATGGCACATGGTTCCCCTACTACCTCAGCTATGGAGGTTGGGCATCCAACCGTAGCTGATGTATAGGAACTTGTAAAGAAAGTTCCTGGTGTGGGACAACAAAGTGCAGCTGCCCCTGTGTTAGATCAACCCACTTTGGTGGATCTATTGAACTTGGTTCAAAAGGTGATTGTTTCAAGTAATGGCAATGGGCCGACTCCTGAGACTTTTGAGGTTTCCAGCAGAGATATGGCAAGTGCTTCTGCGAGGCAACATAACACACGAGCTGCTTCTGCGACGCTCATGGGGGAAGCTCTGCAAGCATCGGCTGATGCTTCTCGCTAGGCAATGAGCTCAGGTTTGGTTTATAATTCTAATTTGCTGGCATCATGGCCCTCCTCAGTAGGGGCTTCAGGTGGGCAGAATGGGCTGAGCTACGGTATTGAGCTCCCTACGTCTGCAACAGTGGCAGCACCCTTGACAAACCCTGGGCTAGCTCAGGTTCTGGATTTGAGGGTGCAGGGTAATCAGAAAGTGGCTAATACTGTAGGTAATGCAAGGGAAAAGGCACTGGTGGGAACATTGGGCATTTTTGGGGCAGACAGAGTGGTTGAATGTAATCCATATGCAGGTATGTCCACTCCCCTCAGATCACACTTTCCCCTTGCTAACAATATGGAAAAGTGAGTGCATTGACTTAATTTCGCTCACTTTCTGGGATCCTGAAGAGGATCATGATTAAGGTTGGGGTGGTTTTCTACCCTACCAAAAGAATTTTAGTCTCACGA
>CM034710.1:60802081-60815261 GCA_020142125.1 Phrynosoma platyrhinos
CTATGATTCTATGATTCTATGATTCCATTTTGCCCCCTTCTGCTTCAATTAATCCATTGTTTCTGCATCATAATCAAATTATAATAAAATATTATTGCAATATTAAGTAAAATCTGCCCTTCAAATAGCAGAGAGGAATTCTAGTGGAGGAGAGGTCACATCCACCCTGGCTGTTACATGAGGAGAAAGCTCTGTAGGTACAATTCTACTCCTGGCAGTGCCCATATGAGCAATAAGACTCAAACCAACAAGTTCCATTTGTGGTGTTGAAGTAACTTGATATGTGCTGAATCTAAAGCCTCTATGTTTCTACAAGAAGCCCTAGGATTACAACATCCTGCTCCTGGCATAGTTCATTAATTCCTGCTGTGGGGTGGGGGGAGTTTGGAAAGCCATCAACCACCAAGAGCTGCAGAGGTCAGAGCAAGTAAGTTCTCCTTGTACTTGTCTCCATTTGGCAAAAAACTGGCAAGTGATCCATCACTTCCCCTCTCTCCATTGTAGAAGCTTGGGAAACTAGAAAAAAATAACTTGATAATTCTGTGTATTCTCTCAGTGTGCTCTGCATGTTGCCTTATGCAAACATCACTGTACATGGAGAGGATTGTTTGGACTCTATCACAATACACACAAACCCCTTCTGCCATGGAAAAGTGAATGGAAAGGCAATTACATGTGAATCACACCAATCTTTCTGTCTTCAATAGATCACTAAAAACTGAATCAAACTAAATTCTTTTTGGTATCTTTCTCACTCCTGTGTATAGTTTAAAAATGTAGTACTAATTTACAGAAAGAGTATTAATGATTTTTATCATGTCATGGTGAATTAGATTTCAGACAACTGCTTGGATCAGGGCATGATCAGTGATTTCCTATGAGCCTGAGAATTACAGGTGATGCCATTAAGCAAACATTCCCAAAGCAGTCTTGACAGGTATTCATGACTTTATCTTAGATACTCTATCATGCCAAAAAGCTTTCCAGCCTCTCATTTGAAGGATTAAGACTTTCTCTAGAGATATGTCAAACAGGGCTCCTATGAATTTTGAAAGCAGTTCAGGCTCTAGATGACAAGAATTGAGATAATTTATTATGAACGTTTGTTCAAATGTCTGTATTATAAACTGTAATGCATCATGGAACTCACATATTCTTCTAAAGAGTTGCCCTTGGACAACCAATTGTATAAGCCAGATGGAGGGGGAAAGTCTGAGCTTTTTCTGGTAAAATTCTAAGTGCAGAGAGGCAAAAGTGAATGGGAGCCCCTGATTATATTTTATTGTGTAGGCACAGTGCAATGAAAGAGATTTGAAACCAGAGCTTGAAATTCATTAGTTAACATAATCATAATGTAATTTATGCCATGGTTGTTGTAAAAAGAGAAAGAACTAATAATAATGCAATAATCTTATGAGTTTTACTATTTACGTTAAATATTTTTCCAGTTTCTACAGAAAGTAACTACTCCTTAGATAAGGAGCTCATTTGTTTCTGTCCATATTTATGGTCTACCTGTCTAGATTGACTAATATAATCTTCATGTTCTGCAAAGATTTAAAGCAATTCAAGTGTGATTCCTTGTGTAGACCAGTGGTGCCTTTGTTCTCTTTCTAGCATGTTGCCTATTCAATCTGATCTGCTAATCCTTTTTGAAGAATTTCTGTTTCAACCAGAAAACCTACTAAAACATTATGTTATTTAATAGATTTATTTAATGTTATTGATAGATTAGATTTCTAAACATACATAAAGTCTTGACATATCTCTGGAGTGTGTATGGGCCTTTGCAGACTGCCAGAAATAGTGCACATTAAATTGAGGCACTGCCCTGGCTCAGTGCTAGGGAGTCATGGGAATTGTATTTTTTCTGAGACATTGAGCCTTCTCTATCAGAGAGCTCTGGTGCCACAATAAGATACAGTTCCCATGATTCCCTAACCTTAACCCTTAAAGTGGACTCAATTTGCACTATTTCTAGCAGTCTACAAAGGCCCTAAATAAAAACAATTGCTTGTCCTTCCCTCAAAGTAACAGAACACAATAGAAACACACTGAATCAATAGCAGTTTTAAGCCAGGTATAGTCAACATTTGCCTTCCTGATGTTTCCAGCCAGCAACTCCCATGATTCTTCACAATTGACTATAATGGCTAAGGATAATGGGAGATGCAATCCAATAGCTGAGACGTTACAGTCACCCACCCTGTTTTAGACTAACAAAGAAAGTGCTTCTTTACAGAACACATAATTAAATTATAAATTTCAGTCCAAGATGTAATGTGTACTAGCTGAATCAAATTTCAAAAAAGATTAGATAAATCTGAGGATTGTACTTTTATGAATGGCTATTGGCCACATTAGCTAGATGTCTCCATGTTTAAGCAGAGCTTGAAAAGTTAAACTTTGGGCTACAACTCACTGAATTGCCTAACTAGTTTGGCCAAAAGGAGTGTTAACTCATCTGGGAGCAGTTAGTAAAAAGTAACTTTTCTGAAGTCTAGTTTTGACTCAGTATATTTTGACTCAGAATATTAACATTAGAAACAAATAACCTTTTATGGCCAGTTTGTTAACCCTTCTAAGCATCTGTCTGGCCACTGGTGCAAACAAAATATTGAGAAAGAAGAAACGTTGATTTGATCCAGCATACCACTTCTTAGATTCCAATATTGTTCCAAGAAAATTCTCAAATTTTCCATCAACAGAGGATCAAGAATCTTACTAGTTTTCTGTAGTCATGGCTGATGTATAATAAGAACCATTGTTCTTTTAAACAGTATTAACAGTCAAATTCCATTTTAATGTCTATGTTTTAGACTTTTTAGCAGAGCAGCTGTGATACAGTGGTCTCAGTGTTGGATTAATATTCTGGAAGACCAGAGTTTGAATCACCATTCAGGCATGGAAACCCGTTCGGTGATTTTAAGCAAGTCACACTCTTTCACCCTCAGAAAAAGACTAAGGTAAACCCTGTCTGATCAAACCTTGCCAAGAAAATACTGCGATAGGGTTGCCTTATGGTAGCCATAAGTCTGAAAATGACTTGAAGACACAGAGCAGCAAAGTGTCTCTCATGCCACTCTGGTATTATATTAATCTGATTTTATTGGGCTCTTGGCGTATTTGAATGCACCAGTAAAAGAATGGAAAGAGCAGCCCTGAGAAAGATGAGGTACAACTTCTTCTTTTTGCTGCTCTTTCTCTGCTTCAGGCCTCCATTGATGTTATTCCCATTAAAGTCCAACCCTGATCACTGAGATGTTAAAAATGTACCTGCCAGTCCATTCAGCAGAACAGTAGAAATATTCTATACTTAAGCGTGGTTGCAATATTCTACCTAAGTTTTTATTTGATATTCATCATGCATGTTGGTGTTCAGCAGTAGTCAGTAGACGGACCATAACAAAAATGTTACTTCAAAACAGTTTTAATTTAATGCTTCGAAGGAAAGCCAGCTTTTGTAACAAGTAACAGAGGAGTGAAAATATGGCAGCCAGGGAGCCAAACATCTGAGTAAAGGAGGAAGTTATTATTTAGACATAGAATTCTTTCATCTGAAATGTGATTAAGATTAAACTGATAGCGATTTTGATGACAGTAAGCAAAATCACATAAAAAACCCAGCAATAACCAACAGCTGAGGCAATATTTCCAAAGTGAATGCAGCTTCAACTGACAAAATCAGGCAAAATCAGGATTGCTGGAACTTCTGAAATTTTCTTAGGGCCTTTACAGACTGCCAGAAATAGTGCAAATTGAGGCCACTTTAACTGTCCTGGCTCAGTGCTAAGGAAACATGGGAACTGTAGTTTATTGTGGCACCAGAGCTCTCTGGCAGAGAAGACTCAATGTCCCAGAAAAAATACAATTCCCATGATTCCCTAGCACTGAGCCAGGACAATTAAAGTGGTCTCAATTTGCACTATTTCTGGCAGTCTGTAAAGGTCCTTAGTTTATTACCTGAAAAGGAATGTGATTCCTTTGAAAAATGAATAGTAAGTTGGAATGCAAAATATTTCACTATCTCATACTATATATTTATAAATATTGATTTAAAGTCACTACAGTTTTATCAATTTAATGAAGAAAGGTAGATTTATTTCTCATCATATGGATGAAAGCAGCTTTGAGTGCCACAAATTGCTGGGGAAAACAGGAAATGTGGTTCACATGCCTCTTCTCCATATTTGTCCATCGCACCTCCAAACAGTACCCCACAAGACAGCAATATGTATGCTGCCTTCACATGAGGAGAATGCACATCTTCCCTTTGGCAGAATGGGAGTTTTTAAAATTTTATGCTGGATGTGACAGAAAAATGGACAGGCAAGAAACATAATCACTTGTATGCTTTGTTTCCACTGTATCAATATCCAAGTTACAGTTAGATCCAAATCTTATATTACTGGAGTAGCATGGGAGTTACTTCCTCATAGTTTAATTTCATGCATAGAAGAAGTTGACACATGGTAAAAAATTTCACTGGTGATGCTTCTCATAAGGGATATTTTCCATCTGATAGGATGGCAAAACTAAGTATCAATTGTCTGATCCTGCTTATTGCTTATTATAACAAAGAAGTAGATATTTTTCTCTCCCCTCCCCACAAAACATGAACATATGCAATGCTTTGTTTATATTTAAGGTAATGTTCAATTCAGGGAAAGCAAATAATTTCCCCAACCTTTGCTGTACAAGCATAAAGCCTAAAAGCTTCAGGCGACTTTTACCCCTGGACTCTGTTTTTGCCAGATCAATGACTAGTCGCGTTAACAGCAGTGTTTAATTCTATCAATATGTGACCAATTGTGTTAGATTGTTTGGTCATTGATTTCACTTAGTGCTACTGTTGAGCTCTGAAAAGGAACTACTTCCCTTTACATTACCTCATACAGAGACAAATGCCTCTACTGACTTTTCATCTCACAAGTACACAAAGCTTGCTTTAAGAGGTATCTATTTGTATATCAAATGAATGTAACATCAAGCCTTTCCATGCAATGCCACCTTGGTTTTAAGGACAGAAAGTCACACAAATACACCTCCCTAACTTTTAAGCTGGACTTTTTATAGGATAGGTACAATAGCTATTTGCTACATAAAGAGAGAAGATGGACAATAAGCTTTAATGTATCTCAAGTATACCAGTCAGTGCCTAATTAACAATTTCTTTCTTCTTGGGTTTGAGTTTTATTGTAATGAGGCAAAGTTCTCACTCTGTATTTTGTACTCAAGTACTGGAGTTTGAAATTCATTCATCTCTCACCAAATTAAGGATGTGTATGTAATGAGCTAAAATGACTGACATCCAGGTTGAGGTCCACATTCAGTCACTGGATAATCATGGACCAGTCACTATCTGTCATCCTGTGAAGATTAAGTGGAGAAAAAGAAAGTTATGCATACTGCCTTGAGCTCACTTATTAGACCAGGCTGTGAGAGTCTGCTTCCTCTTTCATCTTTTAAAAAATGACTTTCAAAAGTGGCAAAAGAAATTCAACTGAACAAACACTCCTTGTCTCTTTCTTTCAGAGAGTTTGGTGGAAAATCCATTTTCTTCTTAACAGATCCCTGTCCACTTGTTTTTGTTAACTGCCCTTGAGTCGGCCTCAACTCTATGATTAAGACCTTTCCAAGACTCCATTTCCCCCACTGCTCTATTCAGGTCCTGCAGGCTCAGGCCCATGATCTCTTTGATTGAATCAAAACATCAAGCATGTGCTCTTCTTCTCTTTCTACCTCTCTCTACCTTTCCTAGCATCATTGCCTTTTGTAGTGAGTCATGCCTTCTCATGATATGGCCAAAGTATGACAGAGTCATGGCAACTGCATGCTGCAGCCCCAATTTGGCACTTTGCTGCTCTAAAAAGAGCTGCCAAATGCCACTTCTTTATAGAGCACCAAAAAGCTGTCCTTGCCACCATGGCGGTGGCTTTTCCATGCTCCTTTGGCACAGGATGCATGAACACAAATTCAAGGGGGCACCCTGACCCCGCCCTCCATGCGGTGGGATGCATGGAGTGACAGCGGCATCGGGGCAGCGCCTGGGCAGGCGGCATATAGTCGCTATGCCTCGACTCCACCCCTAGGCTAGCCCTTTTAGCCAGTCTGTATTCCCCCTCAGTTTAGTGACCATGGCTTCCAGGGAGAATTTGGGCTTGATTTGTTCTAGAACCCACTTGTTAGTCTTCTTGGCTGTCCACAGCATCCTCAGCACTCTTCTCCAGCACCACATCTCAGATGAGTTAATTTTCTTTCTTTCAGTTTTCTGCACAATCCAGTGCTCACATCCATATATAGTGATGGGAAAAACAATGGCTTGGGCAATTCTTGCTTTAGTGTTCAGGGTTATATCTTTACACTTTAGGGTCTTGTCCAGTTCTTTCATAATTGCCCTTCCCATTCCTAGTATTCTTCCAATTTCTTGACTGCAGTTCCCATTATGAGTAATATTTGATCCTAGGTATAGGCACACTTTGATTATTTCAATTTTCTTTTCTGCTCACTGTGGACCCCTATTTTCATCTTTCCAGGCCACAGAGAGGAGAGTTGTCTAGTTCCCTGCAGCACTGGTATAGACCTTTCTGGGAGCAGTTCTTGTAGGAGCAAACCTGGGAAGGGCAGTTTTATACTGGGTTGTCTGAGATGTGTTGCATGGACCTCTTCTGCTCACCCACCCCATGATACCACTAAAGGCACTGGTTTAGGCACTAGTTACTAGGTAGCATAGGAATTTTACCCACAGGCATCATGCTCACAGCGTTATGCTGTGCCAAATCCTGCACACCAGAGGTTGTAATTGTTCAGTTTTGCACTTGATCTGTTACAGCTTTCTTATATAGGGCATTGTGGACATTGGGATAGGAACATTTCTAGGGCTTACTGAGATACCAATAGCTGCTCCTCCAAAGGTAGGTTCTCTAAGAAATCTTACAGGTTTGAAACTCTGTCTAGGGTTGGGTTTTTTTCACACCACACATTTATAGCACTGTGATCCCATTGTAATTAAAATCCTATGGAATCCTGGGGTTTGTAGTTTGGTGAGGCACTGAAGCACTCTGGCTGAGAATTCTAAATCCCCCATCCTGGTGGGCCCCATGTCCTGCACATTCTTCATATCCCATAGCATGCAGATTGAGGAAAACATTGGTTGGCTGACTAGAAGGCACCCCAATATAACTAGAGCCATGATCTCTGCTTTGGCAAAACTGTAAATTATAACCAATTTACTTAAGGTCATTTTTCCTATCATTAATTATGTATAATTGATGTCCATCTCCCCATCTCCCTGAGTCATGCTAATAGGCCAAAGAGCGTATGTGGGCCCATATACTGTTAGTGACTTATATCCATGTAAGCCTTGTTTTAGACATGTTATAGAGAGCTAGACACTCACCCTTCCATCCTGTCCAAAAATCTCCCATAAAACCATGAAGATCCAGCTGCTCTGACCTCTCAGGGGAAGGAAAAGGCAGGTGCATTTCATTTGTGAGCAAACCCTCATTTCTCCCTGCCCCCAACCAAGCTGAGGCAAGCTCCTTCTTCTGGTCTTTTACAAACTTTTAAAAATGAAACAAAAAGATGATTTCTTTATAAATAGCCTTATCTCATGAGAAAAGAAAATTGAAACAGAGCAGGAGAATAGTGGTTTTCTCCATGTCTCTCTACTTGTAGTCTTAGCACTTCTGTTCTCTTCCCAAGGGAAACTGTCATAAAAGTGTGTCTTTTGTAGAATAGATTTTTCCAGCATGACAAAAGATACACTTGTACAACCATCTCCCTCAGGAAGAGAACAGAAGTGCTTCAATGATATGTGGAGAGGCATGGAGAAAGCCACTACTCTCCTACTCTGTTTCAATTTTCTTTTCTCATGAGATAAGGCTGTTTATAAAGAAATCATCTTTTTGTTTCTTTTTTAAAAATTTGTATATCAGAAGTATATTTTTCAGTCAGAATTTTATATCCTACATTTTAGTTTCACCATCCCTCTGTATTCTTCTGTTTGTTTTCTAGTATCTTATGAGTACTGTATTATAAGCATACAGCATATACATTTTAATATCCTTTTCAGTCACTTTCCCTCTATGTTCCTACATTCTTATTGCAACATGATAGTTTTACTGCAATTACATGTGTCATAGCCTTTCTAATTTCAATTTACTTTAATTATGATTCGTGACTATTATCAGCAATTTCAACAAAAATGTATAGTAGTCACAGTTGCAACGAAGGGCCTCAGCAGACGGAGGCCCTGGAGCCGCCGCCAGACGGAGCGCCGCGGGGATGCAGCCTCCGCATCCCGGCGCTCCTGCGGCGGCTCTGGAAGGAGCGCTAAATCAGCGCTCCTTCCTCAAGACAGGGAAAGTGCGCCCTAAAAGCGGCGGGCGCACTTTCCCTGTCTTTTCCTCCGCAGCGCGTCCGGTCGCTGCGGAGGGAGGTTGCCTTGGAAGCGCCGGCCGTGCGGAGGGCCGGCAGCTTCCAGGGCGACCTCAGGAAGAGGAAGGGGCACCGCTCGTGCGGCTGCCCCTCCTCTTCGGGGCCTCCAAGACGACTCTATTAGTCGTCTGCCGAGGCCCGAAGATTTCCATAGAAAATACAGCCATTCCTTCCAATTCACAGGGGATCTGCTGCGGACTCTCTCCTCCCCACCCCCTGATGTGCAAATTGGAAATATCACAAATATCCAAGCCCCTACACACTCCTGCTCACAGACCAGGCACACATGCCATTTTATCTGTCCTGGCTTCCCGGCCATGAAATAGGAGGGATGTGAATGGGAAGTCCACAAAATAGGAGGAATGATTGTACAGTCTGGTAATTGTAAACCAAATAAACCAAAATTAATTTTTTGAAGTTCATTACTTTCATTTCATTACTCACTTTCAAGTTGAGAAAATAAACAAATATGATTATTTTAAAAGAAGCAAACAATGTGTTTTTTAAATATAGATACAAGCTTAGATCCGCTATCTCAGTCCAAACATATGGAGGACCACAAGTGCCCACAGGTGCCTTTTCTTCATCATACCACTATACAGAGAAACTGAGACCCAAAACAGATGAGCAAATGAAGGTGGCTTCCAGCTGCAAGCATGACAATTAGATGATGAATGCCCTTGGAGTTCCCGGAAGCCACCCTGGGATTGTGCCTGGGCTGCCTAATGTGGCCCAAAAAAAGTGGCTATTTTCTACTTCTTGCAGTCATCCATTTGGGACCACAGCAGCAGGCACCACAGTCCCAGGATTTTTGGGCTGGGAGTGTCTTTTAGCCGCTTCTTCCTGCCTGTCTGTTTCACCTCTGAGTTAACTATGGAATACACAGTATGCAAAGTGATCTTGTAGCACCTTTGAGATTAACTGAAAGACGCTGGTAGCATGGGAGGGGTTACTAATTCCTCAGAGGACAGGATTAAAATTCAAAATGACCTTGACAAGCTGGGCTAAAGCTAATAAGATGAATTTCAATAGGAAGAAATGCAATGTCTTGTATCTAGACAGAAAAAATAAAATGCACAGATACAGGATGGAAGACACTTGGCTAGACAACAGTACATGTGGAAAGGATCTAGGAATCATGGGGGGGGGGTGCAGATGGGCGGCCATGGGCCTCCCTGGGAAGCCACCATGTGGCTCTTTGCACCTCTTCCAGTTCAGCGTGTCCGGATACTGAGCCGGAAGGATGTTATCGGAGTGCCCACCATGTGCAAAAGTGGGCGCTCCGATGACACCATTGGGAAGGGGTTGGGGTGCCTGGCATGTGGCTTCCCTTCCCCTTCCCTTTCTCCAAGACGGCGCTTTGAGCCGTCTGCAGAGGCTGTTAGTAGACCACAAGCTGAATAAGAGTGAACAATGGAGATTATTGCACCGGTTTTTATTCCCATGCTAGGTACAGGATGTAAATGCACAGGGACAGATTCTGTCGTACAGCTCGGCCCACGAGCAGTACTAATGTTATTCTTTAAAAGGTCCAGGAGAAGCCCAAATTGGGTATGGGATGTATTGCCCAGAGACTGAGCTGTGTGATAGAATCTGTCCTTGTGCATTTACATCCTGTGCCTAGCATGGGAATAAAAGCCGGTGCAATAATCTCCAGTGTGATGTGGCAGCCAAGAAAGCCAACATGAACCTTGGTTGCATCAATAGGAGTACAGTGTCTAGATCAAGGGAAGTGATAGTACCACTGTATTCTGCTTTGGTCAGGCCTCACCTGGAATATTGTGTCCAATTCAATCCAAGTTGACAAGCTGGACACATTCCAGTGTCCAGAGGAGGGCAACCAAAGTGGTGAAAGGTCTGGAAGCCATGCCCTATGAGGAGTGGCTGAGGGAACTGGGAATGCTTAGCTGCTCTCTTCCCTTGCCACCACCTCCATGCTCCCCACTGCTGGCTCCCGTCATCATCATTCTGCTCCTGTTGCTCAATGCTTCACCATGGCTCAGGTGGTTTCACCCATAATGAGAGAAGAGTGAACTATTTGGAATTGGTAGTTCTGCTGTAGCAATTGCTGCAGCTGCACTGTAGTTCTCTAGAGCCATCCAGTTTCTATAGAGCAGCCACATGCTCAGTGCTTTATTCTGGGAGGTCCCATCTATATTTACTCAGGACAGTTGTTATTTACAACACAGAAACAGTGGCTAAGCTGGCCACATTTCTTCACAAAGTCAGCGACAACACCTAGTGTATTTTATACAAGGGAGGAAACTGTTCCAAAAGCACAAATGAAAGGGAAAGTATCTATCATTTCACCTAAAGTAAGATGCTGTAAAGTTCAGGGTTTCAATTTGCTTGATGTAAAGCTTTACTGCCTTAGGCAGCATGTGCAGTGCTGAGAGGGTGGCTGGATGCCACTCTTAATTAAGACAGTCAGGAGGTGTGCATACATTAGAAGGCCCGAGACAGTTGGCTGTTGTGTGTACTGCCTAACGCCACCAACCCACCACACAAGCCCTCTTGCTAGCACTCAGCTTATCAATTTACTTGCAAATGGCTCTCTGAAGTATTAACCCAGGTTAATTATTCGTCAAATATGATTATGCAGTGGTAATGTAAAAAATCAGAAATGTAGGATGGAATTTTTCACTCCAGCAGTTTGGCAATTGTGGCAGCTGGTGGAGTCGCTGGAGTAATTACCAGCCCATTCCAGCTGGTGGATCAGCCTTCTGGTATAGTGAAGGGAGGGAGTGGTGAGGAGGGGGGAGAAAAGAGAGAGAAGGAAAAAGCAATAAAGAAATAAGGGAGCAGGAATATGAGCTGTGCCAATCGACGTGGGGAAAAATTTCACAGCTGCTGGTAGTGATAAATGAGAGACGGTGGTCCTACTTCTAATCAATACATGTAAATGCTACTCATTACAGCTTTTATACACACTTCTCAATTAGCCTTTCCTCCCACTGGTAACAAGGAATGTCATGCTTTCTGGACTGTGAAAGTGGTTGAGCACTAAGTTCACCTGTATCTGTAAAGACACAGTAACAATGCTCCAGGCTCAACTTGGCAGCAGGTGGTAGCAGTGGAAGTCTAAATTCCTTCTGTAATGCAAACTAAATAAAATCCCCAGTGCCACCATTTAATTAAATGGGTGCTGCTGCTTTTTTTTCATCTTTTTTTTTGGGGGGGGGTATTTTAAAGACCATTTCCTTTCTCTTCCCCTTGAATTCACAATAGTGTGAACTACTGTTTTTTGCATTTTTAATAAAGGAAAGCAGCACACACATTCAAAGAAGATGCATGTCCAGCCAATGGAAACTTTAGAACAGTTTGGACAAGATGAACCAGTGAAGGAGCCCCAGATATGGGAGTTAACAGGAGCAAAAGATTAATTTTGGACCACTTTGGATCACTATGAGGCAGAGATAGGAGACCTCTCCAGTTAAGTCAGTGGTGTTTAAAGTACTGCCCCCTCTGATGTTACTGGATGGGAATTCTCAGCATCTGTCACAATGGGCTATGCCAACTAGGGCTGATAGGAGCTGCAGTCAACAATATCTGGAAGACTACATTATGCCCATTTGGGTTAAATGAATGGGTTTTTGTGCCACTTTTGGCAAAGAAGGTTTCTCTTAAACATTTGTTCCAAATAGCTGTTTTGGTGCTTAATTTAATTTGCTTTAATTTATTTTCTGGTACTGTGCAATTGAAGGTGTTAAAAGCATGCAAAAGCCTGTCCCTCTAATGGGAGAGATATCTCCCTCCCTCTCTTAGAGGGATACATACAAGCATCGAGGGCCAGACTGTAGCCTTCTAATAAACACAGGAAGGGAACTGATCAGTAGAGACAACCAGACTACAAATGCTGTGAGTAACTGCTCAATAGTAGGAGAAATCGGCTGATGATCTAGACTTCAAAGAAGCCATGTAACCAAGGCCTGCTGAAATTCAGACTTTATTGAACAACACTTTCCACACATCCATTGAGAATTTTTTTCTCTCCTATCAGTAGATAAAAATGGCTTTATCCTTTGAGGTCTCCTGCTTCTTTTCCAGTTTGACATAACCTATTTTGGTCAGTTAAGTAATAATAATAATAATAATAATAATAATAATAATAATAATAATAATAATAATAATAAATATTTATATCCTGCCTTTAGCTTACAATTTAAAAATACAATCCCATACAATACAAAAGACATATCACACACACCCTTAAAAATATATTAAATCCATAACAACATTAAAATTTAAGTTAAAACAAAATTACAAATCTAATACAATTAGACAGGGCACTCTGATTATAAAGGAGTGATCTAATGGCAGGGGAGAGATTGTGGAAAGTATCATTCTTGGAATGCCTGCTGGAAGAGATCCATCTTGCTGGGTTTTTTGAAGCCATCTAAGTTGGTTATCTGACAGATCTCCTCCGACAGGGCATTCCACAGTCTAGGGGCCATGGCAGAGAAAGTCCTCTGGGAGGTTGTTGTCAATCTAGTTCCTATTGGTTGAAGCAACTTCCTCCCAGAGGACCTGAGGGCACGGGGCAGATTATATGGAGATAGGCAACTCCTTAGATAAGATGGGCCCAGGCCATGTAGGGCTTTAAAGGTTAATACCAACACCTTATACTCTGCCCGGAAACTAACTGGCAGCCAGTGCAGAGATTTTAAAACCGGAATAATATGATCACTTTGTTATGTTCCAGTGATCAGCCTGGCTGCCATATTTTGTATTAATTGCAGTT
>CM034710.1:60828736-60896818 GCA_020142125.1 Phrynosoma platyrhinos
AAAGTGGGAAATGGCAATAGGGATTTAAGTGCTATGGTGGCAATCTCATAACCATAATGGTTATGACTTTAATCCAGAACACCGGCAGAGTTGTATTCTCAAACATAGTTTTAAGGCCACCGTCATTTGCAATCTCCAGCAGTTGATTTTCTTCTTGTACAGACATGCTAGATTCACCTGGTTTGTTGACAAATGGGTCACTGGTCACAAATCAGTGACCACGGGTGCTGCTGCGGGCCAACACTCCCCTGCCCATTGTCCCCTGCCCATCGTCCCCTGCTCACCATCCCCTGCTCACCATCCCCTGCTGGCTCCTCTGAACAGCGTCAGGGACGTCACTCATCATTCACTAAAGCCGCGCACAGAAGCCCCGCCCCCATGCTGATCAGCTGAGCCGGGGCACGTCGGCAGACGCAGACAAGCAACACGAGAGGAAATTTGAACAATGACTGAGAAATTACAAACAAATGAATTGTTTGATGAATTTAGGTATTTAAAGAACCTAAAATATATAGATTGTCCCTAAGATTAGCCTCTGTACCCGATGGTTAAAGAATGAGTAATGGAACACTGATTTTTAAAATGCGGTGTAGTCTACCTCTGAAAAATGATAGATCAGTTAGTTTAACCTCTCTTCCAGATACATAGTTGGAAAAGGAGCTATTCTCCCAGAGTTGGAGAAATTGGAGTCATACATTGAAGCTAAATGGTGGGAGATTCAGGATAAATAAAAGGAAGTTCTTCTTCAGCCACTGCATAGTAACACTGTGGGATTTACTGTCATAAAATGTAATTATGGGTTCCAGCTTTGATAGATTTAAAAGGAAACTGGATAAATTCATGGAGGATGGGGCCATCGATGGGTACTGGTCAGGATGGCTACATATTACCTCCAGTATGCAAAACAGTATTCCTCTTTATGTCATTTGGTGGGAAGCACAAAATGGAAAATTCAATTGCATTCATGTCCTGATAGAAGGCTTTCTATAGGCAACTGATTGGCCAGAGGTGAACATAATGTTGGACTAGTTGCACTCTAACAATGGGCCTTTGCAGACTGCCAGAAATAGTGCAAATTGAGTCCGCTTTAAGGATTAAGGTTAGGGTTAGGGAATCATGGGAACTGTATTTTATTGTGGCACCAGAGCTCTCTGACAGAGATGGCTCAATGTATCAGGAAAAATAAACAATTCCCATGATTCCCTAGCACTAACCCTAACCCTTAAAGTGGACTCAATTTGCACTATTTCTGACAATCTGCAAAGGCCCAATGTCTGGAAGGCAACAAAGACTCCACTCTGGCACAGGGAGTACCCCATGTAAAATTCATATGCTTAAAATAAATATACAGTGCGCCCATGTCAATTGCAAGCTTGCCATCATGGTTTGAGCTTCTGCAGATGGCTAGCCTGGGCTTTTTCAATGGGCACATGCACACCCATTGAAAAGAATGGGTCTTAAGGTCACTTTTTTGCTATCTACAAGGACAGGGGGGTCCGGAACAGATCCCCCATGAATAACAAGAACATCTGTAAGTAATATTTTAATTCAAGGAACCCACCTCCATTATGCCTGACATTGGTTACGCATGTTTGGATTAAGGAGAATTAATGTCCAAGAACATCTGTGGGGCTACATGACTCCCCTCACCCCTGTTGTGTATAATGGCTGATTTTGATCCTAGACCTTTGAAATGAATTACAATTAATATAGTTCTGTGTCTTGGTTTTACATATGTGACATGAATATATCACACAAAATGCTGTTATACTGTTATATTATTTTGTGAATCTGCATGTAATTGCCAAATCAATACGGTGATTAATCTTTAGAATGTAAATGTACTTTCTATCAGAAACACTTTTTTACACTTAACCTGTCTCCCATCCTGTAAAAAAAAAATGGCTAAAACAATATAATATTTAGGTACAGTGAAAGGAAAGCTCAATTAGAATAATATCTCCCTACAGAGGTTTTAAGACTACCCTACCTACTGATCCATGAAGGGTAAACGCTGAAATCCTAATACAGTCACCCCTCCATTTTTGCAGGGGATCCATTCTGGACCACAACCACCCAAAAATGGAAAATTTCAAATATTCAAGCCCCATTGGCTTGAATGGCAGTGCACGCCTGCAGGCAGAAACCATAAGTGCATGGCTCATATTGTCCCTCTCATTTGCTGCCCATAAACAGGCAAGGGACATGGACACCAAGTCCGTGAAAACAGATACTCATTCTAAGCACTAGCACCTCTTTACATGTTTATGAGTAGCTACTAAACATCCAGGAGGTATTTATTTATTTATTCTTATCTCGCCTTTCTCTCAAAGTGGAACCCAAGGCAGCCAATATAAGACCACCTCCAGTGAGTAATTCAAGACAGGAAAATGTAACTGTTTCAGTCTGAAACCAAAGGTATATCTCACATTCTTTTTATACGTATATTTTGATATATCTCAGTATGTGTATATGGATACTCCATCATAATTTAAATTAATTGAGTATATAAACAGAAGTGATGTAACACTTGCATAACCCAAATTCAGATTAATGACTGTATGTGAAAACAAACTAAATATGATAAACAAGATTTTAAAATGACAAAACTCTAAATTTAAAAAGAAAGTAAATGGTTAAAACATTTATGTGTGTATTTTGATACTGAATGGCTGTTACTACTACTGTGGCAACAATACAGAGGGCAAGTGCCCTAGCTAATGAGGTGTGATTTGTACCACAGGACAAAAGGCTACAGTGTCCTGGTTTTTTTTAAGCAACTAAAATATATCTGTTTTGTTCATCTGTTTTGAAATGTAAGAAGAAATAAGCTACTTTTTCAAAGTGTAACTGTAATGATAAGTAATTACATTTTGAGCCTTAGAAAGTAACTAATGCTTTTTGAGAGACAGATTTCCAAGCTCTCTGCAAGAGCCCTGCTATCTGAAAATGTTTTTAACTGGAAATGTCAGCAATTGAACATGGAACCACAGGCAAGCATGGTATGTATTCGAACACTGGAGCACAGTACCTCTGGTACTATCTACATGAGGGTGAGATAATGACATGAGCTTCTCCTGCATCATATTGTGCTATCTTCTGGAGGAACATTTCCCTCAAATTTGATTTACAGTTAAAATACCCAAACATGCTATGCATGTACCTATGCAACCAACATCTGCCATACTATTACCAATGCCAGTGCTTTTTATGATGTCTTATGTGAATGACCAGTATTCCCCCCCCCCCCAATGTACCAGGAACCAGTAAAATATCTGTGCTCATTGCCTACACTCCTGCATACCAGTTAACTGGTTGTGGACCAGCACCAGTACATGGACCACAACACTCAGTAGTATTGACCTATAACTTTCATAGCACTCATAGACATGGTGGGTAGCTTCCATGTCAGTGCATTGATTAATCTGCTCCAGGTTTTATCCCAAACTCTAATGAGGCTGTTGAAAATTCTGAAGCCTATTCCTAAATAGGTTCAGTATCTTGGGTTGCTCCTTCAAAAATTTGGCTAAAACCCAGAAGAGATTTCCCACCCCACTGACAAAGAAGCTACAAGCTCCCAACTAATTGGTCAGGT
This sequence comes from Phrynosoma platyrhinos, assembly GCA_020142125.1. Classification (NCBI taxonomy): domain Eukaryota; kingdom Metazoa; phylum Chordata; class Lepidosauria; order Squamata; family Phrynosomatidae; genus Phrynosoma; species Phrynosoma platyrhinos. The sequence continues at coordinate 60,832,332 of CM034710.1, forward strand.
ATGCAACAGTTATCTTTGAGCCTAACTATAAATGGCAATAATAACATGGTTACTAATCACCAAATTATTGGTTTTTAAATTGAATATAGGGAAATGTGATAGGCACATACATAGTAGCTGCAATCTCTGTAAAATTCCACACTGTCCCATAACCACTGTACACTGTTATTCCTAATGTATAATGTCATACTATGAGAATAAGCATTAGGAATAAGATTACACCTGTTATTCAAAAAGGCTGTCAAGACAGATCTCTTCCGGCAGGCCTTCCCAGACTAAAATATCCCGGCCTTGGGATCTCCCCCTCTCCTCCTTAGCAGCGTCTCCATAGCTCCCCTTTTTAGAACTGTAGTTACAGGGGTTTTAATTTGGTTTGTATTATTTTCTGTTTTTAATTTGTTATTGTGATTTTAATTGATATACGTTTAATAACTTTTTAAGGGGGGAGGGAAATATATTGTTTATGTTGTGTGCTTTTAATGCTGTAAACCGCCCGGATTGGTTCACCAAAGGGCGGTATAAAAATAAAATTTAGTAGTAGTAGTAGTAGTAGTAGTAGCAGTACCCCATGTGCTGTGGTGTCAATGCCAGCCGTAAACATGATGTATACATATGCACTTGGCTTTATTTAGTTTTCAGGATAAAGTAACTACTGTAATTGTGGAGTGAGTGTAACTAGCAGTTCTGTTCTAAGGGGAAAAACATACTGGAATCAGATATTAAGATAACATGTTCATTAAAGATAAACTATCGACTGTTAATAGCCATAACAGATAAATTGGCTTTCCATATTCAGAAATGAAACATTTCTAGATAGCTGATGTTGCAGAAGGTTTTGTCTTTGTGTCTTACTTGCTTCTTGGAGGTAAGGTCAATACCAGGGCCCAACATTAGTGACTGATGCTGGGATCCCTTTTAAAAACTCATCTAGCCTGCTGCTCTAAGTATAATTCTACTAAAACAGCATCACTTTGGTGGTGTTGTCAGAAATTAAAAGAGCAAGTCCTAGACACCTGGTCCTATGCATCACCACAGCCAGTGGTGGTTTCTCACCAGATGGCCTTTGCCCAGACATGAAATCAGCCTTGCCTGGAGGAAACTATCTGGCCACTAGTGTAAACCTGAATGTGGGACTTGATGGACTTCTGATCAAGCAGAGGTATTCTTACAATGAAAATGGTAATTATGGAAAGGGCTCCTGGGACTTTTGAACAAGATCAAGGACAGCACTTGACATGTCCTTGAAGATCACCTTTAACTTTGTTCCCACAGAATGTAATGATTTCTGTTTCTTTCTATTTGTAAATATCTGCAGGAGAAAGTGCATAAATCAATCCAGACTGGACTGGCTGTGCCTGTTCCTAATTGATTAAGAAGCAAGACATGTTGCATGTGTGAAAAGCAGGGGTAGGCAACCTTTCCCCTTTAAGGGCCGAGATACTTCAGCTCCCAGAAGCCTCAGCCATGTTGACCAATAGTCCCATGTTGGCCAATAGCTTCAGGGATTCTGGGAGCTGAAGTCCCTCGGCCCTTAAAGGGGAAAGGTTGCCTACCCCTGGTGAAAAGGGAAACAACTCTTTAAGCTGTATCATTGGCTCAGGTTTACACTTCCCCAGTGCAGACTCACTGGGTCTATAATGTATTTTTCACTCTCTTGTGTTTGCTCAGCGTCTTTCAAACACAATATAAATTCTATTGCCAAGCTGCACACTTATTTTCACTAATCCACTGAGAATGCCATAAGCCAGAAATATTTGAACACTGTCAACCTTGTACAATAATCTAGGAATTCATTCAAGCACGTGCAGCAAATATTATGGAAATTTCAACTAACTTCTTCTTTTAATGCACGAGTTCATCATGTAAATAATATTCCATACGTATCAAATTCATTCATGTTACAGTCACTACCAGCACATCCTTGCTCACCAGAATAGCTTTTACTTGTACAATAACTAAGCAAAAATAGAACTCTGAAGATGCCAGCCACAGATGCTGGTGAAACGTCAGAAAGAAACTCTTCTAGAACATGGCCACACAGCCCGAAAAACCCACAAAAAACTATGGATGCCAGCCATGAAAGCCTACGACTTCACATTAAAAATAGAACTATGGAGTTCTATAACAAGAGACAGGCTGAGATTCCCAGGGAGCTATTCTTGCATTTAACCATATACTAAAGTTTGCTGACCCACAAGACACACACAAAAACAATCTTGTATTGAATGAAGCCACTTCATTGACCTATTAAATTATTTAAATAATGTAAACAATGTGATAAGCAATAGTGGGAGCAACTGAGGCAGTATGTCTCCACCAGACCCCCTCCTCAGCTTCCCTGGGGGAACACCAGAGCCCCAAGGAGAACCCATATGCATCAGTTGTTCCTCAGCCACCCCTAATGAAAGGCAAACCCAGGGAATTCCTCTCCCAAGCTGAAAGACATAAAAGTGAGGGCATAAGTCCCAGATCAGCTATAAGGTTGTCTCCTTCCTCATCCCCCTGGTACCATAAGCTAAAGGAGCAGTTCCACAGGCCATCCCTTCACCAAAATGGGTGCAATATATGTTCATCATAATCTTACTTTTCTTCCACTGCCACTAACTCCCATTGTCAAGGAGCAAGTGTCTGCTTAGCCCCTTTCCCCCACCAGAGCAGCCAACTAGGCACCAGTTCATTCTATGAAACTGAGGAAGTAGACTACAAAAGTTTATGCTACAACTTTTTTTGAACTGTTAGTCTCAAAGGTGCTACAAGATCCCTTTGTACACTACTGCATACTAGTTCTGCAATATGGTCAAATATGAGATACCATTCCATGCCAACAGTCAAATGTGAAAAAGTATTGCATTACAGCTATTATATACTAGTGGTGAAATATTTAATATTTAATATTAATATCATCACATGTCAACTATAGGTATCAATATGTGGTTGATTAGTTAGGTTGCATCAATAAAACTATAGGCATCAACTACAGGTATCAATATTTGGTTGATATATTTGGTTAAGTTAAAATATTCAACATACAAATGTCTAAGTTTTGTATGTGTGGCCAAGTAGAAATTTGTACTGTATTTGAGGGATATTATCAGCTTAATGAGTAATACAGGGAAGCATAGTTTAAACCAGGGGTAGGCAACCTTTCCCCTTTAAGGGCCGAGGGACTTCAGCTCCCAGAATCTCAAGAACTATTGGCCAACATGGGACTATTGGCCAACGTGGCTGAGGTTTCTGGGAGCTGAAGTCCCTCGGCCCTTAAAGGGGAAAGGTTGCCTACCCCTGGTTTAAACATAGGGCACACTTACACATTTAGGCTTGCATGGATTTGAACAAACCCCTTGCATGGATTTGAACAAATGCAAATTCTTGTCTAATCAGCAACAAATTAGGCAAAATTCAATTAGCAAACAACAACAAAAACTTTTAGTTTAACATGTTGTCTTGGGGGCTTTTCACATTCCCTCAAGGCTCAACATGTAGCAGGAAAGTGCCACAGCCTTAACAGATATATTTATATGTTTTTTAACCTGCCTTTTCCCACTGGCTGGAATGCAACTTGGCTTTCAGCATATATATATATTAAACTACCAGTTAAAACATAATAAAGTATACATCTTAAAATACAAATTAAATTATCATATTATTTTTAAACATTAAAATAATTAAATAATATGTTTAAAATGTTAATGTTAAAGATATATTAATGTTAAAAAACATTAAATAATAATAAATAAAATATTCAAATATCAACTTGTTCAGTTTAAATCCCTGACTGTATTAAGTCATCAGTTCCTGAAGGCCTGCGGGAATAGAAATGTGCCAGCAAAGCAATAGGGAGGAAGCTAGGTAAGCATCCTTCAGAAAAGAGTTTCATGGGAGTAGCCATCTGAAGGTGATGGGACCAAGAAAAGGGCCTCTCCTACATACCGGTATCTCAAAACTGCAGTTTCTAAATATCCTTCAAAGACAGCACCATGCAAGGTGCATTATAATACTCATAAGAGATTCCATTCTTCTGGCAATGTGAGTATGGTACACTATCCTATATGTGAGTAGTTCTGCTTTCACTGCCACTTTAGAGATGTTTGGAGAGTTCTGAAATCCCTGCAAGTTGAGTTTTAAATTGCTTTCCCTGAAGAAAGCACAAATATTTCTAAGCTGAAACACTTTGTGCTGGTTTGGGGGGGGGGGGTTATAAAATCTTTCTCTACACATACTGTCCTTCATATTACTGGAATAGACACATGGAGTCTCTACAATAGAAGTTACCATTCAATGTTACAAGAACCCAGCTGGCAACCAATACAAACCACACAGAATGACAAGAGTTGAAAGGGACCTTGAAGGTTATCTGCCACAAGTAAAGCATTCTATAAGCCTTTTTGCCAATTAAGTGAGAAAATGTGTGGGAGGGAGAGTAGCTTGGGTGTGTCTGGCAACACATCACTCCTGACAATAATACCATGTGGTGTACTTCTCCAGATTTGGAGCAGCATTATGACAATAACTGAGTCAGAACCTAGCTCTGAAATGTGCAAACTATGGCTGATATCCTACATCAGGAGTTATAGCCAGGATGATGGGGCTCTGTTATATAGCTACTTCTCCCAATTCAACTCCCATAAACCACCTTGGAGCAGCCATAACATAAAGATTTCTGAGGCACTGGGGAATGGAGTGGTGGGTGTGCAAAGAAGTATCAAGCCCTCTCCTGGCAGCATGGTGCTTTTGCAACAGGCAGCCACAGGAATCTCTGTCAGTTTTGTCATAATTGCTCATTGCAAGTACCTCACTGTCCGGAGAGGGCTGGATGCTTCTCTGCACCACTCTTTAGTGCTTCAGAAACCCCTAGGACAACACAGCTGCCTGGCTCCTGAGGTGGGTTTTGGAGTATACTCTAGTCTAGCTCATTGCACTGATATAACAGTATATGTGAATTTCAAAATGTACAATGTCATAAATCTGGCTTAGAACATTAATACTGAACAGGTTGCCAACCTATTTTTTTAAAACATTTGAACATATAACATTGCTATCATCATTATTATCATCATCATCATCACCATAACCATCCTCATTTATACTGTGCTTTTTCCCCAAAGGTCTCAAGGAATAGGTTTTCAAATCAGACATTGTACCTTATTTTCAGGATTGTGAGCCAAACAGTTTGTTTTAAAGGATTAGAAATGCCTTTTAAAAACAGAAAACAAAATTTTATTTAATGCTGTTTGGGGTTTTTTTTTTGTTTTGTTTTGTTTTGTTTTTTGTAGCTTGATATGGGTTTTGTTCCTCTTCAATGTATAGTAGAATCCACGAGGTATACTTCCCATCATAAGGAGGCTATTACAAAGTAACTGAGAGTTCAGAAGAGAAATGCTAACTGATCAAAGTATGTGCAATTGCTCAGAGTTCTTTATATATATTGCCTATATATATTGTCTTCAAATGACACATCCCAGGAACCCAGCAATGGTTTGGACACAGATTTGGAGACTGTGCAACTGTGGTTCTCTAAATTTCACCTGTGAAAACAGTAACAGGCCTTGAAACATACATGCATGTAGTGCTGCAGTATGCAAGGCTTTAAACTGGGCCTTCCCTGCTCCTGATTACAGATTTTAAATGTATTGTGAACTCCTGGGCAAGCTACCTTGATGTCTTTTGTTTCATGAAGAGATCTCCATAATAATAGAATTGTTTTGAGTTCTCTAATATTCTGTCAAAGCCTTTGGGTTTTATGAATTAATGTCTCAAACAATCCAGGTAATTCAGGAATTGACTTGAAGTTATTGCATTTCTGACAAACACAAGAATCATACAGAAATTACAGGAATATCTAATACACTTTGCCTCTGGAGATGGAAATTTCCCAGGAGATCTCTCTTAGAAGAGAGCTCTTAGGAAAAACTCAGCTAGCTTTCTCAATACTGACACTGCATGGGTCCTGATGGATGTACAATGAAAGCAGACAGTGCAGCAAGGTGTACTAGGCTATATATTCATTCATTCTTGGCATGATGAGTTTCCATACTGTTTAACATAGGGGGGATGCAGACGAGGGCGTCGGAGACGCCCTGGTCCGGACCGCCACCGGAGTTCAGCCTCCGGACGGCGGCGCATCCCCGGCGAATCTAAAAGGACCGCCAAAATGGCGATCCTTTTAGATTCTGCCGAAAGTGCGCCCTAACAGCGGCGGGCGCACTTTCGGCGGCTCAAACGCCGTGGCGCGTTCGGCTGCCGCGGCATGAGGGCAACCCACAGTCGCCGGCCGTGCGGACAGCCGGCGCTTCCGGGTGCGCCCTCAGGAAGAGGAAGAGCCGCCAAACGTGCGGCGGCTCCTCCTCTTCCGGGCCTCAGAGACGGCCCAATTAGCCGTCTGCCGAGGCCCATAGTATCATACTCATTAGATGGAAATGAAGGAAACAGCTGTAGGAATGAAGCACAAATCTCCAAAATACTGTCTTTGTGACTAGATAATTCCAGAATGCCATCAAGACCCAAAGATTGTTCTAATGGGGTGTTCCAGCTTTAGTTGGCCTTTCACATTCCACAAGATTTAGGCTGGTATTCTCTTGGTTAGTTTTAACTGGAGTAGACCCACTTAATCATTTGATGAATAGTAAGTTAACATATCGGTTGATTGGGTAGCTTTGTTCTAGTTAGAACTAGAAGAACTAGAAATATTATAAGGGGTGCAGTGGTTCAAGTGGTTAAGATGCTGACTCTGTTGATTGCAAGATAGGCAGGTTGGCAGTTTGAGGCCCAGGTGCTGCATGATGGGGTGAGCTTTCATCACTAGTCTCAGTTTCTGCCAAACTAACAGTTTGAAAGCATGCAGATGCAAGTAGATAAATAGGTACCACTTTGGAGGGAAGGTAAACAGTGTTCTGTGCAATGATCTGGCCACATGATCACAGAGTAGTCTCTGACACTAGCTCTTCAGCTTAGTAACGGAGAGGAGCACTGCCTCCCCCCCACCCCCATGGTCAGACACTTCTTGAAAACCTTGTCAGTAGGGAATACCTGTACCTTTTACAATAGAAAACCACTGGATCATGTTTTCCTTGGGAAAAAAAGAAGACATTGGGTATAACATGAACTATGATTATCTGGAATTATCTAGTCTTAATAGAGTTTTTTATCCTGTCCCTGTTTTTTTGCCAAATTTTAGTATCATTAGTTGTTATTTATTATATTGCTGTATTTTAATTCTTTCTAAGTTTAATTCGGTTTTAAGGGGGGGAGGGTTGTGGATTGAGGGAATGTTTTTTAACTTTGCTGTTTTTAAAATGCTGTAACCTGCCCCGATTGCCGTGCAGAGGGGCGGGCTATAAATAAAAAATTATTATTATTGTTATTATTATTATTGTTGTTATTATTATTATTATTATTAGATCAAAAGCAAAAGCTTGGACTGCCTCCCACATGTAGCAGAGAAAGAGATGGGATTAAAATTATGTGAATTCAAGGATTACTGTAGCACATTCTTTATATTGCACTAATAGTAATAACCTGTAAAGTCCCAAAGAAGCTCATATCTGGGTATCTTAGGGGCTCTCTTCATCCATGATAGCCATGATCAGGGGTAGGCAACCTTTCCCCTTTAAGGGCCAAGGGACTTCAGCTCCCAGAAGCCTCAGCCATGTTGTCAATAGTCCCATGTTGGCCAATAGCTCCTGGGATTCTGGGAGCTGAAGTCCCTCAGCCCTTAAAGGGGAAAGGTTGCCTACCCCTGGCCATGATGGTCTGTCTGAAAGTCTCTCCTTATGTTTCTCTCCACCACCAGAGACAATACATTTTTGGGTTGTTGGGCTTCCAGAATCCCAGTCGCTGTCCTGACAGGGAAATCCTGGGAGCTGTGTTCCAAAAACTTTTCGAAGCTCTGACTACAAATGAAGTAAATGGTGATCAGCAGTATGGCAAAAGTATTACCAAGAAACCTTGTTCTGACACTAAAATGCAATGTGTGCTTGGCACCAAGTGGAAAAAAAATATTTCCTCATGCCTTTTAGCTATGTTAGCTTTAATGGTACTTTTTTTGGTTATGCTTACAGTCTTTTTTACATTTTGTTGTTATTTTGTTTATTATTCTATTGTTAGTATTTAATCTTATTGCGAGCACAAATACATCCTGAGTATCCTGGAATGTTGAACAGAGTATCAAATGTTGAAAGAAATTAACAGATGCTTTCATTCCAGGAATAGCATAATTTCATAACTTGGGGTAAATGACCCTCCCTCACAAAAGTCTTTCAGTATTAACATCTCTGCATCTAACTATGTTTATGGCATCATAAACATAAACAAGGTATTTTTGATACTTTCTAGAATCTGAGACTGTAGATTGATGCATACTCTTAAGAATAAACTCAGGAAAGCTTTTATGATACTTAAGTTTTGGAGTATGGCTGCAACCTATCCAGAAGATATGGGGAAATTCTTGCAAATAAGCATCAGTGCATTAGTAGTCAGTAGATGGTACTGGACATTGTCCATTATTTCTTGTTTTGCTCATTGTATGGAGCCTCAAGGGACACATTTTTGGCTAGAATTCTCAAAAGGCTTTGTGATAGAATTTCAATAAAAATTATTATCTTTTATCACATCAGGACAAGTTTGTTACATATAAAACTGCTGAACTGGCTTTTGCACTTCCCCAAATTAGATATAATTATATGCAGTAGTACCAACTGTTTCGATTGGCAGAAACAGTTCTGATTCCATTGCTGTCCCATTTTTCAACTGTTTTTAAAATGTCTGTTTTTTTCTCCTCCCCCAACTCTCCTCCTTTCCTCCAGTAGCTGCTACATTCAAAGTGCAAAAATAGTTTGCACTCAATGACTTTAGTGGGGGGAGAGGAAGAGATGAGGGGGCAGAATCTTCCCTCTCCAGTAGGCTCAAGTAAAAGAAAACTGCTGCGGCCACTGTTAGCTGCCTCATTAATAACTTTTACCATCTTCATCACACTCTCAAGTTGCTTGGACTCACACATCCCAATTTTCATCCATTAAATGTTGGAAGGTATGGAAGAAAGTCCCTTTATTCTTTCCTTCTTCCCCTCCAGCTTTCAAACCAAGATATCTTCCCTTAACTATTGTTGTTGTTGTATGCCTCCAAGTCATTTCTGATTTATGGCAACCCTAAGGGAAACCTATCATGCAGTTTTCTTGGCAAGTTTCTTCAGAAGGGGGTTTGCTGTTACCATCCTCTGAAGCTGAGAGAATGTGACTTGCCCAAGGTCATCCAGTGGGCTTAGATGACTGAGCCAGGAGTTGAACTCTGGTCTCCAGAGTCGTAGTCTAATGCTCAAACTACTACACTACACTGGCTCTCCCTTAATTGTAAAGGTAAAGGTTTTCCCTTGATAAGATTGCCTAGTTGTGTCTGACAGTGCTCATCTCCATTACAAAGCTGAAGAGTCAGAGTTTCCAAAGACAACTTCTTGAGGTGCACAGAACACTGTTACCTTTCCACCAAAGTGGGACCTATTTATCGACTCACACGTTTACATGCTTTCAAACTGCTACGTTGGCAGAAGCTGGGACTAGTGACGGGAGCTCACTCCATCACACAGCACTTGGGCCTCGAATTGCCAACCTGTTGATCTTGCAGTCACCAGAGGCTAGGTCTTAACCAGTGAGCCACTGTGTTCCTCCCTTAACTATTGCTTTCTGTTTAATCCAAACAAGAGCAGTGGGGGTGACAATTGTGGAACAAGCTGGATTAGTCAACAAAAGAGTTATTCAAATATCTCTGTGCCTTTGTGCTACTGTTATTTTTTTCAAGGACTTTCAACATCAATATAACCAAAACAGACAATTATATACAAATTAATAAAGTGGTACTAGCACATACTTCACAATCCCTGCTCCTCCACCACTCTGTCTTGGGCAAAAAAGCATAACATGGCCTTGATTGTCTTGACTCCTGTTATGCAATTTACTCAAAACAATAATTAGTTTATATGAGCTTTTGAAAGGATAAAAATGTACACACCTCATATGGAATTCCAGTTTTTAAAGGATTTGGCATTTAGAATATGCTCTGTTACCATAAACATCCAATTTGTTTCATCATTTCAAAATATTGATTTGTTTCCCTCCAGAATGCAATAAAGCATGTTTGCCAATTATCTTTGGTCTTTGTGACATTGGGTTACCTGAATGTTCCAAGTATCACATGGGAACTCAGAAAAGAAAAGAAAAAGGTCTAAATATGTTCCAGTAACAGCTTATACTAATCAAGGTGTAAAAATAAACTTTACTTTCATTAATTGCAGTAAATTAAATTAATATACTAGTGTGCAATGTCTTAAAATGGAGGTCTTATGACTCAGCATACTGGGTTTGATTCTCTGCTTGGCCATGAAACCCACTGGCTGACCCTGGGCAAGTCACATGCTCTCAGCCTCAGGGGAAGGCAATGACAAGCCCCCTATGAACAATGTTGCCAAGAAAAACCCATCATAGGGTTGCCATAAGTTGAAAATGACTTGAAGGCACACAACAACAACAAATATACAAAATAAATATACTTTCACAACTGAATCTACATTTATACATACACATTTATTTATATACAGCCCTTTTCCCCCAAAGAACCCCATCCATAGCTCTGTAACAGGTCCAGATTAGCTGGTCTGTTTTGTGTAGTTGTTCTTGCAGTTTGCCTCTGAGCAAACTGATGATACTGCTTGTCTTTCTGATGTTAGTGGTGTTTTGTTTTTGTTTGTTTTTACAATTTTGTAAACCTCATGAGAGTCCATATTCGATATGAAAAAAGCCCCAAGACTATCAAACTGTTTCAGGTTAGTGTTGTCGTCAGTGCTGTGTACATACAAACAGTTAGTTTCAGAGCCCTTCCCTTCCGGCAAAATGTCCATTTCATATCAACCAAGCAGGCATGCAATTAGTATGGCTTCCTATTCTTAATATACTTGATTGTGCCCTCACTACTGAGCATCCTATATTTTCTTTTAGAAGAAGCATGAAAAAATCTGCAGGTACACATTTTCAAAATGCCAGTTTTCATCCTAGAGTTTTTCTTAGGGAAATATTTTATTAACTGTAGGCTCTGTTCCTCTCAATTTTGCCTCTACCTCTGAAAAACTGAAGCAACCCAGAAACAGGGGAAATGCTTTTGTGTTGGTCCCTATGTCTTGATTACTCTCCTTGTCACTTCCTCCTCAGTCCTTGTCAGCAAAAAGAAAGAATTATATAAAACTGAATTGAGAAGCACTGCAAATCTGTCTGACATGAATACAATGCTGGCCAAAAGGAAAATCCCTAGAGACGTTTTATTCACAATATCCAATAGTGTTTCTAAAAATGCACAGCCTGCCCTCCAGGAGTAGCTTAGACTCTGACTATTTAACCTTGCAAAATTTTAGTTACTTGTGTATGTACTTATTAAGACTTGAATCCTATGTGAAGTCCCAACTAGAACAGACCCTCTAACTTAACTGTTGATTGGTGAGTCAACAATGAAGCTGGGTATTAGCATTTTTGTTAACTCAATTCACTCTTTTTTATTGTAATCTCACTTAACTTTCTAGGTTCTTAATTAATGCTAAAATTAAAACTATGCATTAGTAAACTGGCTTATTAAAATTCATTAGGGTCGGTGCCTCTCCCTATATCACATTCGCCAAAACAGAAAGGCCTGCTGCCTCAAGAGAAGTATTACAATTGGAGGAAGAGGCTTTGTTGTTAGACAGAGTAATCTCCCTGCAGTATTTGGGAAGACAAGAGAGAGGAACAGAGAGATTTTTCTGGAGCCCTGGTTAATTTGGGGGGGGGGGGGAAGAAGAAGATTTGGGTGGGAAGAATGAGTCATGAAATAGATTGAGGATGAGGAGGAAGTAATTTGTTTCCTTAGCACAAGACCAAGGCCCTCAAGATGCTAGGGCCCTGTGTGTAAGGGACCTGTATAAAAGTAAAGTGTTTGGAGTTTTTAAGTGGGTGTTAGGGGTGCTTTGTAACTTCAGTAACTTGAAGAAGTAAACTGAATCCCCACTGATTATGTTCCAGACTGGTTTCTGTTGTATATTATGGCATATACTATGCAATTAGTAAATAATTTTATAATATTATATCATTCCTTTCGGCACGACCTGATAGGACTGAAAATCACTTAGGTCTGAAATGTAGCTTACACACACACACACACACACACACATGGGCCTGTGCAAAAGATGGTATTTGGAGACTTTCTGGGGGCAGGAGTTGAGGGTGCATTGTGACTCTCATCAATAACTTTTCCATTTCTATTGATTACATTTTAAATTGATTTCTACTATCTACTATTGTAATTACATACATTTATTATATAAGAGTGGTCCTCAAACATTTTGGGCTACTGCCTTCTTTCCACTTGGATAACATTCCAAGTGCCTCTCAATGCCTATTTCTTGATATTAAGTCTACTCTTTGTGCCGCAGCCAGTCAGCAGTGTCTCCCTCAGCCACAAGCAGCTCATCACCATTGCCTCCCCCTCCTTGGCCTTTCATGTGTGGATACAGCAGCAGCAGCAGTAGCAGCTCAGGCCTGTTCCGCCCTTTCACCCATGCCAGCTTTACAGCAACAGGAAGGCTGGCTGGCCAGTTGCTCCCAGGGTGACCAGAGAGAAGCCTCTCCTCTGTGCTAGCCTTGTAGCAAAGGCCAGCATGGGCAAGAAATTTCTTGGTCACTATTCAACTGGCTGCTTGGTCACTGCTCCCTTTTCACCAGTCACCCTGGGAGCAGCAACTGAGCAGCTGACTGAGCAGTGACCAAGAAGCCTCTCATCCATGTCTTCCTTGCAGCAAAGGCTGATGCAGGTGAGAGGCTTCTTGGCTGCTTCTTGGTTGGCTGCTTGGTTGCTGCTCCCAAGGTGACAAGCAAATGGAGAAGTTTCTCCCCATTGAGGAAGGACTTCCAATCCTCCTTCACTGGGGCAAAGAGGTGCAACCAGCTTCCCACTTTTCTCCCTGGTGAGGAAGGACTCTCAATCCTAGAGAGTTGAGTGAGGCAAAGAACTCTTTCAAAAAATCAACCCCAGATACTCCTCTCCTTCCATCCCCACAAAGTAAGTAAAGTAAGTAAGCTTTATTTTTATATCCCGCCTTTTGTCTTTTGGGCAATCAAGGCGGCTTACAACAGTTGCATATAAAACAAGCACACAGAGCACAACAAAATTGCATATAATACTAAAAATGTTTTAAAATAACTGGTGAAGTCACCAATAATTATAAAAATGACATCTGTAATTATAAAAATGACAAACATAAAACATAAGAATCTATGACATAAAAACATAACAGCATAAAAGAGGGAGAGGCATATATTAGATATGGTCTATTCTATTCAAGGAAAGCCTGTCGAAAGAGATCTGTTTTGATGGCTTTTTTTAAATTCTCCAAACTAGTTGCTTGATGGATCTCTTCCAGCAGGGCATTCCATAGTCTGGGACCAGCAGCAGAAAAAGATCTCTGGGAGGTTGCTGTTAATCTAGTTCTCCTTAGTTGCAGCAAATTCCTCCCAGGAATTCGCATGGGGTGAATTATATGGGGGGAGGCAATCCCTTAGATAGGTTGGTCCTAGGCCATGTAGGGCTTTAAAGGTCACTACCAACACCTTATACTGTTCTCAGAAACTGATAGGCAGCCAGTGGAGGGATTTCAAGATTGGTGTGATGTGATCTCTTCTGGATTTCCCAGTGACTAATCTGGCTGCCATATTTTGAACCAATTGTAGTTTCCGAACTAGGTATAAGGGTAGCCCCATGTAGAGTGTGTTACAGAAATCTAGTTGTGAGGTTACCAGTTTCTAGGTCCTTTATCTCCAGGTAAGGGTGTAGTTGGCGTATGTGCCAAAGCTGATAACAGGCGCTCCTCACCACTGCATTCACCTGATCAGTCATGTGAAGCTATGAATCTAGGAGCACCCTCTGGAATCTGCCTGAGAGGAAGGAATGGAACCTCTGAAGTACAGTGCCTCCAATGCCTAACTCTTCCAGGTGTTCCAAAAGGATGCTGTGATCTATCGTATCAAAAGCCACTGAGAGATCCAAAAGCACCAACTGGGTCACGCTTCCCCTGTTGATGTTTTGGCAAAGGTCATCTACCAGAGCAACCATGACAGTCTCCACCCCGAATTCAGGTCTGGAGCCGGTTTGAAAAGGATCTAGAAAATCAGTATCATCCAAAATCACTTGGAGTTGGGAGGGGATGGCCCTCTCGATCAACTTGCTCAAAAATGGAAGATGAGAGATGAGTCCGTAGTTTTTCCTTCTAGGGGGTCTAGCGAAGGCTTCTTCAGGAGCGGTCTCACAACTGCTTCCTTTAAACAGGATGGTACAACTCCTTCCCTAAGGGACTCATTGATGGTCTCCTTAAGAAAGGCCATCCGTGCGTCACCCCCCTGGAAGACTAACCATGATGGACAAGGTTCAAGAGGGCAAGTCATCTTCCTCACCTTTCCAAGGATCTTGTCCACATCATCGGTACTCACCAGCTCAAACTGATCCAGCACAATGCCAGAAACAGGTTTACTGGACACCTCATCAGTCAAATCTGTTATAAGCCTGGCGTCCAAATCGGTTCTTATCTGATAGATTTTATCTGCAAAGTAGATATTGAACACATCACAGCAGGCTGTTGTTGGGTTAAGTAGAGGGTGTCAGCTCCCTCACCACCCTAAACAGCTCTGCTGGACGAGACTCTGCAAACACAATATGTACAGAAAAGAAAGATTTCTTTGCTGCACGTATTGCCTCTTGATAGGAATGAAGAAAGTTCCTATGACGAGTCTTGTCAGATAAGAGTTGAGTTTTTCACCAGGTGCACTCTACTCGTTGTCCAGCCTGCTTCATCTTTCTGAGTTCATCTGTGAACCATGTTTGTTTATTTGAAGTGGGTTGGAAAGAATGCCTAGGAGTGATTGTGTTGATAGCCCTGGTGAGATCAGTGTTCCAAGTATCAACCATACTGGCCGAATGGCTGTAATCAAATCAATCAATCGTATCAACCAGGGCTTCGACAGAATCACTGGCATTACCAACCAAGGAACCCTCCAAGGCTTTCTGAAGACCTACTGGCTTCATTAGCCTCCGAAGGCAGACCATTCTAATGGGTCCTCCACCCCCGGTGGGGCAGATATCAGCTCTAAGTCCAACCTTGACCAGGAAATGATCCATCCATGACAGTGCGGTGGTACTCGTTACCTCCACCCACAGATATGTCTGCTCCATACTAAAGACTGCATCAAGTGTATGACCCACACAGTGTGTTGGCTCCGAAACCAGCTGGGATAGGCCCATGTCTGTCATGGGATCAATGAACTGCCGAGCCGCACCTGTTAAACTGGTCTCAAATGAGATGTTGAAGTCACCCAGAACTAAAAGATGGAATGAAGAAACAGAGAAAGGGAAAGAAATCAGTGGAAGGATGATAAGAGATGAATTGAAGTAGAATAAGAAAGACTAGAGAAGGAAGTGAATGAGAAAATGAAGAAGTAGAGAAAGTAAGGAAAGAGAATTAAAGGAGTAGGAAAAGATATAAGATTGAATAGGAAGACATTGAAGTTTAGCACAGAAACACTTTACAGTGTGCTGAAAATACAGTAAGATTCATAAAAATAAAATCATTATGTGGATGTTTGTAATAAAATGGTAATACAGTTTGTAATTTGTTTTTTGGTGAATAAAATTATTTTTAAAGAAGTGAACATTAAAATAGAATTAAACTATCACAGTATAAAACACATTACTCATTAAAATGATAAAATGCAGTTAAAAAGATAAAAGTGCTTTAAAAATTAAAACAGTTAAAACAGTACCTCCCCCCCCCCAGGTTGTTCTTTAAAGACTTTCTGTTTTAAAAGCCTGCCTGAGTAAAAATGTGTTGGCCTGCCAATGGAAAGACAATAAGGAGCAGGCCTTCTGGCCTCCCTGGGAAGAGAGTTCGAGAGTCTAGGAGGAACCATGGAGAAGGCTCTCCCCTATGTCCCCAGCAACTGTGCTTGTGATAATGGTGGGACTGAGAGAAAGCCCTCTCCTAATGATATCAGAGCACAGGCCAGTTCATACAGAGAGATACAATCTGCCAAATAGTCTGGACTTGCGCCATATAGACTTTTATAGGTCATAACCAGCACTTTGAATTTTGCCTAGAAAGAAACTGGCATCCAGTGCAGCTGTTTCAACAGGGGCATTGTGTGGTGTGTTTTTTTCTTTCAGTTCTTGTATGTTTGCATACAAACCTTGCACATTTCTAAATAACACTTTAGTTACAGAAACTGGAGCACTTTCTGCAGTAAGTACTGGTATATCCAGGTGAAAAGATCCCCACAATCACCCTCTTCTCAGAAGCCTCCTTTTGAGCTATAATTTCCACAAATTTCAAAAAGACACTGGCATTGTTGGTGGGGACCCCCAACTTACCCCACCTTTTAGTGTGAGAGACTCAATCAAAGAGGACACAGCCCTAAGTCTGTAGGGACTGAGCAGGGCTGTCAAGAATAGATAGGGTGTCTTGGAAATGCTTCATTCACTGGCTCACCAAAGGCTGAAGTTGACTTGAGGGCAGTTAATGGCAACAATGGGAAAAGTGCTTCTTGGACTTTCTGCCTCTTCAACAAAATAATATGGCTTATCTTGCATACTACACAAGTTAATTTGGACAAGTTGTGGAGAGTGGCATTTACGGCTCCATCTCAGGCAGAAATGTGTTTTGGGCCTACCCTGACTGATGTCAAACCAACTTCCAAGGCCTGAGATAGAGACAATGTTCCCTCCAAGAAGGGGCGAGGTAGTGCCCGATCCTGGTCTTTCCAGAGTGGCATAGAAAAATTCAACACCAGGCCACTGACTTCTCAACTGCAGAATCAGAACTTACAAAACATGTTGAGACCCCCCCCCCAAAAAAAAAGGTAATCAGTGTTGCAAAATAAGTAGCACCAACAATCCCTCTAAGAGTGTACACATTGTCCCAGAACACCATATGCAACTGGTATTTAATGGAGGCTATTACAAGCAAGATCAGCAGGTCGGCAGTTCAAGACTCAAGCACCTTGTGATGGAGTGAGCTCCCATCACTACTCCCAGCTTCTGCCAACCTAGCAGTTCAGAAGTATGTAAAAGTGCATGTAGATAAATAGGTATCACTTTGGTGGGAAAGTAAACAGCATTCCATGCAGTCATGCTGGCCACATGATCACAGAATTGTCTTTGAAAATGCTGGCTCTTCAGTTTAGTAATGTAGATGAGCACCACCCCCTACAGTTGGACTCGACCTGACAACCTAGTCAAAGGCAAAACCTTTACCTTTATTACAAGCATAGGATTGATTTTTGAATGGCACCCTTCAAAGAGAATTTCTTCACATGAACTATTCTTGTTGGACCAAGGCAAGGATATCTGTACAGTTTCAAAAATATGCAGCTGAAATGACTCTAGTTTCAATTAACTTGTCATTGCCCAAGGCATCTACTTATGCTTTCAAGACCTATGTATGCTTTTAAGACTTCCACTTTTATAAAAGAGATACTACATTTCCAGTGGTCAAGACATTATCCAAATGCCATTTTAAAAATTTCCCTTAAGATTTTAAATCATTAATTATTTTCTCTTGTTTCCCTTTGGCTCTAATTATTTTTCTACCAGCTATAATTACAAACATGTATGAACACATAGCCTTGCCTTAACACTTACAGTGATGTAATCTGGATCTATAATAATAATAATAATAATAATAATAATAATAATTTATATCCTGCCCCTCTGCAGAGCAATCGGGGTGGCTTACAACATTAAAATTTACATAAAGCTATGTTAATGCAATGTAAAAATCCAGAAACCCATCCGCCCCTTAAAAGGCAAGGGCACTTCTTCTTAGTCTAGGCCCGATGATGCTGGGCCTAGTGTCTCTCCCCCAGATGAAATTGGATGGCAATGGAGGGAGGGCTCTTCTTGTTGTTCCAGGCCCGATGGTGCTAGGCCTAGTGTCTCTCCCCCAGATGACATCAGATTTACACTTAAATAAGAGGTTAGCATACAATGTTCTTAATATTGTACCAATGTAGCACCACAAGGAATAATGCTACATTATCAAAATCAAGGATCCTAACTGTAGGCAGAGCAAATGTTTAAGATTTAGATATTAAGAATTAGACAAACCTGTCCTCAGAAAAAGAAGCATCAAAATACTAAAATCTGGAAAAGAATGTTTTATTTCCTATCATTGGGTTCTTTAAAGAAGCAAATTCACTTTCTGTTTTTGAGAAAGAAAACATTTTAATCCAGAAAAGAATACATTCCCAAATCAACTGGCAACACATCTTTGAAAACTAACATAAATGTGCTGTTTTAATGCTTCCTAATCACACAAATCGATACCCGAGATTTTTGTACTTGCACATGACCTTCCTCAAATTATCCCTCTATTTTGGCTGAATCAGAATGAGTGCTGGCTATTTGATAAAAAACACTAAGTGTGTGAAATGAGGGGCCCTCATCGCTTCTGCCAGACTCCTCTTGACAGCATGATGATAGAAGCATCACATCCCTGGGAGAGTAAATGCAAACTGACAAGAGATGAGCCTTTAGATGTTGAATATAATCTTGAATTGTGCTTGAAGTGTCTTATTATCTTGTCTTTTGATGTCTGAAGGGGTGGCTCATTGTTAGAAAAAGGAAAAACCCTTGCGCATCTTTTGCCATCTTTAAAAATTGTTTGGCCTTTAACAACTGCTTTTCCAACTAATGTCCATTTCTCCTGACAATAAATATGGCAGGTCGTCAGCAAAGTGACAAACAATTTACTTTACATGCCAGGCTTTTATGGGTTTTGAGAGCTCATGTGGAAGCATATTTTAAAAAGCACTTGGAAATTAGCACCATTACAAATGTTAAGATGACTGAGGTTTTGTGTGTGTGTATCTATTGCAATTCATGGTTATATGATCACTCATTACCACCCTTTACTGCTGTTTCTGAGTATGTGTATACATGTTTTCACATCCTTCCTACATAACCATCAGGCTACTGCTAAAGTTCTTTACTTCTCCTTTGCTTTAAAAAATTACAAAGATAGAAGAAAAAGAAATATTATCATCCTTAAAAATCCACTTACTATAATACAGAATGCATAAATCCTTTTTATTAATCATAACAAATCAATATCTGTATTAGTATGGTACTTTTTATGTGCATTCTAAGCCTCAAACAGTCAGAAATGTATTTTCCTGTCCAATGTAGTTGATATCCCCCTCCCTTTAGCATAAAAGTTTAATGATGAATCAGATCAATATGATTTCTTATCAACTACGTCACAAGTATGCTAGATGTGTTGCAGAACCAGTTTTACCAAAACAATAGACTTTTGCTGTCCAGATCTTTGTGACTTTGAATCCATAAGAATTTTCAAAGGAATCATAAATTGTTATAAGGCTCAAGTTATTGCATCATTATAAAAACATATTGATACGCTACAGGTGACAAGACATTGCGGGCTGTGATAGTCTATTACAGGGACCACATGAATAGCATCAGAGAGAAATCAGAGATAAACAAAATATGAAACAGCAGGAAGCTGTCTTAAGGAAAGTTTTTGTTATCTGATGTAACTTGCTCTGAACAGGACCATTATGCATGTGTGTGTGTGTGTGTGTATGTATAAGAAAACTACAGGATGAACAGGGTTAGCAGGAGGGAAGTATTACATACACATAATACAAAGCAGTTGCATAACATTATACTGAATTTAAATGGTATGTTTATATCAGCTCAAAAGCACAATCCCTGGTTTAGTTGCAATTACTGTCAAAGGAGCCAGGTTAGAGGAAGTTAGGAAAATTCAGCTCCCAGTGAAATAAATGAGGCTTGAACACACAAGCATCTATGTCCTACTGAGTTCATTGGCACCTGCAGCACAA
Source organism: Phrynosoma platyrhinos (assembly GCA_020142125.1). Lineage (NCBI taxonomy): Eukaryota > Metazoa > Chordata > Lepidosauria > Squamata > Phrynosomatidae > Phrynosoma > Phrynosoma platyrhinos. The sequence continues at coordinate 60,852,245 of CM034710.1, forward strand.
CACTTTAAATCTCTTCTCAAGCACAAGTCTCACTGACTTCAGTGGGACTTACCGTACTCCCTGGTAGGTAATACAGGATTTCAGATATTCTCTGATTATATTCAGTGCCCATCATTCTAGAGAGGACATTAACACTACTTTATTTAAAGGTATTTATAAACCATTTATATTTAAAGATTTTAAAGTGGGAAGCACAGATCATAAAAGGGACTATATAAAACAATACAGAAAATCAATATGCAATATCTCAATTGTCCATAAGAATACAATACATGGTAGCATGAACTACAGCGAGAAGCTTTTCAGAAACAGGTATGTCTTTAGCACATGCCTGCAAATACAAATCTTTTACATGTAGGAGGGGAATTCAGGGCAACATCATTATATATGTATTTTGAATTTCATGATTCATAGATGTATGTATGATTTTGGATAGTCTTCTATCAGACGTTCAACCGGCCAAAGAACATAAATGTGGGACATAATTCTGAAAGTGCAGAATAACATTCTCTCATTAATAGAACTGGCACAAGCTGAGAGAATGCATTGTAGACATTAAGTATTAAGTGCATCTGAATCCATGTACATGTTATGTTATTAAATGCAACAGTTTATGAGTAAGTGGTTGCTTATTTCTGCCCTCAATATTTAAGTGTATTTTAATTTATTGTGATATAATAATGAGGAGACAGTTAAAAAGATTTAAACAAATTAAATAGATCTAGGTTCAGCTCTTAGGTAACTACAAAACTTGCTGTTTGACCCTAGTTCACTTATTCTTGCAGCTTAGCCCATTTCAGAAAGGCATTGTGAAGATAAGGAAGTGTGATAACATGCAAACCCCTCAGAAGAAGGGCAGTGTATGAATAATTTACAACATAGTTTGGGGTCCCTATTTCATAATGATCTGGTGATTAATACTTATGCTATACTTACGTTAGGGTAAGGTAGGGATGGGGATCTTGTGTCCATCCAGATGTTCGATTGTGTCCCAGAAGTCCTAGCTTTTATCAAGAGGGCTGGTAGTTGCTGTCTAATAATATCTGGAGGGACACATGACTCTTGTCTCTGAGGTAGACTACTGTAATATGTTGTTGTTTCCGAAAAGCATTGAGAAGCTATGGTTGATATAAAATACTGCCACAAGGATGCTGGTTGGAACTGGTTTTGGGAAGCATGTCACTGTAATCATGCCTCAACTTTACAGTCCAGAACTGATTCTAAAAGCCCTACCTGCCTATTCATCAGCCTGACCAAAAGGCAGTGTACCAGCAGGAACAGGACACAAATGTCATTGCACAAATACAGTGTTTATTACATAAAAAAGCAATTTCCATTTTAAAAGTCCATTTTTTGAGGAGAATATGGCTATTTACAGGAAATGGATAAATAGTTGTTCTATTTGGGACAATGAAAACAAACCTCAAATGAAATGATACATGACATAGGTATTAAGAAAATAAAGTCATATAGAGACTGATGAGCTTTGTGAGAATTACAATGTCCACAGACAGTTTTTAGCAGCATGAGATTTCTCAATTCACTCCCAATTCAAGTATGACCAATGGAACATCAATATATTCCACTGAACTTCCCCAAAGAATGAATAATGGCAGATACAGCAGAAGGCTGCTTCAGGTAGCCAATAGTGGGGAGTCCCAGAGTGGCCTATCCCATTCCTTCTACACTAGGCTGCCACTCTCATGTGTACACATTACTGTTGATCCATCACCAATACTGGACTTAATATCCCTCTTCCAGTTTGGATAATTACAGTATGTGAAATAAGAGGGTGGGGAAAACATCATGGATTTCACCTTGGATAGCAAAAGGTTTGGGGCATGCACTATATAAAGGCATCCTTGTGCTTAAAGTGAATTGTGATAAAACTAAACTGTTGACTAAAAATATGACCTCAGAAGGAGAAAATGAACTGTCTGTCCTCTCTTTAAAAGTAGGAAAAAGGGGGATTAAATATTTGGAAGTTACGATGAACAACTATTTCAAAATAATTATGAAGTCTGGAAATAAATTAAAAGAGATTTAGAAAAATGGGAAAGTTAAATTTATCCCTTATGGGGAGAATTGAAGTATGTTTTGGCAAATGTTTTGCCAAGATTTCCATTTAACATTCAAGAGGATCCACATCATAAGAAATGAAATATCCTTTAAGCAATGGCAGAAATAAATTTCCAGATTTGTTTGGCAGGCAAGCAAACCCAGACTAACATTTAAACCAATGTCTGATTCTAAAAAAAGGAGTAGACTGGGATTTCCTAATATTAAACTATACTATGAGGCTTTGTGTGGCTGAAGGAATGGATTTTGCTAAGAGATAAGAGACTTTTGAAACTTGAAGGTCATGATTTAAGATTTGGGTGGCATAGTTTTCTTTGGTATGATAAAGTTAAGGCATATGCTGATTTTAAGGACCATTGTATTAGAAAGGCTCTTGTGTGAATCTAGGAGAAATACAAGAAGAGACACGAAGATAATATTAGCCACCTCACTGTAGGAAGCTTTTTTCAGGAAAAAGTGGGTTAAAAATCAGAGATGGTTATTTTATTATTATCTTCTGGATTTGGAACAAGACAGCTAGAAGTTTAAATCAAGAGCGATCCTTCTCAAGGAAGGTAAAGATCTTAATTGGTTTGCTTATGTACAGCTTAAGGAGAGCTATAATCAAGAAAAGTGATATCTAGCCATAAAGGTTAAAGAAAATGGGTTTTTAGAATTGTATAAGGATGACAACCATGTAATTTTAAAGAGTATATAAACATCTTTTGAAACGAGAGATGGAAGATTATATGAAAAGGTGGTCACAACATTTTGGACATAATGTTCAAATGGATGTATGGAAGAAAAGTTGGACTAAAGATATAAAATTTACCTTGTTCAGTAATTTTAAAGAAAATACATAAAGGATATATCATACTCGTAATACATTATCAAAAATGTCTAAGACTACTTCAAATCAATGTTGGATTGTCAGGATAATAAGGATAACTTTTTTCATATGCGATGGACTTGCAAGAAAGCCAAAAGTTATTGTTTGAAGATCTATGTGTCGTTAAAAAAAATATAGAAATACAGTGTGTAATGTCACTAGAAACATTCCCTCATCCTACAGTCCAACCCTCCCATCCCCTTAAAACAGAATTAAACTAAGAAAAATTAAAATACTGCAAAGCTGTATGGCAGTCTAATTTCAGTGGAAATTCCTGCTTTAAATGGTTCTGTGTCATTCCAAGAGGAAACATATATGAAGGGATTGGTCCCATTCTGGGAGAAAGGTGGGATATAAATTAAATAAATAATTAATTAAAGCATTCAAGTACAACTTTGGGAAGGCCAATTTCATTCCAGAGAACAAGCCAATAAACTCACTTTCCCTCATCACTAGGCTTTCAATGCACATGAGACCCTCAACAGTTATTCTTTTTATTTTACCTAAAAAAGTCACCACAGTATTCACAGATCACTTGTTTCCATCTAGTTTAGCCCTTTGTGACTTGTTTTCTTTAACATGGGTTCTGTGGACCTCACTCAAAATGTGAGAAACAAATTTAAAACTGAATAAATAAGAAAAATTGGTTCCAGTATGATGGAGGTATGCTAAATGTGCAGATCTGTTTGCACAAAAAAAAGGAAGGACTGTTTAATCAGTTTTGATGTCATATTTTGACATGCATAAGCAAAACATGGCTGCAAATGCTTTAAAAACATCTCTTGTGTTGCAAAATATATCCTAATTATTTAGATACCTTAGCAGAGGGCTTAAACTTATTCTGAGAATCTTGCCTACATTTTATTTGCATTTTTCTTTTTCTTTTCTTGCAGGAAATCTTCCAAATGATGCTAGGCAAGTTGAAGACTGCAATCTCATAAGGAGAGTTCCACTGAAATCAATAAGAGTAACTGCCAGGAGTAACTACATAAATTGAAGATTGTATAGGGAGAGGAGCAAAGCATGAGTAATTTATACTTCCTGTCCTCACAGTTCTATGTAACATAAGGATAGTTGTATCTCACCATATGTTTTGACAGCCAATAAAGAGGTGTATTCAAAGGATAGCTTTATGTTAAGTTGGAAACAAAAACTATAGCTGTTATTTAAATATCACCACATCTCCCCAAATGCACACATATCATGATTTCTCACTTATTACAACAGCTACAATTGTGAAAAGAAAAGAAAAGAAAAGAAAAGAAAAGAAAAGAAAAGAAAAGAAAAGAAAAGAAAAGAAAAGAAAAGAAAAGAAAAGATACAGACAATAATACACTCCTAGGCATTTTTATTTGGGATAAAGTCTTCAAGTGTTTAAGAAGACGAACTCCTAAGTAAATACATAGGATTGAAGCCTTAAAAGCTTTCAGTAAAAAAATGAACAAGTAAAGTTATTAAAAATAGTGTAGATATTTTTATTTACTGAGATTATGAAACTTTATGATGAAATGCAGTGAAATTCAAAATTTAAAGAATGATGTATTTTCCAACAACAGACAAGACAGTAATATCGCTGTTTTAAATATATATAGTGTGCATGTGTTTGTGTATAAAGTGTGTGTGTGTGTGTGTGTCTGTCCATATATATATATATATATATATATATACACACACACACACACACACACACATATATTCTCTATACACACACACATAAACACATGCTATACATTTATATATACATTTAGTATACAATTAGTTTTATTGAAAACTAAATATAGTATTAAATGTGTGACAGAAATATATAACAGACTTTCATAAATTCTGGTTAAGGATTCAGTTAATTTTGGTAATCATTTTGTGAATATTTGCATATACATAATGAGATATCTTGGAGATGGGACCCAAGTCTAAACATGAAATTCATGTATGTTTCATATATACCTCATGCCAATAATCTGAAGGTAATTTTATACAGAATAGTTTTAATAATTTTGTGCATGAAATAAAGTTTGTTTACACTGAATCAATCAAAAGCAAATGTTCACTGTCTCAGCCTCCTATATGGAAAATTTTGGATTTTGAAGTATTTTGAAGATTTTTCAGCTTTTGAAATTCCAGATAAGTGATACTCAACTTGTATGTGTATTTTAATCAAAGAAAAATGCATGGATCACCTGTCCATCCTTTATACTCAACACATGCAAATCTGACAGAATAAAGTCATTTCAGCCATTTGTTTCTGTTCATGAATTCATCCTGTTCATGTGAAAATGTATTCTGTACGTGAGCAAAGACCTTGCATAGGACAGATTGTACCATTAGCTCCTACAATGAGGAGCTCCTACCATTAGCTATTTCAGAAATGACAGTATCCTAGCACTAGGAGATGACGGGACTGACCTTAAATTTAGCAGGGAACATGAGAGAGTCAACTGATACCAATTTGGCACCAAGTTAAACCTGGCTTTTCATTCAAAGTAATTTGTTTTTGTTTTTTGTTTGTTTGTTTTTGTTTTTTGGGGGTCAGAGGGAGGTAGTGTCCTTGGCTTGGTAGTGGTAACTGGATTGATTGATTTTGTCTTTTTTTTGTGTGATGCAGTTCAGTTTTATTAAATTGTTTAAAATTGTTCAGATTGTTTTATAATTATTAAATCATTTTTGTTGACTACCTTGCCCTGAGATCTCTGCATATAGCACAGGAAATAAGTATTTAAATAAATATAAATAAATGAATGCATAAATTCTTGTGTACCATAATATGGTAATAATCCTCAGGTGATACCACTAGAAGGCATGGGTGCGAGGGCCACACTGGGTGACACCTCAGAGGGGGTGAACACTCCCATCTAGCCAAATATCCCCCTGGCTGCTATCCTCTACCAGCCATGGAACATCTGCCATCCTTTGGTGACTGTTGGTAGAGGTGGGGTGCTGCTGCCACCTGAAAGCTACTTCCAGATCTGATGGGTGTGCTGTCTGAGTGGAGAAAAAAATCTGCTGGGTGGAAAAGGAGCAGCGGCTGGTGAGAAGTGACTGCCTTCTGGATCAGGTCAGAAAGTTAGGGGGGTTGCAGACTGCCAGAAATAGTGCAAATTGAGTCCACTTTTAGGGTTAGGGTTAGTGCTAGGGAATCATGGGAATTGTTTTGTTTTTTTTCTGAGACATTGAGCCTTCTCTGTCAGAGAGCTCTGGTGCCACAATAAAATACAGTTCCCATGATTCCCTTTCCTTAACCCTAACCCTAAAAGTGGACTCAATTTGCACTATTTCTGGCAGTCTGCTACCCCCCTTGGTCACCTCCCTTTCCCACTTGCCCAGCAGTCTTGCCATACTCACTGCTAGGAAGGCGCTACCTTCCGGGTCTGCTAGCCAGGTGGGAAAGTGGGTCACCTTTCTTTTCCATGCACCCAGCAGCCCCATAAGACTCAACCTGTCTGGCAGAGAGGGATAACTAGGTGTGTGTGCCAAGCAGCCTGTGGATGACAGCAAGAGTTACACATTGGGTGATACCAGCCCTAGTGATGCCACTGAATACCCTAGAGCTGTACAGATGAAATGTGAGTCAGAAGTAATTTCATTTAGTATTAGCGTTATAATAATTTCCTTGCAGTGAATTTAAAAAAAATTCAATAAATGAAATGTTACTGATTTTTCTATAATTCCTCAGAATAAAAATAGCTTTAGTTATTATTAATCAACTGTAACTTTAGAGGATTGATTAACTGATTAATCATTCAATCTATTACATGTCTACACAGAAGTAAGTCCCACTGAATCCAATCGTCTTACTCCTAGATATAGAACTGAGGCCTAAAGCTTGCAACTCTTTTACAAATTGTTGGCATTAAAAAAACAGCATTCGGGGACACAAAAGGATGAAATGTATTTTGAGGAAAAGACATCTGGTACAATACCTTTTTACCAATTTGAAAAGAAAAACAATTGACACTGAACTAACAAGTAGGAGGCTAATGTTAAAGAGACAGATAACATTTTAAGGGGCCGCATTTTGATTAAATACTTGAAATACTTAGAAAGCAAAGACAATTTCAGTTTCTTTAAGGATGGGCTCTTGAGTCAGATGAAATAAAGTGTTATTCTTCTTTCAATGACCCCTGCTTTCAGACTAAATGGGCTTTGTCCCATTTCTGAAAGTGTCAAAACTAAATCACAACATAGCAAAGGAGGGGATGTCATAATTCACATACGCCCTTGTTCCCTTGTGTTTTACAACCTGATTTTTACAGAATGATAAAGAATTAGAGTACTTTTTAAAAGCAAAAGCAAAGGCATTTCTTTGGCCAGACTTTTATAAAGAAGTATTACTGATGAAATTCTTAATTCAATTAAATAGTGTGCAAAACATCCCTCTACCCAGAAATTGGTGGTGGTGGCAGGCACAGCAAGTTAAATAAAATAAATTAAAGGATTCATAGTTATTTGAAGTTTTAAATACTTTTAATAACATTAATACCAAGTGACTACCAGTCATCCCATCCTGTTTTGTGCATCTTTAAAAGGGGCTCATACATTTCCAGACTGCACATATACATATTCACAAGTGAAGTCCCATGTAATCTCCAGGGAGTTTATCGCACCACTAAAACAAAACTTCTTACCTCGCCCAATTTCAATCTTAATTCAGGTGGCATCCAGATATTATCACAGAGATTTTGTCACCAAATCTGCCTCCTGCATCCAGCCTGGGTTGAGCCCAGGTCCCAGGGGTGCTGAGTGCACATTTTTTTCAAAACCAGGAGTTTTCTGATTTAAGAAAATGGCTGACTTAGGAAAATGGCTGCCAGGACCTGGGCTGGATGCAGGCGGTGGATTCAGTGGCAAAATCCCTGTGATAGTATCCAGATGCCACCCGAATTAAGACCGAATTTGAGAGAGGCAAGAATGTTTATTTAGTGTTTCAAATGGTGCTTAACATGGCTACCCTTCTCAATTGTGTTAAGTACTAAGAAGTCCAATTGACATTAGAATTATCTGTCTAATTACATAGTATAATACTTGTATTGTTTTAAGTACAATTACTTTGATTTACACTGAAAGAAATTAGCCCCTTTTTTGTAGATGAACATTAGGACTCAGGTACAAGGAAACATTTGGGAAAGGTCTAACATTTGGGAAAGGTCTAATATTCAACTGTAGAATATATGTTTATTTGACCACTTTAAAATATAGGGTATTATTCTGCATACGCTATACTAGCTTATTCTACAAAACAATGCTACATGTCAAATATATGAGGAGGAAACTTTTGGGTTAATAAAAGGTTTAAATACCAATTTTACAAGAGCATCAAAAAGGAACAAAATTTATTAGATGGAAAACACAAGAGCAGAATTATATAGAACAGAATATTAGAGAGGAATGTGACCTGCAGAAATACATTACATGATGCAAGCTAGGAAAAGATTCAGATAAATTTAAATTTTCTTCTTGCTCATCTTTAAATTCCCATAGAGACCTTGGATAAATAAATATACCCCATTCTCTCCCCCTTCACTTCTTGATATCCTTCTCCTTTTAATATATGAGTGTCTGATGTATTATTAATCCCAAACTAACAAGGCTCTCAATCTGAGCAAGAACCATTTCCCTCACAAATTATCTATTTCCTGTTTGCTAAGAAACATGTTCTTTTAGAAACAGCATGTGTTTAAATTGTATCCACATAGAAACAAATAACCTGGGAATGGTTTTTTCCTTAAAGAAAAAAGCAGAACATAAAAATATGATGCTTAGCTATCCATCTGAAACAAATGAAATTTAAAGGTAGTTAACTACAGCTGATTCCCACTTTTACTTATTAATTAGAATATCCATTCACTTGAAAGAATCATAGGTCTTCTCAAGGGAACTTTTAGAGAAAATGTATCCAAGATGTAACTTTCCTCTATCTGTTTGATGGACTAATTCAAAGATGGCTTTAGTTTGAAAATATACTTTTAAGAGAAATTGAAATGAGGATTATATTGCTCTTGTCTGAAATTCCAAACATGACTTTATTTGTAGAAATAGGAGCCATGTAATTTAATCTGAAGATATGGAGCTAATTTTAACATGCTAATGGCAGCTAAGTTGCTTGTAAGTTTTCCAATAAAAGCAAAAAAAAATTTTGTTTGATCCTTGTCCAATAGCAAACATGAAAATAGTGTACTGTTCATTTGCTGATCCACACACTCTCTTAAGTGAATCTGCCAGTCAGATGATTGGTACTGACAGCTTTGCCTGCAATAGTCATATGTATGACAGTAAGGGATAGACACTACTCAGTGCCAGCATTCTCCAGACAGGCACTGCCAAAGCTGTTGACACCAATCTGTATTGCATATGTAATTCCAAATAAAGCAACAGAAATGGTAGAGGCAGTTGGAGTAGGTAATCCAACAGCAGTAGCCATGCTATTACCATTCATTTGCCTGCATGGTTCTCAGCCCAGATGGTTGTGCACACATGGGAAACACCTGATTGACATGTACCACCCTCTCAGTTCAAATTAATTTAGTTCAAATTAAAAATGACAACACACGTTTAGTTCCATAAACATATGTTCTGAGGCGTAAAAATATTTTTCCCCTTACATTTACACTAATTTGCCAGTGATAGCAGAAGAGATTATTTTATTTTGGGGCAATATTTATTTTCTCAGAATGCTGAGACAAAAGCATCAGGAGGGAAACTGCCATTTTCTGCAGTGCCCCTCCTTTTTTTGCTGGAATGCCCAAGAAGGATGCAATACCTGAAGCATTCTAGGAAAATAAAGTCATCACCACCAGAATCTGCCGCCAAATCCAGCGCCACTGATATTGCCAGAAAAGGGGCTAAAAAAGAAAAAAAAGAAAGAATGAAAGATAATATGGCAACAAAAAGAATGAATATCTAATGTGTTAATGCCAAAATAAATGAAGGATGTAACAATGAAAACAAAAGTAATAACAAAATAAAGTACATTTTTTTGAAAACTCCTAGGGTGGAATACAAGGATCTCTCTCTTGCAATCCAATATGGCTTCATTCCTATGAGGTCACAGGCCTCTTTGTAGGCAGAGGACAGTGGATTTCTCAAGGACTCTTCATGTTTTTGCATCAGGAACATTTTGGTAAGCGTTGAGGTAAAACATGCCAATCCTTCATGGTTTTGCATTAGGAACATTTTGGTAGGTGTTGAAGTAAAACATGCCAATCCAGTTCAAATTTAAGAAGAAGAAAAAATGGATAGCATGAGAGGGGTCCTTGTTGAGATGCAATTGGATTTTAAATTTCCGGATCTTTGCAAATCTCCCAATAGCCACAAGGACAAAAGGAGGAGGGGCCAGCCTGCAAAAGATACCCTCCCCTTACCATCTTAACTAAGGACAGAAACATCAAAATGCAGGCATCTAACTTCTCCAATTTTTCTCCAGTTTGGTTTGTAACATTTTGCCTGATGAAGAAACCAGTGGAGCTTCGAAAGCTTGCAACAAGTATATTGCGTATTTTGGTTGGCCAATAAAGGTATCACTGTTTGGTGGATTTTTGTTTTTATTTTGATATTAGTGTGGCTTACTTCTTCAATATTCAATATATTTTTCTACTAACTTTCCTACCAGTTGCATGTTTTACCTGTTTTTATAAGCAATCCTATTTAGCATAATTACCGGTATCTAAATTGCTGTTCTTGAAGATTTCGGCAAGGATTTACATTCAAAACCAAGAAATTATATTATGATCCTGGCAGTAATTTCATATATAACATTTACTCATTATTTGTTCATTTGTTCTATTACTTTCTTCTCCTTCCATCAAGGATCTCTGGATGTAAATTTAAACAGTGATATGGCCTGCAATACCCAAAACTGAGAGAAAGAGAAAGAGGACAAGAGAAAAAGGGAGAGAAAAACGTCAGACTAAAATCTATAAAATAAGTATTTTGGCCTTATTTGCCCACTCAGATGCATTCACTAAAGTTAGGTAGAAAACAGAGAGAAGTTTATGCATGCAATGCAACAAAAACAAACAAACAAAAATCTACAGATGTCCCACAAAGTACTATAAATTACATTTTAATATGATATAATGCACATACTATATATCAGGGGTAGGCAACCTAAGGCCCGGGGGCCGGATGCGGCCCAGCAAGGCCTTTGGACCGGCCCCAAACCAGTCCTGCCGCCGCCGCCCCCCCCCCGCTGCAGCCGCCCCCCCATGATGATATTGATTACTGTTGTTATTACTTGTTCTTGGGGTTTTCTTGGCAAAATCTTCACAGGGGTTTTGCCATGGCTTTTCTGGTGCTGAGAGAGTGTGCATGCATTTTTAAAATTTTTTTAATTATTTTTTAATTTTTATTTATTTATTTATTTATTTATTTATTTATTTATTTATTTTTGGTGCTTCGGCCCGTCAATTGTCTGAGGGACAGCAACCCGGCCCCTGGCTCAAAAAGGTTGCCTACCCCTGCTATATATAATATAATATAATATAATAACCATAGTGTTTAAAAGAACTATACATGGAACATGAGCTTTCGTAGACTTCAGTCTACTTCCTCAGATGCTTTATCTGAGTATATGAGGAAGCATCTGAGGAAGCAGAATGAAGTCTATGAAAGCTCATCCTGCCAACTTCTTTCTTTCAGTTAGTCTCAAAAGTGCTACAAGATCTCTCTACGTACTGATTCTAAAGACTAACACGGCTATATCTTTGAGTTCTATATATGGAACAAAAGCTTTCTTGAAAGTTTACAGATACAATGCTCCTGTTACCAAAGAGGCAAGCCATTCCTTAAATAAAAGGTAGTTTTTATTCTTTAGCAGTCAGGCAGCCGTTTGTGTTTCTCTAATGAACATCTATATTTTCTTTGTTCTGCTAAATATGTTAGTGAGGTTGTTTGACAGATAATTGATGACACATCCATCATTTGCTACTTTTTTTACTGTTTATTTATTGTTATTCATTGGTCTATTAGTTATTGTATTTATATAATACCCAACAAAAATGTTTCTGGTTAGCTGAAGTTCTTTAAAACTTGCTTATTTTAAAGGTTGTTGGAGCTAAGTGGCACAGATGTGAAAGTATTTAGACATTAAATCTTGCATGTTTTTCACCAAAGCAGAGACGGTTATACAAAACTCATAAGCTGAACTAGAAAAATACAGCATTCCTACAGTATTATTTTACTCTATTGGATATTAAATGAGAGCCTAACAATCCTTCAGCATCCTTAATGAGCATAGTCAATAAATGCAAAAGCTAATAGCTGAGTTCCACAAACATCCCTAGTTGGATGTGGAGGAGGGGAATTCAGGTTCAGATTCCTACTCAGCCACAAAGCTTATTGAATGCTCTTGGATTAATCACTATCTTTCAGCTTAACCTTCTTCATAAGATTGTTGACAAGATAAAAGGGGATAAAGCATGCATGGCTGACTTGTGTGTTGTTGTTTTTAGTCTCCATGCCTCCAAGCCTCAGTTTCCCCCAAATGGCCAAGTCACCCAAGGGTGATTTTGCAGCCCTGCTCTCCCCATTTACTATCACCAAAATAGTTCTCCTGAAATTGGTGATGGTACTCCAAAAAATAGTGGCTATGGCTTCCCTTCTGTGAAGGTAGGAGACCATCTGCCCTAAAGAGAGTGGTATCACTCTACTGGATGCTTGCCTCTTGACCATCCAAACCCTGAAGGTTTACCTGTGCCTGTTCTGCACACATGCACATACCACAGTATATGTAGGTGTCATTTCATAATTCAGTGTTGAATAACCAGGGATATTTTAAAGAGAGGTATATTTTTCTCAGCATTTTCTTTCATCCTATTTCCCTCTCAGCTTTCATTCATAGTATATTAAAGTTCTATATAGCATCGATAAAATTCTTTGTCTATTAGTGATTTTTGCTATTGTTTTGTTGACCCAAAAATAATTTTGAGGTGCTCCTGTTCTTAAAACAACAGAGAAGCCTCTTCAGAGAACATACATCTTATCTTTCTCAAGCTTCCCTGATAGAAAAACTATGTTTTGTAGATGTACCTTGAAACCAAGCCAGGACTATGGTCAATACTGGAACCACTGGTAGTGTAACAAGTTTAAAGATCTAAAGCAGTTTAATTTCATCCAGTGAACAGAACTAAAATGTGAGCTTTTGCCCCTTCTCTGAACAAAATGACAATGCCCTTGTCATACTGTTAGGGAGCAGGTGTTAATTCAATATTCTGTCTCCATATCTGAAAATGGTTCTAATGCAATAAATTCTAATCAAACTGATTTGTGCTCCCTCCCTCATAATTACCTGTGATTCATGCGTTTTTAAGCATCAAGAACTCTGAACTGCATCTGTTAATTAAAATTTAGACCCATTCTATATCTGCCATGCATCTAAAATATGCCAGCTAGGAAACATATATATTTGTTGTGTATAATATTGCTGAAGAAAATAACATGCCCAAACTGAACTTGCAAGTCACCAAAAATCCAAATCCTTTAACAGTTGTTCGCATACATAGTACATGTAGAAGTGTGGTTGAATATGCAATTATTTCCTGGCACTTTGGCCAAGAGCAGATTTAGAGTATACAGTAAGATGACCATTTTTATACTGTAAGAAATGATATATAGATATATTGGGTTTTGGTTTGTTGGTTTTTGGTTGTTGTTTTCATTTTGTTTGTGATTTGCATCTGAACCAAAAGTCAACAAAAGTAGCTACTTTGATTCGCTGATGCTCTGTCTCCCCAGATTTCTGTAAGGATTGGACAGTAAGTGAATGAAGTTTTTTAAATAAATAGTTTAGCATTTTAAGTGCTAACCTTTTCAGTGGGAAAAGTCATTCTTAATTATCAACAGCCCTAGCTAACACAGCCAATGGTGAAGAATACTGGGAGCGGGAGTTGGAGTCCAACAATATCTGCAGGGCCACATAATTCCCACCCCTGACATATTTAACACCGGCATTTAATTGAGAATAAGAATAAGAACCAGACCAATGAGATGCTGGGAGACCTAAGCAAGAATTCCCATGGAGTTTTTTTACATTCAGTTATGCAAGGAAGGGCTTAAATGAATTGGCAAATACTACAACTAAGGAATAATAAAGTTGCATCACTGTTGCAACTTAACAAGGAACAACAGCACATTTTTAAAGTGTACATGTAACAGTTTGATTTACTTTACAGTTACAGGTGTATATGGCCTCACATCGAAGTTATAAGCTCTGATATCTGCCTATTTTCTCCCATTGGGAAAAAAAAGCTAGTTTGAGACACTGAGTAAATAGATTGAATAAATGGTGCAGGAGAAAAGTTCAATATAATTTCCCCACCCTGTGCCATTCTCCTAGTTCAATCTGGGCAGTTCCCAGGTATTCTGAATTATAACAGCCACTATCAAACCTCTCATTTTGGATCTCCCACTATGTCATCTAGTAAGACTCACTGAAATCAGAGGGACCTATGTGCATACATAGGCTATAAAATTCTATAACTTCAAATAGAATATGTCATAGTTCCTTTTGTCAAAGATGAATAAAACATTCAATTTTAGTATTTCCCAATATTTCAAGCCTAAAATACCTCCATCATAGGTAAAGTTTACATATCAAAGTAAAATTGAACCAAATGGAATTCCTGCTTGTATACAGCTATGGTGACCCACCTATCCATGACCAAATGCTACATTCTGTTCTCTGTTGCAGTAAAAAAAAACCAACCCTTCCCAGAAAACCAAAACCAAACACTGCAGTTCTGATAATGAGAAAGTCTGAAAATTAACAAAATGAATGTGTGATTTAGTTGAGTTATCAACATCACAACCAGACTTTTAGTTAGGTTTACATACAATAGTTGGTAAGGTCATCCAAAATGTAATGTCACTGACTTCCTTAGTTTCATAGTCAGCTGGACTGGAAATTAAAGATTTTTGGCTTATAGTTGTACTTTATTTATAGATCCAAATCTCATGTTTCAATCCTAACAGCCTTATTTTATGTTATCTTGTGCTAGGCTCTCAATGCTGACATAAACGGCTGCTCATCTTCTTGCTCTGATTATGGAAACCAAACAACTCCTACTTAAATGAAGTTGCTCTCAGCACTGGATAACTGCCTTTCTTTGGCACAGCAACACAAAATGAGCATTCTGGAAGCAGAGGGGAAAGAGAGGGGGAAATGCTGCTAATCACACTATGCCCAGTAAAAAAGAAAGTGTATGTTATCAGAGTAACAATATTTTTCCCTAACCCTGAAATAACTTATTTATAAAGGATGGATGTAGTAGACAAAAAGAGTACCCAACTTCTGTGTCTTGACATCCTCATCAGATATTAAGAGCATGTCTCTACCTTTAACATCAGATACCCTTTGAGATTCAACACCTGGTGGTCAAAGGCCTATAGTTAAATGCAATGATGAGGTGTAGAAATATCACAACAAACATTTAACCATCACTTTTTTTTGTTTAATTAGTGGAGGTGAAAAAGTCTGTTGATCACATGATACATTTTAAGAAACTGTGTTTTGTGTCAATATCACAAACTGAAAATAGATAGGTTGGAATGATACTTATCAATTCTGAACAGCCCCATATGTCAAAATTCAGTTATTCAGCAAATATTTTACTTGTTCTGAATGAAATACAACTTTCCCCACACTTTTCCCCACACATTATGTAACATTCAATACTACATGGATTTCTGTAATCTCATGTTTCTCAACAAAATCTAGATTTGTACTACATTAGTATAATATACCCCTTTATAAGTATGCAAGTTAAGGAAAATAATATTCTTGATGTAATACTTTGGAGATCACAAGCTCCTTTATTAGAACTTTCATTTACACTTTAAATGGTACTTACAATTATTATAATGATCATTCCTCCGATGTGAATGTGTAAGGATTTGGAGAAGATATCAAATATTTATAAATTGATAAGCACATGAATTAAAGATTTATTATTGAAGAAAGGAACTTTCAAGATATAATATAGAGAACGTGCACATGTTTGTTTGTGTGTGAACACCCACACATGTTCTCATGCACACATCATACACAATGAGGACAAAGAAATATAATAGCTTTAAATTCATCTTACATTAGCTACAGAACTACATCAAAGTGCTTAATGTTTGTTTGAAAGCTGGATAAATTCAGGCTGGCATTCATGAAGGCTGAAAAGCTGTTGTCTTCAATTTCTCTGCCATTGGTGGCAAAGTGTACATTTTGGAGGCAAGCCAAAAATGTGTTGTAGCCAGAAAAGAAACAAAAAGAAAGAAGAAAGAGTACGGTACTATCAATCTTAATCCTGAATCTCTGCCACCTGAAACTAGAGCTACTGTTATTGGAAAAAAGCCAGTTTCCTACTATGTCCTATCAGATATTAACACATAAAACCATCTAACACTACAGTTGTGGGAAACTGTGAGATATTGCAACACAGGACATTTTGGAAGCTCAGGGCCTCAACCATTATTTCACCTCCTTCTCTTTCATACTAAGACATATACACTCAATAAAAGATTCCAAATTTTATAGTTATAAAAAAGCTGCTTAGCAAAACGGTGAAAGACAGATACTCCTGAAACAGAGAACAATCACTGTGAAATTAGACTATAGTAATTATTATGGCATATATATTTCTAAACACTGGGAAACTGCTACAAGAGAGATCAGTGTCTTGGAACAGTCACAGTGGAGTCCTAATTTTTGGAAGATTCTTAATTCAGCTTGCAAAATTACTTTATACATTATGATCTAACATATGCTCTCGCTCTCACTCTCATATGTGTGTGTGTGAGAAAGAGAGAGCGAGAGAGCATTCTTGCCTACTATAGCCAATATGTAACTCCCTTTTCTTTCTTTAACTTTTCTTAAAGCCTGCAATTACAGGTATAAAATCTGAATGCAAAGTACAAGGTGCTGTATTTAAGTCTCATTGATCACAATAGGTCTTCCTTCTGAATAGTCAAGTAATGGGTAGGGCTGTAACAGAGCAATCTGACATATCAAAGGGAAGTTAGACTGAGGACCAATTGAGATCAATATGGGGCTATTTCCAGGTATGCATATGTAGGACTGTGTCCCATGCAGAAAAACAAAGAGACTTCATTAGTTGTTTTCTGCAAGTTCAAATGCATGCAAACATAGGACATGATCTTGCTGCTGTTTTGATGCTGTTATAACAAGGCATATATAGACAAATAATTACCGTATTTTCCGGCGTATAAGACGACCCACGTATAAGACGACCCCCCCATTTTTCCAGTCAAAATATAGAGTTTTAGCACCTCTATCCTCATTATCCTTATATCCGGCATATAAGACGACCCCCCACTTTAGCCACAGATTTTGCAGGTAAAAAAGTAGTCTTATACGCAGGAAAATAAGGTAGTTACTTTTAAGTCCCTGAGAGTAAACTCCATTGAATTCAATGGGACTTACTTTTGAGTAGACATGTAAGGATTTGCCATGCTAAATGCTTAACAGGCACTGAACTAAAAAGGATTACAAGGTGGTTAAGTAAATAGTGTTCTTATTCATGCATATATTGTTTAAAAAAATCAAATTTAGAGCCAATTATTTTGCACACTTTTCAGCATGAATTGACCTGTTGCAATTCAATTACATCAAAATTTTAAAATACTAAAGAAGCCACTTTTAATTTTAGCAGTACTAAACAGAAGTTTTCTGCTATGATAAGTAGAATGATGTGTCATGATCTGTTTTTTATTATAAAACTTGTCTGAAACATCAGTATAATCAGCAGCAGACAAGAATACAGATATTTGTGTGCACATATATATATTCCAAATCTTAAACAAAACAAAAAAATCTTAAACAACTCTAGACTGTTGCTGATATCTGTCTAGCTTTTTAGAAGTAAATCATGCAGATTTTTGAACTCCCAAAGCAGGCAGATATTCTCATTAAGCTTTATTTCTTCAAATTATATTAATCTTTTTAAATTGTTCAGATTCTAGTTTGCAATACAGGCTTTTCAAATTTTTAAAAATATTGCAGTTCATTTGTTGAAGACAACTAGTTTAATTAGATTACAGTTAAATATTCCCATATAAAAAGGATTCCCCCCAGTTTTTCTCATATAAACAAGCATCAGTAACAAGTTCTATTTAAATGGAAATGATAATTTATAATAGGTATTATGTAATTTAGCTATAATGACTCCTTTGGCCATGTTATAGAATTTCATTATTTTTGTGCATCTACCTGTCTCTCTAAAAATGATAGGGCATCTCTTTTGATCAATATTGCATGGCCCTCTTGCAAAAAATCATTTTACAGCTTCATGCTGCAGCAAAACATACAGACATCTGAGCATATCTCTGGCTTGCTTAAACATTTTTTTTAAAAAAATGTATTTTTAAAGTTAAAAGATACTTATATAAAAACACAATACATGTTTCCCTTATATGCTTGCTAATGTTTGTCTTGAAATGTTGCACGTGGAAACAATTAAATCCAAATGTCACACTGTAATATGTAATGCTGCTCCGGCATAGACGTATATCAACATCTATCACTCAAGCACACCCCATACATGCTCTGCTCCCTTTTCTGATTAGTGATTACAGTTGCTTGAGTTGTCTTACAGGGTGACACTGTTTTGAATGACAGATGTCTGAGCTGAAATGCCACACTTCTTTTTTTTTTTCTTTTGATTTTGAATATAAAACAAATATTCCTGAAAGGCTACATTTTTATTAGCTATTAATACAACTGTTTTAAAATATACAGTATATATTTTTATGCGACCAGGGAGGAAAGACTATTTTATTTCTAACTGAAATTGTAAAATACCTTTCCAAGCAACAAAAAGTCTTTTCATTTCCTGACATCCTTTTAAAACACACAATAAATAAGTCTTACATTTGAACTGAACTATCCCAAAATGTTTTTTAGAATAGTGTAATACTGGCTAATAGCAGGAAAAAGAAACATGCTTCCTTTTTAAAGCTCCAGAAACAAAAGAAAAGGGGAGGGCTTTTCAAAATGCTTAATGAAAGTTTGCTGCGGATCAAATGGCTTTAAAGAAGTTAGCTAGGAAAATGTGCATCTTTGGCTGCACCTCCACAAATTTGAATTAACGTGCATAATCTGAACAACATCAAATAAGTCAAAACAAGATTACTTTTCTGGACAACATGGCAAAAGTAATATCCAAAAGATAAAAAGAATGGAATCTATGAACCACTGAGCAAGAGTTGTATTGCTGCTGTCCCACTGATGTCAAGGGGACTGTTGTGGAACTACCCTAGAAGTTGCGATTTGCACATTGCAGCTAAAGTTGACAATGCAATGGCATTTCTCAGAACAAACTTTTGTCAGTCGGCAAGCACTCTCTTTTGAGCTGGACAGAGAAAGGTTGAGCACACTCTTCCTCAGCTGAAGTTGGTTCCACCAAATACTGTCACCTTATCTCCTTTCTCTTCTCTCTGATTCTGTAGCACCAATGCAGAACCAACAACACTCCAAACACAAAATACCTAGATAGACTTACCGAAGAGCTTGCTGGGAGTGTCCTCGTTGTCATTTGATTCCACAGGCGCAAGCAGGGACTCATTCAGCTCGTTGTCTGAAGCAGCTGCCTTGTCCTCACCTCTCAACTCTGCATTCATTTCACTCCGCAGTGACAGCAAGGGCTTACTGACTTGTCCAGCTATCATTGGATACTAGGATGGGGGGAAAAAGAGTGAGGGGGGAAAAGTGGCAGCTTTGGTGTGCGTATTCTATCTCCCACTCCTCTCTCTCTCTCTCTCTCTCTCTCCTTTTCTCTCTCTTACACACATACACACACTCTTTCTCTTATCTCTGGCTGCTCCTGCTGTTATTGCTGGCTGCAGTCAAGTGAAGAGCTATTACAGATCCAATGAGTTTTCCATTACTCCCCACCCTATTAAAGCTCAACTAGCATGTGAGACATGCTGGATGCTTTGGAGAGAAAACTTCAGTAAAAGCTACATAAACAACACAGCTTTAATTGTGGGATGTGCTCCTTTGTGTGTACATTTTTTACACCTCTCTCTTTACTTTAATGTGGAAAGGTGGAGGGTGGCTGGTCCAGCAGTGCATTTTTTTTAAAGCCTGTGAATGTCCTAGAGTTCTCTCTCAAAAAGAAAAGCATTTTTGCTGGTACACCATTAAACAAAGCAGAAGCAAAACAGCAATGATCACAGTACATAAATGTTTCTACAACACTACATAGCAATTTCAAAATAAAACAGATATTTCATTTAATCAGATACAATCAAGACAAGGAAAAGTGTTACCCTTCTGTCTTTGGGTGATTAGGCTTCAAAAGTCCATAATCTCCCACTCAAGGAAAAATGTAGAAAGACAAATGAAACAAACATATACACATTTTTAAAAGACAAAATCTGTGAAGAATACTTACAAAATGTTTGCAATCATTCTTGTGTTTTGGACACTATATTTCCATAATGGACAGGCATACATGCAATATATAAGTAGGCTGTCTAAAATATTTTCCTGATTAGCTACATCAATTTTATCTTCTTTTTCAGAGGTTTTAGGGGTTGGGATAAAATGGATCAGTTAGGACCTCCAAAGATAGTTGTTTGCTTTGCCAAAAAACCAACAAAAACTGGGGGGTGGGCAGGAAGAAAACAAAAAGAAGAAACAAGTGAACTTGTGCGATCCCACAACTATTTATTGCTAAGTTCATGCCTAAATGGTTCTTATGCAGAGAACAGGTGACCAGCGTGCAAGTAGGTTGGTTAGCATGTTCCCTCTGCCCATTCACACATTGGTCGATGGTTGCCTATGGGTTTTTTTAATGTATTCATGTCTGAAAAGTGAATTTGATATGACACATGATAATCTATGAAAATGTTAATCAATACAAATAGTTTAAACTGTCATCAAATGCACTTCTTTAGTCAATACTCATATCGCCGAAAACAATGTCACTGTCACCAGGGTTTAATTTGCACAGCACTTAAATATTGGACTCTGTGCATCAATGCACTCTTCTTCAAATACTGTAGGTAAACACATTTTCTCCCTATTTAAGGCTGAAGCACTCAGTGTGCATTTAGTTCAAGCCGAATCCTCCCTTTTGAATACCTTGATAGGTCCACTGGAGGGCAAAATTAATACTTAATTGAATCTCACAGTCATCAAAATAATCAATACTTTTTTATTATTTATTCTTTACAGTCTGTTGACTGTTTCAAACCTCAGAGGAAATGGAGTGGGGAGGAGGATTCATGGCTTTGAAACACTGTCATTTAACAAGGTAATTTTCAGTGGGACATTAGGGGTTGTGAAACATATAATAAAACAAAAATGGTGGCTTATAATAGGAAGAAAGAAAAGAATTATATTTCTGCCATCTAACAAAACAGGATAAATAAAAAAGAAGCGAGTGCAGGGAGAGAGAAGAGAGGGGAGGAGGGAGAGAGAGACTGGCTTTTGAAGGGTTTTATCATATCAAGAGCAGAGCTCAGCTTTCATAATGCTGACATTTCTCATCCTGACAATCCTAAACAAGTGGAAAGGATGAGATCGGAGATATCATCTTTCATCACATTCCCCAGCTTAAGAACCAACATGACAGCTTCTCTCGCCTTTACACTGTTAATTACTAAATAAAATACTACTCTCTGTCAGCATTAGATTATTGCAGATAGGAACCACTAACATTACTCCATTGTTGTTGATGTTGTTGTTATTGTTTTTTAAAAAAATAATCCATTGATATCTTCCTTGAGTTTTCCACAAAATAAACTGAGCTGCTGACAACATATTTGAAATGTAATGAATTAAATCAGTGATGCATATTCACATCCTTTTCAGATGAAATTGCTAGTATTCATGATGAATTAATTAGTGTGCATTTGGCAGGCATTCTCCCCACACCAAAATCTGAGGTGGGTAAAACCAGGTATTCAATAATTACCTTTTTGTTTTCTTCTATTAGCATTTAGATGTACTCCCAGAGTCACCCCCAAAACTGCATGCCCAGCTTTTAGCAGTGGCAAGGAGTACATTTGCACAGCTAAAGCTAGTGGGCAAATTTCACCTGCTCCTGGACTTGTAAGATGTGGCCATAGTAGCACATGCCTTAGTTTCCTGTCATTAGGACTATTGTAATGAACTCTGCATGGGGCCACCTTTGAAAAGTGTTACGAAACTTCCACTGGTTCACAGTGGTTTAGCCAGATTTTTCATTAGGACCAAACACAGAGAATAAGTAACTCCCTTGTAACAACTTACTGTCCATTTCCAGGCACAATTCAAAGCACTAGTCACGACCTACAAAGTCCCCTTTGGGTTGGGACCAGGCTTTTTGAAACACAATGTTCTCCCCTGCCTAGATTTTGAGCAGGACCCTCTCTTAGTACTACTATCAATAGAAGCATATATAATGGAAATACAACAGAGGACTTCTCAGTGATTGCTTCCAAGTTCTGGAACTGCCTGCCAAGTAAATCTAGGCTGCTTCCTCTATTGTCTTTCTGTCAGCAGGGAAAGCTTTTATTATCATTATTATTACTCAGGCAGTCCTTTGTCATCTAACCTGACTTCTTGTTGGTTGGGTGGTGTATATTTCTTTTCGCTGATTTGCTTCTGAAACCTGTGTTTTCAACTGATTTCCTTTAATGTTTTTTAATGTATTTCTTTTATATTTGTTAGTTGTATTTGGTAGAAAGGGGGAAAGAAAGAAAGAAAGAAAGAAAGAAAGAAAGAAAGAAAGAAAGAAAGAAAGAGAGGATTTGAACCTGAGCCCTAACCTTATTGCCTCTGGTCTCTTGCAGGCACTCTGGCAGTAGCTATGACATCCTAGTTAGGTCTGATTTTTCAAGCTCTTCATAAGCTGAGAGAGAGAGAGAGAGACCTGCATATTTTAGACAGCCTTTCTCCTGATACATTCCCTCCACCTTGAACAGATAGATGGGAAGGAGGCTCCAAAACCCTTCAACCAAGAAATGAGATCAAGCACATCATTCTAAGAAATAGTAAATGTGGAAGTCATAAACCATCTCCCCAGCAAATAGCAAATGAATAAAGAAAACTAGCATGTTAGGGTATAAACTAGGCTGGAACAGCATTCCCCAGCTTCTAGTTTTCTATGTGCGGAGAATATATTTGTACTGGGAACCATGTGGGTATCTTCCTCCAATCTGAAGTGGTATAGTCCAGAGACCACCAGATTTGCATCTTATGACCAATTGTAATTTTAATTTTTGGGTTACATATTCTTATTTTTTTTCCAGGCCTGGATGAGAGGAATTATAAACATACGAAACATTTAATACATCCTCCAAATTTCTGCAACATATGCACCTTGTAAATAAGCATACCGAATACCATGTTAAAACCACTACTCCTGCCTTTAATATTGAAAGAAGAAGAAAATCAGGTGCAGAGAGTGGGACCCATGAAACCAACTGGGATGAACAGAACTAAGACCACATTCTCATCATACTACCGGAATGGGGAACCTGTGGCTTTCCAAATATCAAACAAGAGCTCCGATTAGCTCCAGCCAGCATGGTCAATTTTTAGGGATTGGAAGAGGTGTAAAGCATGTAGAGCACCATATTCTGCCTAACCCAGGTTCCCTCCTCATGCTATACACACATATCTGGGTGGATTTCTCAGCAGATGGGCATAGAATTCTACTATAAGATGGGCCACATTCAGCAACTGTACCAAACAGTTTTAAAATATGTCTAGCTAGTGTATGGTTGCATCTCTGTATTTTCTCTCCCTTTTCAAAAAACTATTGTACATTGAACTTATTTATTTGCTTATTGTAAAAATTCTTCTGGATTTACTGTACATAAGAGTTATCCTGTTATGATGGTACCTGGTTACACCAGTTAGAGTGAGATTTATAATTACATAGTTAATCTGTTCAAACAAAAATCCACCAAACAATGATACTTTTATTGGCCAACCAAAATACCAAATATACTTGTTGCAGTTAATTTGTTGTCTCTCAGATTATTAGTATACATTAAATTAACTTATTACTACTCTCTGACCCCTAATGGATGGACAGCATTGCAGGAGCCATTGAAATAAACAAAACTGACATTGACATAGCATTTAAATACAAAACTGTCACTAATTAGGAAGAGTGTAAAAGTCTGTAGAAAGACATCTTTTAAAAAATTCTATCAAGGCTATCAAATAATTTCTTTCATAATATTTATTTAAATAATAATATTTAAATGTTGGTTATAACTGAAAGGTTTGTAAATCTTCATCTGATATCAATACTGTGTGAAAAATGTGGATGGAAGTTCTGCACATAGTAACTCCATGTCACAACAAGCCATGGTGTGCGCTCTTGAAATTTAGCTTGGGATGCATAAATGCACCTCTAAAAACAATTTTGTTTCAGAAGCCATAATCTGAACCCACCATTTGTTCCTTGGTTAAGGTTTTTGGCTTGTTTGAACCATTGTTCATTGTGATATCCAAAAACCACACCAATAGTTTAGCCCAGGTTGCCCTTCCTGAAATGGTAGCTGACAAAGAAGCAAGAGAGAAACCAGGAATAGACCTACAGTATAATTTGTGGCTTTAAAAACACACATAGTTAACAAAAAAAATAGCTACTGTTCCTGATATACATATTAACATAAGACAATTGTTTGACTTTTTTTTTCACAGTTGCCATTTTGTATAGATTTGAACATAATATATTGAGCTTTTTCTTATTAGGTTCCAGATTTACCGGAGAGTCACCAAATAGGAAAATAAGAATTACCCAAGATGGTAAAGAGGGTGTAGAAACTGTGGTCTTATGTTCCTTGAGATCTCTGAGGAAGACTGAAATTCCAAAGGCAGCAATGGCCCTCTGTTTGAATATCTCTTTACAGTTTCTGGGTTGCTGAAAAGAAGGCTAATATAATGTCTATGCAGCAGAATGTAGCGGCTACTTAATATCCAGGTGCATTCCTTGGGAGTACTCCTATCTTTGTTACTGGAAACCCAAGCAGATTCCATGGCTCAGAGTGCTTGGTTCCAGTTCCAACTGGTTTGCTAGTTACAGCCTTTCCTAGGGCTTGTCTACACTGCCAGAAAAAATGAAGCTTTGCATCACATTTTCCTGGTCCACAGTGTGTTAATGAAATACACATTGAGTGAGATTGGCATAACCATCAACATATTTCCAGGTCAAAGGGGTCTACATCTCTGATCCATTATAGTCCAGTAACTCTCAGATCCTTTGCATTAGCTTTGGCCTCAAGCTGTGTTCACAATACTTTTTTCCCCTTCCCATCATGCATGCCAGTATACAGATGTCTGCTTTAGGTTCAAAGAACCAATCACCTGTCTTGTCCCACATATCTGTATTTCCATAAGATTGCTTGTACAAGTGAGCAGGCACATTGCATTTTTAATTGAGGCCACTCATATTTCTGAACTGCTATTGCTCTGCCTGGTCATTGCTGTGGACAGTGGATCATTGCTCTGGAGTCTGCAGTGGATTCAGCTGATCTAAGCACAGCCGTAACCATTCCTTGAGGTCCCAGATAGGTTTGTCATTGGCGGGTGTTCCCAAGCAGCAAGGAGTGGTGGAACTGCTTTGTCATGTTGGTGTGGTCTGACGAACACAATTTCCAATTGCCCCACTGCACATTTTTCAAAATTGTGGATGTGCTCCATCCAGAAGTGCAGAAGAAATATATCATCACAAGGAGGACCATTCCCATGGCAGAAATAATAATTACTTTCTGGATGCTTACAAACTGAGGTTTCTATTGCTTGGCAGCCCAGCAACTCCATGTTGGTTGGTCAACAGTTCCAGACCTTTTCATTGAAGTCATACGAGCAGTGGAAATTATTCTTCTGCCTTGCACCATTTCCCTTGAAAATGCTCTGGAAGTATGTACTGTGAGATGTATTGTGTATAGGTATTTGATAGCATTAATAATATCCTGGTATACACATTAATTGTCTTTCTAAATGCGGAGATTTTTTCCACACTGTGGACAACCTCTGACATGGATAACTTAGCCACAGACATGGATAACTTAGCCACAGTTATCTGCACAGTTATCTGTGCAGTGGTAAACAGAGACTACTGTAATGTGCTCTATGGGTTCAAGCAGACCTGTGGCTTGGAGAAGCCTCTGGCCACTCCAATCCTGGTTAGCCCCCAATCAGCCGCAGACAGTGGCAACTGGATGCTGCAGTCCCAAAGCCACCTGCTGCTGTGGCCCTAAATGGGCCATCAGCAAAGAGTGGCTTTTCACTACCCCTTTTCTGGCTGACTTCAGGGTGCCTTAGGCCACTGTGGAATGGCTCCCAGGGACATGCATCATCTGCACACTACGGCCCTGAAGCAACTGAAAGCCGCTCTTTTTTGCCTGTGTGTTTTAGGCCTATGTGGGACTATAACTGAAGATCACTCAGAAGCTACAAGCTAGTACAACATGCAGTAGCACGATTGCTGAACACAAAACACCATTCTTTAAGGTATTTCACTGGCTTCCGATTTGCTTTTGGTCTGAATTCAAAGTTCTGGGGGTGACCAATTAATACAGCTTGGGACCTCAATACTTGTAAGAAGGCCTTTCCCTATATTTGTCTGCCTGAGGACAGATATATGCCAGAGAGACCTTTCTCTGGGTCCCACTAGCACGAGGGCATTATGGTGGGGAACACATAGGAGAAGGCCTTCTCAACTGTGACAATCCACTTGTGGAATGCCCTGCCCTTGGAGGCCTGACTAGTACCAACACTGGTTTCTTTTCCATACCAAGTCACAACATGGCTTTTTACATAGTGTTGATTATTTTAGGCTTTTAAAAGTCATTTAACCAAGCTTTTAACATTATTCTTTGTGTTTAAGAGCAGAGTTTTTAAAATACAAACTATATTGGTTGGTGGGGATAAGGGCTGATGCAGGCACAGGGAGGCAATAATTAATACTCTTTTCTACTGCTGTGGCCTGGGGAAATAATCTTCGTCTTGAGTAGTATTATCTTTGTAGGAAAATCTCCCATTAATGTCAATATGGGATTTCCTCCCAAATCATTTATCAGGTTCAAAGGACAACCAAGCCATGGTAACCAAAGTTTCCATAGAGAGCTTGTCAATGCAATGACAAAATCATATTAAAGCAATATGCAAAAAGGTATGTCTCCACTAAGGGAATCCATTACCCTTTGAAGTGAATTTTGTTAATCTTGAAAATTGCACTAGTGAATGCATATGCCTTGATAGATTGGGGGGGGAGAGGAGGCAGGATGACCAGATATCCTCCTTTTCCAGGACCTGTCCTCCATTTCAACTTTCTCTCAAGGAGGAATTCCAAAATGCCCTCCATTTTGAGCATGACTAAGAAGCAAGCATTTACATTTCTGTGAGTGTTTTTAGCTTTCATTTTGGAATATCCTACATTTTTCTTGAATGTCCTACATTTTACAGGTGCTTGTCCTCCTTTGCAGTTATGTGCTTACCCTAGGAGGAGGATGCACAAGGAAAATGGAATTAACTGGAGCTAATGGCAGGGGGAGTGGGTCAGACCGGTGTCTACAGTATGAGATACTGGAATTAGAAGTGTTGGTAATAGCTATGGCAGAGAAGCTAAGGACACATTAATTCAGAATAATGACTAGGTTGTAATGTAACAGAATGGAAATCACATGGTATCTGCAATAGTGGAAGAGAGACAGGCTGTATACACAGGGGAGCTTGAGGGTTCGGTACACAGATTAATTAAAACTGCAAACTTTACACTGCAAACAGGTAAAATATTCAACATGGACTGCGCAAAAAAAAATCATCCAGCTCAGTTATCACATAAATTGCATGAATCCACAGATACGTCTCAAGTTTGGCTTGGAAGGCTGGGAACAGTATCAAAACTGGAAATTGGTTTTCATCAGACAAGAACATCATAAACCTTGTCTTTTTTTAAAAGAAATAAACTCATTTTATACATGATAATTGTAAGCTGCAATATCTTCTAAGCCTCTGAACTAGTAGTGACTTCCATAAGGTACTCATTAATCTCTGTTTTAATTGAGCATCACTAGAAGTTAACCATTAAAAAGTGAGAAGTGAAAGAAGCCAATTTCATGATTAAACACCTAAATAAGAAAATAAATTCCCACCATTTAACTGACTCTCCTAAGTTATTGTTCACAGTTCTTTCCTTCCTCAGCAAAACTCAGGAGGAAGTTGTCTCTTCATTCACTTCTCATGGCACCTGATGACTTTCATCCTGGTGTTTCTATGAACAAAACTGCTGATGTTTGGGTTTTTTTAAAAAAAAAACTTTTCTCCTCAGCCAATCTCCATCAATCAACCATATTCTCCTTCTGTAGCATCTAACGCCAGAATCTGGTGGCTCCAACATTTTTCTTTTTCCAAACACCCCCCTTTATGGTTCTGTTGAGGGATTTATTTCATCATAGTCCAGCAACTATGAATTAATACTTGACTGTAACTGTCCAGAGAAATCCATTCCTAATTTTGTTGTCCCAATATCTGGAAATGGATTCTGGCTGGAAAATTTGGAGTTGTTCTGACATTTGTCATAGTATGTTGGATTATGCACATGCATATTTCCTTGATGTCAAATCACTGAGAAACAACTCTGATGCTGACTGTTCATGTAAGGAATGAACATCAGGAACTTCAGACATTCCATCGGACATAGAAGCTCCAGCTGAAGGAGGTCATAGGCCTCTAAGCTTTCCTGAATGCAGGCCTGGGCAGCTTGAGCCCTTTGAGTAACTGACCTACCAGTTGCCCAGGCTTCCATGCATCTCAGTAAATCCTTGCCTAATAGGTCAAGACATAAGCAGAAAACCTAAATTAATAATAATAGTGAAAAACTTCAGGGCAGAGTACAGACTGTTTAAGACCTGCCTGCTCAGAATAGTCATTAGAGTTTACTATTATGAGATATCAACTATTCTCCAACTCAAGCTGCAGATCAAGTTTTCTGCAGCTGCTTGGAGCTGTCCAAGGTCTGATTTTTATCAAACTTGAAACTCTACCTTTCTTCTACTTTTTTCTTCAGCCTGTTCCCAATTTGTCTGCTCAGTCCTGTAGTCAAATTCCAGTTATCTTTGCTGCTTGTCTGCCTGATGCTGTTTCTCCTTTGCCCAAATGCCCAGTCAAGTCCCAGTGGACCATATTCAGTACCTCTGGGGACCAACTGAGTCACTGAATATATCACACTCAATGGCATAGAGCAGCATGGTATGTTGGAAAAATTGCAAGAGCAAGTGATAGAACTATAAAACAATGCACTGCATTTTTTGGGCTGCTCATGCAAATCAAGTTTATAGCATTGCATATTTTAGTACAATTGATAGAATAATATGCAGAGAACACAACACAAATTATTTTATTGCTGCACAGTGGGGCCTTGGTATTTGCTTGGGTTTGGTTCCAGGACCCTCCATGGATAGCAAAATCCATGGATGCTCAATCCCATTAAATACAATGGCACAGTAAAATGGTGCCCCTTATATGGAATGGCAAAATCAAGGTTAGTTCTTTGGAATTTATATCTTTTGGGAATATTTTCAAGATGTGGGTAGTTGAATCTGTGGATAAAGAATCCATGGATATGGAGGGCTGTATTTCAGTGGTAGCACTCCAATGAATGCTTTCAGGACACTATTTATTATGCTTTTAACACTATAATAATTATTGCTATAATAATTATAATAATAATTATGACTACTAACATTATTGCATTTAGTCAGCCTTGCCTTTTGTCTCATTCTGATGAGATACCACGATCAACATAGTATCACAGACATAATCCAAAGATTTTTCTCAAAAAATAATAATCATACTCTTCATATAAGGTTTTCTACACTTCTTTATTATCACCTTTAAAAGAGCTCTTCACAAATCTTGGAAATAGAACTTTTAATGTTTCTTCCACAACACTTTACCGCTTTATGGTGTCAGTTGCCATGACTTGTTTCAGTATTATTTTGATCTTTTCTCTGAGGAATTAATACTTACTGTCATCACTTCCCACTTTGATTATTTCATGCAGAAAATCTTTAGGGCCTTCCAAAACCCACTAGTTTCTAACCAAAGGGAATTTCTAACTCTACTGCCAAACTAATTCCTCTTACTACAGAACTGTGTTGTCCTTACTTCTCCCACTCAATTCCTTGTTAGCATCACTAGCTTTCTGTTTCTTTTGGCATCCATTTTAAAATGTACTAGTGTTTCCTACCAATATGTGCATGAATGTTCACTCTCTCTCTCTCTCTCTCTCATGGCCTAGGTCACAGCCTTCCCTCCAATACCACATTAAGTATTTCCATTTATCTTCATTGTAATTGTCATGCTTTCTCTTTTTTTTTTTTTTTTTTTGGTCAATCCTAAAAACACTTCCTGACAAAAGCACATCTTGGCTGATGTTTGAATAGCACTGTAAACACTATCCCATTACATCTCTGTTTGTCAGTCTTAAATAAATATATACATAAATAAACTATATTCTTTTATATTATATGATTTTGGTATGCTAATTTTGAAAATTAAACACAAACCAAATTTCAGTTGCCTAAT
Organism: Phrynosoma platyrhinos; assembly: GCA_020142125.1. NCBI lineage: Eukaryota > Metazoa > Chordata > Lepidosauria > Squamata > Phrynosomatidae > Phrynosoma > Phrynosoma platyrhinos. Next base: position 60,882,727 of record CM034710.1, read on the forward strand.
ATCCATTATATTTATCCATCCCCCTGCATTTTTTCAAGAATACTTAAGTAGCAGATGCCCTGCCTAACAATATTACCTCTCTAATCTGAGGTAATTCTGTGGACATAAATGTGTTTCGTAATTCCAAAATATCAATTGATGAATTTCATCCTCTGGTAAAATGCAGTAACTCACCCACAATTGTCTACTGTTTTACCAGTCATCTCCTGCTATCCCACATATCAATTTATTTCTTCCATATCTCCCCTTAGCATGCTTCCAATCTCTAAATGAAGAGTCCTGGTGGCGCAGTGGTTAAATGCCTGTACTGCACTCGTAGACCACAAGGTTGTGAGTTCAATACTAGTCAGGGCTCAGGCTAGACTCAGGCCTACATCCTTCTGAGGTCGCTAAAATGAGTACCCAACTGTTGGGGGGCAATGAGCTTACAGTTGTAAACTGCTTAGACATCCCATAGCGTGATATGAAGTGGTATATAAATGAAGCTGCTTTGCTTGCTTTGCTAAATTTATGTACAAAGGTTTTAAAAGCATAGCTTTTCAGAATGAAGGCATATACAACTGGGTATCAACTAATATTCTACTTATTATATAATACATTCTAGTGCAATGAACTACAAGGCTGTAACCTCTCCAATGACTGAGCTTAAAGTGGTTTTCATCAATAGTAAACTATTGGTAACCTCCAACTTCAATGCCATTTCAATGCAACACATCTTATACATCGAAAAATTCAAAGAAGTAGCAATATACTGTGTTCCTTTAGATTGGTCATTACTGACAGATCTAATAGTATTAGGATGGCAGCTTCTACCCTTATTCTCTGTCAGGATAGGTTCATCCACTACACCAAAAATCAGATCTGTCACTGTGTTTTATCAGTATCAATAACTCAATCACAATCTGTTTCCTGATTTTTTTAAATTATGTATCATTATAAGGTCACAAGCCAGAGGTGAGCAAACATCTTTATTAGAACCTAAAATTCAATAGAAGTATCCAGCTTTTGAGTTTTCCAGAAGTCTTCATCAAGTTGTTGTTGTTGTGTGCCTTCAAGTTGCTTCTGACTTATGGTGAACCTAAGGTGAGCCTATCATGGGGTTTTCTTGGCAATATTTATTCAGAGGAGATTTGCCATTGCCTTCCCCTGAGGCTAAGAGCATGTGACTTGCCCAAGGTGACCCAGTGGGTCTCATGGCTGAGCTGGGAGTAACAGTCCAGTACTCAAAATATAAAAATGGAGGAAATTGCAGTACTGGGCCATTCTTGGAGTAACAAACCTTTCCTTTCCATTTTCATCAATCTGTTCCTTCATCAGTTTTTTCTGATATTCTAGGCAGGTTAAGCACATAGATATAGCTTTTCATTCTTCCTTTAACCTGCTTGCATCTATGCTTGTCACAATTATATATATATATATATATATATATATCAGTCTTTACCTTCTTTGTTGTGCTTTTGAACTTCAACTGCTACCACAGTGGTACAGCTAACACCTAAAAGAAACAGTAAATCAATGTTCCCTGTCATAAGTTTACTATATGAAATGGCATAAGGCCTTTGCAGACTGCCAGAAATAGTGCAAATTGAGTCCACTTTAAGGGTTAGGGTTAGTGCTAGGGAATCATGGGAACTGTTTTTTTTTTCCTGAGACATTGAGCCTTCTCTGTCAGAGAGCTCTGGTGCCACAATAAAATACAGTTCCCATGATTCCCTAACCCTAACCCTTAAAGTGGATTCAATTTGCACTATTTCTGGCAGTCTGCAAAAGCCCATAGTCACATTAAAAAGTCTCCACACTCTCACTGGAGTATCACCTGAAGATGCTTTTTCAAAAAGCTTATTCATATTCAAGTTGCCTGTTATGGTGACCTCATGAATTTCATAAGGAATTTCACAAGGAATACTTAGAGATGGTTTTACTGGTTCCTTCTTCTGAAATATACCCTATAATGGCTGGTGTTCCTTGGAGGTCTCCCATCCAAATACTAACCCAGGCCTCACCCTGCGTAGCATCCTAGAACTGAAATGATCTTGTGCCTTCAGATATGCACACAAAGGAAAACAAAACAAAACTCAAAAAGGTGAAATTGTTGTTATTGTTTTTCAGAAAACTACAAAATCTACAATGTTTCAAGTTACCCTCTTCTTTGGGAGAATAATTAATGTAATTTAAAAAATCCTTCCTCTTTAGGTATGGAAACTGAAAAGTCCTACATTAGATCCAAGATTTCCTTCCTCCAACAGAAGAAGTATCTATTTCAAGACAAAAATTCATTCCATTAAGACGGGTGGGGTGGGGAATCTCTGAATGCAGCACAACTATTTAAACAATTATCCTACGAAAAAAGACATTTTGTTACTGCTACATATACTCCTGTTTTGACCTGTATGATGGGCCCCTCATCCACATGGAGAGGCCGCCATCTGGAAACACTTTTTTACACTGGCAACGTATGAAATGGCTCCTATTTTTAAAAGGAAAAGTTACTATTTTTAATAGTTGGCATGCTCTGGAACCCCTATTCCATTTTTCTTAAGGTCAAATTCTTTTATGTGTCATAGAATTATTCCTTGGCATCCTTTTGGTTGGAAGGGATGGGGGTCTGCCACTCACTTGATGTTGAAGAGCTATCAATATCCCCCACGACTGGCCAGACTGGACAGAAATAATGAGAACTAGAATCCAACAAAATGAGGAAGGTGCTTCTTATAATGCTTTATAGCATTATACACAGCACATTACTGTAGGCTACTATGACATGAAAAATATTGATTGTTTTGGTGGTAAACACTTGCTCAATATTTGCAATCTACAATAAGGGAATATTTTATTAGATAAGCAGTAGTAATACAAAAGAAAAGTTCAAATTTTCTAAGTATGGTTCCTGTTTTCTATTCTTATTTTATAAAGATGTTCATGTTTTAATGATGTTCTAATCAAAACTAAAATATGCAGTTCCCATTATTATTTTCCTCCACAATACTGTTCCTATTTGCAAAAACTAGCAAATTGCAGACATGGTTCAACTTTGCTGTTCAAGAGCAACTAGTACCACTCTCCTTAGGGGACATAAAGCAACAATTCCTCTGTTTTTTCAAACAGTAAATCACTGCTGCCATTATTTGCCATTTGCTTTGATAATTTCATATTTTGACTTTAAAAGAGGACTGATCTTACATTCACATAAACAACTGGTCATCTTCCCATTCAAATCAGGAAAGCAGCATCTGACCCAAGTCTCAGCATCTCATTTCTGCAGGATAAAGAAAAGCAATTGGGAAGGACGGTTCTGATCTTCCTGCCACTAAAGCAAGTAGCAACATTTTCATTGTCTAAAATGTGCTAGTTTTCACTTAATAGCATTGTGCTAGCTTTTTGTTGTTTTAATATAGGTTTCTATCAACTTTCATAAAAGCAAGCATCAGACATACAGACATTTGAGCATCCCATTCACAACTGAGCATACAAATATGCATCCCCCACTGCGCACAGCAATAGCCTCTCATTCAAAAGAAAAAAGTTCCATCAAGCACTTTTATCAGAGAAAAGGCAGTACACTTTGGTCTACCATTGGCTCAGCCACTAACTGGCTGCTAGGCATTTTTTCGATCATTTACATTACATAGAGAACTCGCCCATCTGTAAAATGGGTTGTGGAAAATATTTATGATTTGCTTCTGAAAATATATACATATAACTGTCCCATACCGCCCATATGATCTATTTTAGTTGAGAGGTCACTTGGGCAATTATACCTTTCAATAACTCCTTTTCCTTATACTGCTCATTTAGATGCTAGCAGAGTTCTCAACAAAACAACATCCTACCCTCCTAACATAATCAGCACTTTATACCTCAATCCTGAACACATCTGCCTGAGAGTTAGTTCAATTGATCTCAACAGGGCTTACCTCTCAGTAAACACTGTCACACTGTTAGTCTAAATTCTTCAGGCATATCTTCACCTTTCCCTTAGAGGGGAATCACATCAGCTATTAGCAGATATGAAGGAAAAGTGAGAAATAGTTATACTTTATACTAGGTGTACTAGGTAAACAGAAAAGTAGAAATTAATACAGCAGATTGTGATGGTGGCAGTAGTACAGTTGGCCCTCCATATCAGCAGGGGTTTGGTTCAGGGTTACCCCCATCCCATGGATACTAAAAATAGCAGGACCTCAAGGCCCATTATTGTCAATGAACACTGACATGCATGCAGCCAAGTTGGCACAGCTGTGTGCATGCACCGCTATTGACAATAATGGGGCAAGGCCATCCACAGATGCTTCAATCCATGGATGACAAGTCCACTGATATGGAGGGCTGATTGTAAAAGTAGTAGCAGTACTGCAGCTGCATAGGGCAATGGGAGTACTGGTGGTAAAAGCAGCAGCAGTTGTAACACTGTGTGAAATATAAGCAAGAATACTGATATAGTAGTAAAAAATACCAATAAATAAAGTTGTATACCACACTGTTCCTCCCCCATCTGCTATTTTTCAGTGGTTGTTTGGATTTTTTCCAAGTTTTTGCAACAGCATGAGAGACTGGGTTCCAGAGCTGAGATGGACTGTTCTGAAAGTCTCCTACACTCAATGTACATTTAGTGCAAAGGTTCTCAAAAAAGGGGACTGGGGACCAGAGTTGCTCAAGGGAGACATGAGACATGGAGGCTGTGATCCCTTCTCCTTCTCTTCCCAATTTTTTTCTGTCCTGGAGAGGAGGCAGGCGATGCTTGGAGCCTTTACCTTAAGGAGGAGGATTGCTATTTCCTTATAAAATGTTAAGATATGAATATACATGAATGTCTGAACAAAAATACAAACACTAAATAAATTAATTAATTTTATTCATATTCTATGTCAAGCAGGGGGTGAGTGTGATGTCCTCATGTAGATGTAAAGGGGATCACCAGGGTAAAAATTCTGAGAACCACTGATTTAGTGTATTAAGTGTGAGTTTATAATAAAGGTGAATGAGTCAACTCTGTAGTGCCCCAAAGTGTCACCTGCAACCTTCCTTAAACTCTACTTCTGCTAATGTTTTATGATGAATTGTTTTGGCCCATTTTGGTACATCCTTCATTTAAAACACAAGTTTTAAAACTATTATTTATGTACTGGTTTTGTTTTGCAACTATTGACAAGAGAAGTGAAAAGCAAAGAGACTCTGGAGTATATATTCAGTAAATATCTAAAGTGTAGGAATTCTTGATTATTGTGAGAAGGAATGTTGAGTTACATGAGCAATTTAAATCAAGATGACAGGCTACTGAATATATACCATTACTGATATTATCCAAATTCATTAGCACAGTTTTCCAGCCTAAGCATTTTCCATGCAGTGTGGTTGAAAAGACTTTGTGATTGTTGCCACCATTTATATTTTGATTATTTACCACACACACATTTTGTATTTACAGAGTAAGTTAAAATAAAAAAGCTACCTATTGGCTGATATTTTAAAGAAACAGTGCAGACAAATTTACATGTCACCTGATATGGAGGCAGAGCAATTAAAACATAAAGCCCACCCAAAAGGTTTTTTGCATTCTGAATATCTAAATGTTCCAGAAATATTAATATGATTCAAATGGTATCTTTGTAGATTTTAAACTAATTGATTGGGCATGATCATTCATTGTTCAGCTTGCATAATTTATATCCATGCAGTAAAAATCCTAAGATATCAGCTTCATAAGGAAAAGAAGTATTTTGATCACTTCTGTAAGCCCAGAGTCCAACCAAAAGCCTCATGTCCAATGGTGAAATTTTTCCACTCATAGAAATGGAAGACTTCCTCAGCTCATCCCACACCAGTCCTCCTTATGCCTTTTCTGTTCTTGATACAGTGAAGGGTGGAAACGTGAGCATGCGAAACACTGCATCATCTTCATGCATAGTTAGTAGTAACAACTAATAGTCTATGTGTGGCAAAATATTCTGCTATAAACTGCTGTAAAGAAACCGATCAAATGCTCCTGACAGTAAGGGCGGTTCGACAGTGGAACACACTCCCTCGGAGAGTAGTGGAGTCTCCTTCCTTGGAGGTCTTTAAGCAGAGGCTGGATGGCCAGAGGCTGGATGGCAGGGGGTTGGACTGGATGGCCCTTGTGGTCTCTTCCAACTCTATGGTTCTATGATTCTATGATTCTATGATTCAATGCAAATAGAATTTGGATTATGAAATCCAACTAGTGTTCTTAGGTAGCATCTCATTTGCTGCTTCTTAGGCAGCCCCTGCCCCTGTTAGAGCAGCTGATTTCCACATCTTTGTGTGAGAACTTGAAAAATGTCAAGAAGCTCTTGGAAATGGTAACAATAGCACCCGGACAGCATACTTGTGGGTTTTTAACTTCCAAAAGTCAGATTTTGTTGGTCTGATAGTGCATCTAAAGTTTGACAGAGGAAAAAAGTTTCTGGAAACAATGGACAAACTTAGAAAATTGTCTTTTACTTTCCAAATACAGGACCATGCTTTAAACTGTAGCAAAAAAGCTCACACTGTCTGCTGAAAATAAAGCATATTAATGAGATCTGCCTATTAGTCATAACATCAACTTGGTGGGCAATTACATCAAAATAATGTGTTGTGGGAAGACCTTAGTTTAAAGCTTGCAATTCAATAAATTATATGGTAGCCACTGATTTAGTTGTTCCTTTTCCAGTTTACTGTCATAGATTAAGAATCTGTTCATTTTTAGTCCTAAGTATTTCTCCTCCAAGGACACTAATTGTAATACAGGTCATCCCCACAGAGTCATCCTTTAATGGAAAATAATAGCATGTTTAGCTCTGCCCACATGATTTCATGCCTTTCAATTTTATTAACAACCCATGGGATGAACCTACAGAAACATGGCACTGTTGTGATTTGTTAAGGGCACTCTAGTACAGTATGGTCAGAAAGTATGAAACTGGCCAACAAAATTCTTTTTAAAAAAATCATAACGAATATCTATTTATCTACAAACCCACTGGGTCTTACTGGGTAGGTACCAAATGAACAAATACTCGCTCACTATAGAGTTGATATAATACTTTGGTAAATGGTAGACTTCTGGTTTATACCATTATTATTTTCTATCATCCCTTTCTGACAGGGGTATAAAGTAGCTTATAGCATAATAAAAATATAACCCCAAACTGGGGGGGACAGATACTAAGTATCAAAAAAGCAAAATTGATAATAAAAATCAAATGTGACAGCTTGACAACTATTAAAGAGAATTTTACCACACATCAGAAGCATACATGAGCTAAAATGGGTGGTAAAATAAGTATCTGTATTTATTCACTGGGACTGTTTCACCAATATTGGTTTTTCTATGTTAGTGAAGATGTAAACATTTGTAAGAATATTTGTAAGGGTATCAAAATAGTTAAGGTATTATCACAAAGTATAAGTACAATTATAGTTCTTGTCAAAGCCAAATTCAAAGTATCTGTGGATAAGACACCATTTGAGTAACTCCATAGTGGGAAAAAATTGAACATGTATGATGTCCACTTCTAAACCAAAGCCAGTAACTCTTATTTTGAGATCCAAGTGATCTCACCACTGGAACAGGAACAGGAACAGAAACAAGGGTGGGGGAAACATGGTACTTCACTGGTCCACCAGCTCTGCTCATCTTAATTACTGGCACTGCTGCCTATAACAAGTTATCCGAAAGATTTATCATCTAGTAGGCAGCCAAAACCCTGGTATTACAGATTTATCCTCTCGATAGGAAGCCAGAAACTTGAGGGAGAACTATGACAGGACTGCTTGAACAACAGAGGTGGGGAGGTCCATGTGGGACCTCCACACTCAGCTTCCTATGGAAATCAGGAGACAAGTAAGCTATTCTAAATTATACTGTTACATGGCAAACAATGCTGTGGGTTTCTTTAAAAACAGGTGCTGTGTACACTGTGAAAATATCTGTACTGATTTGCCTGCAATCAGATCACTGAAATATATTTAAACTGAGGTGGAAATCAAGCCACCCTCTAGATTTTGTTGAACTGCAACTCCCAGCATTTGCTGACCAACTCAGGAAATAACGAGACCAGACACAGAGATCTGGGTTATAAAATGGGCAACTTTATTTAATTCATCCTATTAACCTTATTTCTTCAAGATCTGCAAAACACAGGGGGGAGAAACTTCATGCAGGAATAGTTGGCAGATGGTCTACTTCCAGACCAAATCCAGCATCCCCTAGGGAAAACACCTGAGCCCCAAGGTCAATCCAGAAGGCCAACACAAGACCCCTCCCCCCACTTAATTCACAATACTTAAGTTAGGGTTTAAATATCAGGTAGTCCCAAGGCAAGTCTCTTTCCCCTCCTATTTAGTCACAAGACCTAAAAGTCAGTTCCAGAGACTTTGCCTTCACCCTTTAGGAGCATGCCGAGGTTTTCACCTGAACCACTATCTCCCCCCACCAATGCTGGGAAATGGTCTCACACTGATTTAGAGATGGGAGGGTGGGCCATCGCTTTAGGGAATGGAGAGAGCGGAGTGGGCAGGCCTTAAAAAGCCTCAGCCCTATGCCTGCTTCTCTCCTAACAGCTTGAAGAACAGGCTGTTTATGTTTAAACTTGCTGGTCTCTCTATCAAGAGGCCAGCAAAGACCCATCCCCTGATCACAAGATCGGGGGAGAAGCATTCTTACTAGCCTGAGCTACTAATATCTGGAGAGCCACATGATTCCCACTCATTATTTATATGCTTCTTAAAATATGTTTTGTGTTCCCTTTTACCTATCATTTATTTGATGTTAATCATTTTGGACTTTGCTATGGCTGCCAATGTACTATGGGTGGGGAAATAAAGCCTCTTCCCTTTAATAGAACACAGAAAGCCAAAATGAGCATGTTTCCAAATTATATGGTTGGCAGTACCACTACTCAAAAAGAAAGAAAAATACTTCATACCACCCACCCTGAAAAAAACTCCATACAAAAGTGGGGAGAAGGTATAGTGTACAGGGAAAGTGAAAGACTTGACTCACCTTTAAATAAACAATATGAATTTGATTTTCTTTAAGACTGAAATAATTATTTTTCATCTTTTGAGTTGCTTTGAGGAAAAGTATAGCTCAATGTGTGTGCTCAATGAGTTGGAGCCAATCTAAGCTGGTTGCATTTAGCTCCAATTGAAATCAGTGGGAGCTATATCGGCTAGGAGTAATTTCTCCTTCATCTCAGTTGGTCCCAAATAGAATCAACATATTTATTAAAGTTAAATAAACATTGTTTTCCTTTGCTTTCCTTCCTTCTTTTTCTGCCAGAGAAGGGTATAATATGTATTACCTAAAAACATCTAAGAATTAATCGAAGATCTCTACACTTTCTATGAATCTACACATGCTCCTAAACATATAAAGATGTTCTCTAGAGAGGCATGATTAATTGCTGCTCCCTATCAAGTTTATACTTGATATTCAGACCTAGGCATGATGTCATGTGAAACAATCCTTGGTTTCTGATTCAGTACCTAAATGTGAGATGCCTCCATCACAGATCTACAGGAATATGTCAACATCACTGTTATTACTGACAGATAATTTTCTTTTCCTCAAAGGTTAGCACATTTGACCCTCCCAAATTTCATGGAAGCAAAAAGCAGATGGGTGCTTAAAAGGGTTCCTCAGAATCTAACTCCCTCCTTTTTGGGTATAAATGTTTCCATCATAAATAAAGGCCTCTATATAGTCTGCTACTGGAGACAAAGAACACTCTGGAGAGACGAAGGAAAGGCACATTTTGGATGAGAATTATCAATCAAAATCTTCCACAACATTAGACCTACTGTTGGAACAGATCGATAAACACTACTTGTTGATCTACAGCAATGGAATCATGACATAATGTATATCTTACATAAGAGGAAAAGTTTTATGTATCTATAGCCAGAAAGGTATGGACACACATAAAGCAAATTAATGTAAAATATGGACAGAATTTTATCCACTGAACCATCTATATTAACTGAATAGTGTGAGAGCTTTCAGTGTGAAGGTGAAATTAATAGAAAGAAAAAAAATCTGTTTAATGATGTTGGGCTAAAATGAATTTCCTCTATCTTTATTTTCATTTTCATGTGAATATATCTAGCACCCTCCACATACAATGGCACTTGAAAAAGAATGAGAAGACTGGTCTTACTTCAAAGAGCTTGCAATCAAAAACAGATTAAATGGAGACCAAACAGGAAGGAGAGGAAAATGGAGGCAATAGGTGAAATAGCAAGAGTATTTGTTTTTTGGCTGTAGCAGTGAATGGTGGGCAGTGTTGGGGCATGACAGACATGTTGCTGAAATATAAGAGCCCACAAACATTTTGGGTGTACTTGCAGATGCCTGGGATAGCACACAGCAGAGGAATTAATGAATGATGTGCCATCAGTCTCCAGGCACACTGGAGGCGTAAACCATCAGCCTCCAGGCACACTACTGGAGATGCCACAAGATTACAGAAAGTGGGATCCACATGAGTGTAAGCCATAATGTGGTTTCCCTACCATCTGGGACTATAGGCAAGGCTGGCAGCCCCAGAGCTATGGGTGTCCTTGGAAACCTTCATTCTAACACCCCTTATGGAACCCCCAGAATGGGGACGGTTTCTTTGCAAACTGGATCCAACTAAAATCAAAACTGCTGACCAGGCTGTACAAGAAATAATAGTAACATATGACACATGTCATATGTAACATATGGGGGGAAATTAACAAGAAAAACATCTTCCAAATTAGCCATTAAAGCATCATTCTGCATGCAAGTACTGAAAACAAGGAAGGTAGGATGAGAAGACAACCAGAAAGTAAATGTTGGGGGCACAGCAAAGGAGATGGTATTATATTCCTCCTGTGAACCAAAGGAAAGATGCAGGGGACATGTGTGCACAGCACAGCTTCCCGGGGGAAGGCAGCTGTTCTATTCAAGGAAGATGACAGTTTGCTGTGACTTAGGGCTCAACCACACAAGCCCAGTTCTCACAGCAAATGTGCTTGTTAATGAAAATGGAATTATACTTGTTTGTATTCACTGTATCACTGCACATCTTTACAACCGTGTGACTTCCACCATTGCACTCTCTTCCTGACTCCCTCTTAACCCCACCTCCCTGCCCGTTTTTGAATTTTAATTTTATTTATTTTTAGTTTCACTTTTTCACATAATTGTGGAGCTCTGCTACTGCGATTTAAGGTTTTTTAAAAAAAATAAATAATAAAAATAAATAAATGTAATCAGGCTGCCTGGGAAAGGGGACAGGGAGGAGAGGGAGGGACACTGACACCATATGACTGCCAATAAAGCAACTGCTCCAGCAATGACATTTTGCATCTGGGGACTAGCATGATTGTAAGCTCACTCACATGTTTTCCTCATCAATGAAAGGGATGCCCTAACCACGTTTGGAGGGATGCAGCAGCTACAGGTCAGAGATGATGGCATGTAATAGGTATCACAAAAGCCGCATTTTTCTAAACTAATTGTGACTTGAAAGCCATGTGTAGATTAGACTAGGTCCCCAATGATTTAAGTTAGTATTGTTTTTGTTTGTTTTGTTTTGTTTTTGGGTTTATTTACCAGTATAGGGTAACAAGGATGTTGTACTAAAGCATTCACAGAAAAGGTAGGTTTGGGGAAAGGATTTAAGGGAGTACAAAAGGAAGCATTCAGGGAGGTACTTCCACACACAGGGGCAGAAAAATTGCTATAATAATATTATCCAAAAAAGGAAAAAATATGCTTAAGAAAGACACCCCCCGACAAGTCAGGAGGGGTTTCTTGTTGCGCCGGCCATATAAGGACATGCGATGCCTGATTTGCCAAGTGCACAGGGATCTCTGTGTAGTTCTTGCGCGCTTGGCCAATCAAGTGTTTGTATGATGCTAGGAAATCTCGCGCTGCTCATACCCTCGCAAGATTTCCTGTGAGAGTATGTTCTATATAGCTTTGTGCTGCCCCATGGCGGCAGCCATTTTAGAGTTGGAACTGAGCGAGTCACTTCACTCTGCTCCATTCTTTGGCTATTTGGTTGGCTTAGGCCTAGCGAATTTTTTGCTTTTGCTGCTTGTTCATTCTGATTTACTCATTCTTCTTGCACGGTGGGAGTTGTTAATTTGAGCCTCCCGTGCTCTTTTCAGTGGAAAAGGCCAGGTGAGGCCTTCGGGCCGGTCACCTCGGGCCTGGAGGGCGGCCTGCACACCTCCAACACTTGGTTGGTTTAACACCGGGCCGAGGCAGGTGAGGCAACAGGCATTCTCCGCCGGGTGCACAGACCCTGCGCTCGATCACAGGCCCAGCGGCACCCAGGTTACTCCAGACTGGTAAAGTCAGGACCCCATCGCCTGGTGGGGGAGGGAATTTTACACCTCTCCCTAGTGGGGGTGTGTGAAGGCAACAATTGTCTTCAGGTGGGGTGCCTAATTTAGGACCCTTGTGGACACCTTCTCCCCTGTTGGTGGTTTCCAGTGATGCTTCCTGGCTATTTGCGTCTCTTGTTGAGACTTTGGGAAGGGTGGCCTTTGGCCTGGTGGTAGTCATCCAAAGTTGGGTGACTGTTGCAAGGACCCATGCTTTACACTTACGGAGGGAATGATGCCCCACAATAAGGTGCAATCTAAGAAGCACACAGTCTTGGCTGCACCACGCTCTAGTCACTCTGCTTCAAAGAGACCCTCACAATCAGCCAGCAGAGATGACGAGATCATTACTCAGCTAGCACAACTGGGCAAGACAATACAGGCCTGTGTAATCAGCCTGCCCAAAAGGGGCTTCAGGCTACAGCCACCAGCACTTCTGCTACCCTGACACAGAAGTGCTGCCCCCTCGTTCTACACCTGACTCTCAGGTAATTGATGCAACACTGGGTCCTTTGGGGGTTTCGGCTATAGAGGTTGGGCAACCAATGATAACCGATGTTTGGGAACTCCTGAAAAGGGTCCCTGGTGTGGAGATTCAGGGTGCTGCTGCCCATGTATCTGAGCAGCCCACTGTGGCAGATTTATATAACCTCTTGCAAGGAGTGGTTCTTCCATGTGGTGGTGCAATGGAGCAGACCTCAGAAGCGCAGAGGAGAGAATAGGCAGCTGCTATTGCGTCTCTGCCTGACACCCAAGCTGTTGTGGGGCCACACTTCGGGGAACCTATGCAGTTGGCTGGTGATGCTTAATAATAATAATAAACTTTATTTATATCCCACCCATTTGAGGTCAATCGGGGCGGCTAACAACAATAGAATGATACATAAAACGAACAAAATCTAATTCCCTCCCCCCCTTAAAAAGTTATTAAATCAATTCCAGTTAAAAACAGAATACAATACAACAATAATTTTTAAAAAACATTTCCAGCGAGCAGCAGTAGTTCTTGATTGCATTTAAAAATATAGCCCTAGAACCATCTGAAGGAGGGATTCCTGAGGCCAGGGTTATCTATCCTGGAAAGGCCTGCCAGAAGAGATCCATCTTGATAGCCTTTTTAAAGCTGTCCAAAGATGTCAATTGACGGATCTCGTCCGACAGCCTGTTCCATAGTTTGGGGGCGACAACCGAGAAAGTCCTCTGGGAGGTAGCCGCATGCCTGACTTTTTGTGGCTGCAGCAAACTCCCTCGGAGAGTACTGGAGACTCCTTCCTTGGAGGTCTTTAAGCAGAGGCTGGATGGCCATCTGTCAGGGATGCTTTGATTGGGAGTTGCATGGCAAGGGGTTGGACTGGATGGCCCTTGTGGTCTCTTCCAACTCTATGATTCTATGAGTCTATGATTCTATGATTCAAATTCCTCCCTGAGGACCGGAGAGCATGGGGAGGATTGTAAGGGAGGAGGCAGTCCCTGAGATAGTTTGGGCCCAAGCCATTTAGGGCTTTAAAGGTAATAACCAACACCTTGTACTGGACCTGGAAACTAATAGGCAGACAGTGGAGGGACCTTAAAACCGGGGTAATATGGTCCCGCTGAGATGTTCCAGACACTGATCTGGCTGCCATGTTCTGTACTAGCTGTAGTTTCCAGACCAAGCACGAGGGTATCCCCATGTAGAGCACATTGCAGAAATCTAGACGTGAGGTTACCAGCGTGTGCACAACAGTCT
>CM034710.1:60896918-60918338 GCA_020142125.1 Phrynosoma platyrhinos
TCACCCAGCGGCTTCATATAGATGTTGAATAACATCAGGGACAGAATAAGACCCTGTGGACCCCCACAGCTGAGCTCCCTTTTACTGGAGCTACTGTCCCCGAGCAGCACCCTCTGGGACCTTCCCGAGAGGAAGGACCGGAACCACTGGAGTGCAGTGCCTCCAATACCTAACCCCCTCAGGCGGTCCAAGAGGATGTCGTGATCTATCGTGTCAAAAGCCGCTGAGAGGTCTAGGAGCACCAACAGGGTGACACTACCCCGTCAATGCTCAGACGCAGATCGTCGGTCAAGGCAACTATGCAGTCTCAACCCCAAAGCCTGTCCTGAAGCCAGTTTGAAATGGGTCTAGATAATCGGTTTCATCCAAGATAGCTTGGAGTTGAAGAGCAACTGCCCTCTCGATCACCTTGCTCAAAAATGGGAGTAAAGAGACTGGCCTGTAATTATTCATATCCAGTGGGGTCCAGTGAGGATTTTTTCAGAAGCGGCTGAACAGCCGCTTCCTTCAAACATGATGGAATATTTCCCTCCTTGAAGGACGCATTGATGCTTCCTCAATGCATCCTCCCCTGGACGGCCAGCCATGATGGGCAAGGGTCAAGAGGGCAAGTTGTTTTCCTCATCCTCCCATGGAGCTTGTCCATGTCATTGGTACTCACAGATTGGAGCTGATCCAGTATAATTACATCGACGGAGTCGCTGGACACCTCGTCTATGGTTTCAGTTAAAACCCTGGTGTCTAAGTCTGAGTGTCTAACCCTGGTGTCTAAGTCTGAGATATTTTATCTGCAAAGAAGTATTTAAACGTGTCACAGCAGGCCATCGTCAGGTTAAGTAAAGGATTTGGCACTGGGGGCACCTGCGTCAGCTCCCTCACCACCCTAAACAGCTCTGCTGGATGAGACTCTGCAGATGGAATATGTGCAGAGGAGAAGGATCTCTGCGCTGCACACATTGCCTCCTGATAGGACCAAAAAAAGTTTCTATGGCAAGTTCTGTGGGGTAAGAGTCAGGTCTTCTGCCATTTGCACTCTAGTCATTGTCCAAACATCAGGTTTGTCTCCTTCTAATCCTTCGCATGAAAATTGGCTCACCTCGGTATGGGCTCCAGGTGGCCAGGTTAGCCAGGGTTTAGGGTTGGAACGCCCCATCCCCGTAACTTCAAGTGCACCTGTGCAGGCACCTGAGGTTTCACAGGTGCCTGACACTAGGGTGCAGGTTGGGCAGCCAATTGCTTTGGCTAGTGACACTTCAAGGGTGTCCCCTTTGGGTGCTCCTGAGTTATTAGGAATTAATGCACGCACTGAATGCAATCCATACGCTGGAATGTCTACACCCCTTGGCTCACACCTTCCACTTTCCACTAAAGAAAGAATTTGGAAGGGAGATTATATTGATTTATTTTCTCTTACTTTTAGGGATCCTGAACCAAGGATCATGGTAAAGGATGGGATAGTGTTTAACCTCCCAAAAGAGTTTCAGGCGCTCAAACGCCCTTAGCTGGAGCACAATTTTGTTAATTGGATCATGGGTTTTACTATTTATAGGGGACCTGCCATTGTGACAGAGAATTTGATTGTACTTTATATGAGATCTAGCTGTCGTATTGATATCACAAATGCTTAAATGCTTAAATGTAGATCAACTTATCCGTTCTTCATTTGTTTAACTACTAAATTTATTGGATAGCTACAAGGGACTCTTTTCTTTTTTTTTATGTTAAATGCTATAATTTAGTTTAATTAATGATTTTATCCAGGTAGTTATTATTCTATTGGTATTATGGCCATTACCATGTTTTAATAAGGAGCTATATGTTATTCAGATGTACTATTGTGTTTTATTGTGCTTTTTATATATGTGTCTTTATACTGGCCTAATGGCTGTAATAAAATGATTGATTGATTGATTTATAGGGGAGTTATTGAGGGAAAAAAGCCCCACAGGTCTCCTGATTTTACTAAGTATCAGAGATCATTATAAAAGCCTATACCAACTCCCATTATAACACTAGGGGTGCAGCTTGGTTGCAATATGATGAGCAGTTCAGAATGAGGGCTGCCCAAGATAGCTCCCTGTCTTGGAAACATGCACAATCCAAACTATGGGCAGATGTAATAGTGGGGGCCTCCCCTTCAAGCAGGTGTGACAATGGGTTTGTTCCCATGGTTACTCAGCCAAGAGGGCAGAATGTGAGGCCTAGTATGGGAGAAAGACAACAATGTGGCATATGCTGGGATTTTAACACAGGTAAGTGCAAGAGGCAGCCCTGCAGGTTTGATCACAAGTGTAACACCTGCGGGGGGTGGTCACCCCAGCACTTCCTGTAGCAGAGGTAAGCAGTCAGGAGTGGGGGGTGCACCCTAGCCAGTGTCACCAGGAGGAAAAGGCTCCGTCACCAATTAAATTAGATGCAATGGTGGCTTGGCTGAGGGCCTACCCAAACAAGGATGCTACAACTTATTTATTTTATTTTATGGTTTAATTGCAGAGAAAAGAACAGTGAAGATAGGATTAATGACTGAGAGAAAGAGAAAAGGGGCTCAGTGAAGTTCAACAAGAAGAGAAGGAGAGGCCACTGAGAGGTAAACTTGCACATTAGAAAAGGTGGAAACAAATCCTCAAAGTCTAGGGTGGCCATATGTAGTACTTTACAATTCTCTCTCTGCAGAAATACTTTTTCAAGGTTGAAGAATGTGCAGATGTTGTTGGAACAATGTTCCTGTCATCGTTGGCATGCAGAGTAGAGCTCTCCCTTGAAGAGCCACACATCCCCCAGCCTTGTTCTGTGTAGTGGGTTCATCTCAATTAAAAGATGAAGCTAAAAAGATATGAAACAGGACAGCAGGGCCCAGGAATTTTCCCATCAAGATTTAGCACTTGGACAGCACACAGAACAGGTAGGCACACAGGTCACAGCCCTCCCAAATATAGTGGAAAGTACTAGAGTTTGATTTAAGATGTAGTAATTAATGCTTATTTTGTATCTGTATATATAAATTAACATACACAGATGTTATGCAATCCTGTATCCTCATTTATTCACATTCTTAATGTCACGTGTTCTTTTTAGCAGTCTATAAATCTCTACTCCACCATACTCCCCATGATTCTCTTCTCACACTAATTCTCTGCTTGCTATTCTGTACTGGTTTGCCAAACTAGATCACTTATGGTGAGTGGAAACCATGGTTGCCTCCAGACCAGAAATTGCAAACCCACGTTAAACAACTGGCTGGACACAAACTGCAGTGGACCTTGATATCCACTGAGCTTTGGTTCCAGGACCCTCCCCCCACCACCACCACCATGGATACTAAAATCTGTGGGTGCTCAAGTCCCATTATATATAATGGTGTTGTAAAATGGTGTCCCTTATATGAAATGGCAAAAATTAAGGTTTGCTTTTTGGAATTTATTATTTAAAAATAATACTTTCAAGCTATGGCTAATTAAATCCATGGATACAAAATCCATGGATACAGAGGGTCCATTGCTAAAATTTGCCTGATTTCCATGGACTGAGCTGGGTGGGTGTGTCTCACCCTGAAAAGGTCCCTCTCTCCCGGCTTGGTGCAAAAGCTACCAGTGCCTGATTTAGATATCATGAGAAACAAGTGTTAGGTAGTCCAAGTTGAAGGAATAAATATATGTGTGATAAGGAGGAAGCACATGAGCAGAAAGCACAGTCTTAATCTTCCATACCATTGACTATCACTGATAAAATACCTGAACTAAGCCTACTCTTTTACTCTGTATTCACCTCTGCTAGGGAAGTACACATGTATCTCTCTAAGGTCTTCTTTGTTCAAATCTTGGAGATCCTGAATTGCCATGGAGAATTCCTGAACATCCAAGCCAAGAATATAATGAGTTGAAGCAAAAGCAGAGAATCTTGAACCACAGCTGGAAGAACAAATCCTGCCATCTGAGAAATTCTTAATGTTATTAATAGCCAAGACATTAGTCTTCTCTCTTCTGTTGCCTGTAGTATACTGAGATAATTTTACTCTCTCTTTTTTCAAACATGATATATTGAATTTATGAAAAAGCAGAATCGCTTCTTGCTGATGCACCACTTGTATATTCTGCATCAGTGCTAGCCTGGAGGAAACCAACTGGAATCATTACAATTTCAGCAGAATATACCAAGAAGTTTTATAAGAATAGTGATGTAAACTCCAAACCCTGACATTTACTTGCTGATAAACCATTCTTAATACATTCCAGTCAAAAGCAAAATCAAGCAGCATTCCTTTCCGAGCTAGGAATGAAAAAGAAGGCTTGATGAATATTTGGGGTACTCTTATCATCCTGTTTTGCTGTGTGAGGGTTCTGATAGAAAGCAGAAAGCTTAATGAAGACCACATGTGCAAGCCAAAAGCCACTTAATAGACAAATAATAAGGCCATAAAAGGAAGGACACTCAAAGTAGCTTACACATGCATAGAAGAGAGGATTGTTACACTATGCATAGAACACCTATATGTATTTCCCACCTCAGTTTATCTTAACAAAATGCTGTTCTACATGTTCATTAAAAAAAAAAAAACAGACACTCACTAAAACACTCACTAAAAAGTAGCAAAGCCAGATTTGAAATTATTCTCTTACAATTCTCAAAAGGCGTAACCTATAAGATATGATTATGTTTTATACAAAAGATAGTAAGTTGTCCACAACACGTTTTTCTTGCATAAGCAATGCATTGATGTGGGTATATGTTGCTTAGTGAACTGCCATTATTGCCAATACGGGTAAACTTCACTGAGAAAACTACTGATAAAGTAGTTTTCTGAAGAATGCTTGAAAAGATTGTGCCCAGAACACTTATAGAATTATGGTCCAGACCTTTTTCAAGCAAAAACATTCTCTAGAAAGTGATGATAGTATCACTTCACAAAAGCTACAGCTTTTAAAAGTGTACAATGTCATATATAAAAAAGGTAAACAGGCTTGATCAGACTCCCACTAAGTTTGATATGAATCAAACAGGGCCCAGAACCCCAAGATGGGGATGTTTCTTTTTTTTTAAGGAATGTATTACCTGTCATAGGTCCTGTTGAATGACATTGATGTATGCCCGACAGAATTTGGTCCTGTCTTTATCTCTGCTGCTTATCATAGAAGTGAAATACATTTTGTCATTGAAAGAACCAAGAAACAAGATTCATGAAGTGACAGATGCTATAATAGTCATTTTAAATGGGAAAATATTGGTTCTGTACATATCACCGAGGTTTCATATTCAAAAATGGCTCATAGTTGGTGAATTTATGGAATCCATTTGTGATTCAGATCCCATTACCTCCCAAGGGTCTATCTGGCTTTAAGAGATCTCTGTGGACAGATTATTTAATATATAAAGTTAAATCATTGTACCTCTTTCTATATATCCAAAATGGTTTCACCACAACAGGTTTAAAATCAGTACTATGTCTTAGAAAAGGGGTTTTAATTCCTCCTTTAGGAATGCTCAGGTGTTGTTTAAATGATAATAATATAAACTGAAGTGTCCCGACTCTGGGCATAGATAAAAAATACAAACAAATCATTTCAGGTGAACATACCTTCTACTTGAATTGCAAATGTTGCTGCTAAGAGAAATTATGTTGAAACAGTATGTTAAGTTACTCCATATATATATATATACTCTTAAGGGCATTCTTCTTTGCTTCAGCAAACCAATTTTGACTGCCTTCTGCAAAAGAAGGAAACTTTTCCACAAGTGTTCAATTTATTAATTATTATATGTTTGTTTGAATTGAACACTTGTGCTCATTCTGTACATATGACTAGCAGCTTTCCAAAATTTAAGTGGGCTATCTAAGAGCTTAGGTATATTTCCTCTATGAACTGCCAGGAATTTATACTACTGTGTTAAAATGAAATGACCAAGTGTTCATAATGTTATGACTCTTCTTTTGTGGAAGTCCTGGACTTTTATATTATAATAATTATTCGATAATTAAACAATTATCTAATTATAATTTTAATACACACACACACAAAGAAAAATTATGGATGAAATAATTTGTTCAAATAAATCCCATTCATATTACCAAAAACAAATTCATAGGGAAAAAAACATTTAAAGATGCCAGTGATTTCAGTAAGTTAAAAAAAAAAAACAAGGCCATTTTTGCCATAGCCTCATTTGTATCACTGTCCTCCTTCTCTAGTTCTGATTAAACATCTTCTTTGCAGAACAAAGTTTCAATAGCCATCCTGCTGTTGCTGCTACAGTTTGTAATCTCTGTTTGTAGTTGAATTTAGTGGGCTGCCACAAAAATATATGGATAGGACTTAAGTATTATATTTATCTTGTTGTTGACGTGGTGATGATCCACTCTGAATGCAAATCTATGCATGTTTATTCAGAAATACATCCCACTGAAATCAGTGGAATTTGCTCCCATTAAAGTGTATAAAGAATTGCAACCAGAGTTAATATCTTCCAAGGCCCAAGGCTGCATGTGCTGAAATCTTGCCCACTGAAAACAAGTGAAATTTTTTAAATTCCCACTTCTAGCTGGATGGCACCTATAGTTTGCTCTCATGTATATTTTCTTTATAGACTGTTTTAAATAGAATCTAAAAGTGAGGGGAGAACCCACTCAAATTATAATTTACAGTGTTTGAATAACTTCCAGTGTTTATATAGTGCTTAGCATTCAAAGTGCTTATCAAGCACATATTAACCAGTGTGATACTTACATCAATTTTGTAATACTGTATTTCATATAAGGTGCTAATTTTAAAATAAAGTTGGGTTTTAATACTGTAATATGTCAGCCTCGCATCAGAATAATGAAAAGAAAAACAATGTCATAATCTGTTGCTCTGGTGAATATTTAAACTCCAGCCCACAATCCAGTTAAGTCACAACAGTAATTTTAGTGCTGTTTATTCCTGTTGGAAATGACAAGGCAAAAAAGTTTAAATTCTAAGGACTGGAATTTATTGAAACTATATCCCATTCAGGGAAGTTTGTTCCAGAGTTACACTGACAGATATTTTTTTTAAAAAAACAACAGCAACCCTACTTTAATTTCTCTTGCATTCAAATAGAACACTACAAAATTAACTACTTTCTAACACATTGTACATTCATAACACTGTCAAAAATCACTCATTACTCTAAAATGCCTTCTTCATTTCCAATAATATATTCCAGTGAGGAGGAAATCTTAAAAGCACTTTTAGCTGTTTTGAAAACCTTTAAAGGTGTCACTTGCTAGCTAGAACCATATCCCAAATACCCTTAGGACAATACAGTATCATTTCAGCAACACACAATAACTGTCACCATGCTCTAGAAATTCCTACACATTAAAATGAAACAAGTGTGGATCTGTAGAATAGTTAGAAATAAAAAGTTGAAGATACTGTACATTAAAAAAAATAAACTGGCTGATGTTTTGAGATTTTTTAGATGACAGTCTGGTCATCTAAGAAGTGAAGCTTAAGCAGGCAAAATTCACAGTAATGAAAATACAATATATTTGTGTAGATGTTTAAGCTTTCCAGCATCTTCAGACTTCCATTTGCTAGACTGACCTGCATGGTTTTGCTCCCACTGTTACTAGTCCCAGTTATTAAAAGGAAAAAACCAACAGATTTGCAGTTCCTCTTGTTCTCAGCTTACATGAGCTAAGAAAACTGCATTTGAAGCTCTAAGACTCAGACCCAGCAGTGTCCACATTAAACAGGAAAAAATCTCATTGATTGTGGGTAACATCTCTCTCTCTCTCTCTCCATTGATTCCCCTAGTGACTTTCTGCAGCATCAAAGCCCAGGGCAAACCCAATATGACCTCAACTTTATGTGCATTATTTTATATTGAGAGATTGGAGCTACTTACAGTCCATGCCATTGTCTCCGAAGATATGTAATAAAGTATTCTAGAACTGCTCCTGCAGAGAACACTTCATGCACTCGGCATTTCCTTTTTCTCTGTCTCTCTTTCTCTCCCTACCAGTCTTAAAATTCTTTACTTTGGTGTTTATGGAATGCCTTTCTCTTTCTCTCTTTTTCTCTCACTGCCAACTCTCCCTACGGCGGACAGCTCAAATGAGCAACTTCAGACTTTGACTAATACTCACATAACTCTCGGTAAACAACATCCTTCACACAGATCTATAACTAATAATAATGCCCTTTATTAAGCTCTCCTGTGAAACAATATGTCTAATAAAAGCTGTTCTCCATGCCATTTTAATTATAATAAATCACCTTCATTATGATGCATACTTCAATATAACATACCTAATGTTTAGCTACCTAGGATACAACAGTAATGAGAACAAGAAAACAGACACATCAAAAAGTTATTTATACACACATACACACAAACACACACAGGAGTGTGTATGCACAGAAAAATGCAGACATACCTTCCATCTTTACAGCATGAATTTCAACAACTTTTATCTTACCTAACAGTTCATAACATTGCTGCTGAGAAGTGGGGAGAGGGGAAAGCCCTGAAAAATGCTGTATACACAAATAACAGTGTCTTGACCACCATTCACTAGCATAGAAAAATAAGTCCTTGCAGTGCAATCATTTCTCTATAAATGTATAAAAGTGTTTTACCACCCTGTGCAACAAATCAGCAAAGGGACTATAGGCTGTTGTGCACCAGTACCTGGGGATTTCATGTCAAAGTCAACTTCCTTGGCAATCTCATGGGAACTGTGCTGTGCACATTCTCATGAAAGGTGTAAAAATCTGATTTTCTAAAATGGATCAGTAATTCTCTATGAAGGGGGAAAGGATCGATAAATCTTTGCTAAGTAGATTGTAAAGGAAAAATTATTCTTTCAGTGACAGTACATTAGGATCCTCCAAACAATCTCAATAAACTCAAGACATAGCATTTCTCCACCAGCTATTTTTGACTTCTGATATATTTTTGTAATCTCAGATCATTCTGCAATGCACATACATTTATATTTCCTAACCAATGTTCCACACTGAGGTTGATTTATGAGTATATGCCATTAGAATGCCACGCTGCAAGTAGAAAAAAGAAAATTATTAGCCACTTCTATCCTGACAGATGTGAAACAAGGAAGTGTCACTGCAGCTATGCACACATATATGTTTGCTACTATATCACTCCCTTTCTAGAGTTACTCTGCATGTATCCTGTACTTTGAATCTGTATAAGCAATGTTCATCATATATGGGATGTTCATGAATGTTACAACATTGGAGTATATAGAGTGAAACTTCCAAACATTCTTAAATTAAGTTGGACTTATTAGGTTGGACCTATAAATGTAAATTAATAAATTAGAATGGACCTGCAAATGCCACAAAATTAAAATTAAAATTCCTGATTCACACTGGCTATGTTCAGAAGTTGCATTCAGACATTATAGTACACCATATATTAGCATGACAAGAATGAACCTCATTGAGCTTTGGATCCTTTCCTTCTAGTATGTCCACAGTGAAGCATTCTGAATCTCTCATTTTCATGTTTCATTAACCACACTTTGTGTACTGTCTGAAACACACAAGTGTACAGTCACCCCTCCATTTTCGCAGGGGATCTAGTCCAGACCACCACTCCCATGAAAATGAAAAAACTTCAAATATTCAAGCCCCATTGGCTTGAATGGGCACGTGCTCCTGCGTGCGGCCCCACATGCATGCCATTATTTCCCTCCTTGCTTCCTGTCCATGGAAATTCAAGACCATGGACCATGAAATAGGAGGGATGACTGTAGTTCCTTTTAACTAAGGGTGTAAGCATACTACAGAATTAATGCAGTTTGGCACCACTTTAAGTGTCAGAGCTCCATCCTGTGGAATCCTGTGATTTGTAGTTTGGTGAGGTATTGGGTATAGTCTGTTGGAGAGCTCTGGTGCCTCACCAAACAACAAATCCCAGGATTCTTCGGATAGAGCCATGGCAGTTTAAGTGGTGTCAAAGTGCTTTAATTCTGCATTGTGGCTGCATCCTAAATTTAGCAAAAACAATCCAAATTCATATTGTGATTTCCACTAATTATAACCATGACAACCCATAGCTTAAGGTTCTTAATAGTGGGTGGCTGGTCAGAAGGGTGCTGAATCTGCCTGAACTTTGAAGAAGTTACCCAAGACACTGAGCCTATTTGTGTGATAGGGTTCAGCGTATTGGATAAATCCTTAAAGTTTGGAGCAAAATCAGAGCAGGTACCTTATCACACAGACATGGAAGTCTCCAGCTACTAGCAGTTGTGACATAACACTAAAATGTGGTTCATGTAAATTGGAAGCAGAAGCCTCCATTTTGCTTCATGGCCAATGCTATGGAATTTTGAGAATTGTAGTTTTTTGAGACATGTAGCCTTGTCAGAGATCTCTGGTGCCACAACAGCCTACAAACTACTTCTTAACAATAGCAATTAAAGTGGTGTCAAACTGAATTATTTCTGCAGTGTGGATGCACTGTATAATGCCTTAATTTGACCACCAACCAATCATCACTGACCTGTTTAGTCATAACCTAATCCTTTAAAAAAATTCAGTCTTATGTCTGCCCAGAATGCTATTGTAGCTACATTGAGGTGTCAATATCACATGTTGGGATGCTGCACAGCTGCAGCTGTCAAATAAACTCCATATTCTAAACACATATCCACCTTTAAAGAAGCTGATTCACACATGCATGAACACCACTTAATTTCTCATCATTTGATTCGTCATATTGGATGGCTAAGTTTGCTGCTAAATGTGTGAGCTCACTGTGCTAGAAAGCAGTGTGTTACAGGCAGTGTTATGATTGTAAATTTTAAAAAGCACAAGCTCATCATGATGGCCCACGTAGCCATGCCTAAAAGGAGATTTTAAAAAAAATACAGACAGCAATGTTGATTCATTTTGTTAAAGGGACACAATAATTTCCCTTTCTTTAAGGAAGTCATAGAAAAAGTTCTGCGATTATAAACCTTAAAATTCTATTTTTTATAAAAACTATATATGTCAAGCTAATGTGAGACCTAACATCCATGATTTACCTGCCTGATAATTACAACTATATCAAACATAAAACCCATCTAATTAAAACTAACTCGGGCTTGAAGCAAATGAGTGGCAAAGAATGCCTCTGGCCACTCGGGCCATGATCAGCCCAGGACCATGGTGACTGTATGGCCCGCTCTCAAAGTGGGCCACTGCCACAGTCCCAAATGGGCCACTGGTAGGAGTGGATTGAATCCGCTCCTTTTTCCATCAGCTTCAGGTTGCCTTTGGCAGCCTCAGAGCATCTTCCAGCCACTTTGGCGGCATGTGTCATCTGAACTCCACACCCCGAAACATCCAGAAGCCGCTTCTTTTGGCCTGTCTCTTTCAGACTTATGCTAGTTTAAGATTGGTGAAAACTGACTCACATACCCTTAAATTCTAATATTTAAACAGGCACATATACTCCAGGGTAGGCAGCCAAGGTAAACATTGTCAGAGAATTCCACCTCTGAATTGACTCATACCTATTTCTGGCTTATATCTATAAAAGTACATCATTTTAGAGGGACTAACTCACTTTCACCCTCCAGATAACATCAGGAACAGGACAGTATTGCTTGATTATATCAATACCTCAAACCAAGTGCTCCTTAAGTTGGTGGTATGCTTGAGAACGCTTCGCTCCTTCTTGCGAAAGGGGGGATTCTTTGCATGAGAAATGGAAGGAGGAGTCAAGCAAGTTAGCACTTCAAGGCATAGGTTAAGAACATAGATGATTTTTATTTTCCTTCGGTATCCCCAGATGAGGAAGAATAGAATGCACTCCACTGATACTACCAAGAATCATTAGTTTCCAACCTCAGTACCTTAGTGACACCTCAAATTGCTTGGCTCCCCTTCACCTTTCACACATAAAATGGACCTGTCCTTCCACTTCCTCTGAAAGAGGGGACTTCAGAAAGGGGTAGGCTCATCCAAGAGACCCACAGGCCAAGATGTACAGGATCATATTTTGATTGTGGGTCAGCCCTAGGAGCTTATCGCATTGTTAAATAACTCACCTTACCTGGTCCAGCTTAAAATTAAATTTGGGCATCATCCGGACCCATATCACAAGGGCTTTACCACCAAAATCGCAACCTGAATTCAGCCCATTCTTGCTCCTAAAGCCACTCAGTGTGGCTCTTTTCAAAGCTGGGAGTTTTCTGGCTTGAGAAAAAGGCTGCCAGAGTGGGGAATAGCCCTAGGATGGTCCCAGGCAGCGATTTCAGCAGCAAAATCTTTGCGATAGGGTCCAGACACCACTCAAATTTAATTTTAAGCCAGATCAGGTAAGGCAAGTTAGGGAGGTTGCAGACTGCTAGAAAAAGTGCAAATTGAGTCCACTTTTAGGGTTAGGGTTAATGCTAGGGAATCATGGGTTGTTTTTTTTTATCTGAGACATATAGCCTTCTCTGTCTGAGAGCTCTGGTGCCACAATAAAATACAGTTCCCATGACAAGCTCACTAGACAGCCCTAGTTTCAGGTTAATGTGCCTGAAATCAAGCCATTTAAAGAATATTTTATATACTGCAAAGTTGCTCAACATAACACCGTTGCAGTTTAACTTTTTTTTAAATGAGGGGGGGCTGTCTTTTACTTTTTTGATCCCCCTTTCAGTTATACACTAAATATTTCCAAAGGACATATTTCCTTTCACCAAAGGAAATATTTCATTATTTCATGCTTAAATTCTGGATGCTAAGTGGTGCTCTAGATGCTTCCTAAGTGCTGTTCTTGTAGTGTGTAGATTATGTAAAGGTTGTTGTGTGCCCCCAAGTCCTTTCTGACTTCTGGAGACCCTAAAGCAAATCTATCATAAGGTTTTCTTGGCAAGGTTTGTTCAGAGGGGAGTTCCATTGCCCTTCTCTGATGCTGAGAGAGTGTAACTTGCCCAAGGCCATCCACTAAGCTTTCATGGCTGAGCAGAGATTCCAACCCTGGTATCCAGAGTCATAGTCCAACACTCCAATCACTGCACCATGCTGGTTCCCTGTAAAAGTCTTTACTATCATTTTATTTAATAGGTAGGTACTGGCCCTCAAACAATGGGCGAGTCTACACTACACTACACCAGAAATAATGCAGTTTGACCTAACTTTAACTTCCATGATTCCATCCTACAGAATCCTATGATTTGTAGTTTTGTGAGACACCAGCACTCTTTGGCAGAGAAGGCTAAAGACCATAGAATCATAGAGTTGGAAGAGACCACAAGGGCCATCCACTCCAACCCCATTCCATAGGATGGACCTACAGTACTTAAAGTGGTGTCAAGCAGCATTATTTTTATAGTGTAGATGCACCCTCTCAGAAGCTGTGCAAGATGAGTGGTGGTAGGAGTTACTCTGAAACTGTACTTTGATTACTCACCTCTCCTCCCTGCCTCTTTTCTCCCCACAGAGGCCCTCCTCCAGGCCAGGAAAGCAACTAGAGGCAGGGGACGTTTTCACACTTGGGGTCTCAAAGCCGCCTGGAAGCAATCAAGAGCCATTCCAGAATGGATCCTGCAGCTTCAGACCTGTGAAAGCAGCATCATTCCAGAATGGCTCTTGATTGCTTCCGGCAGCGGCAACTCAATTCCTTTTTTAAAAAGGAATTGAAAAGAACGGGGATGATGCAGAAATGCGCCGGGGATGGCACTGGATGGGGCGGGGCGGGGCTTGCTGCGACATCGTGTGAACACGCGGAGCAAGGACCCGGATTGACGCAGGATTGCGCCGGGGATGGCACTGGATGGGGCGGGGCTTGCTGCGACGTCGTGTGAAAACTTTGCAAAGGAGCCAGACTGGGGCCGGACGGAGGTAGGATTGCGTCTGCCTTAAGCCCCGTGTGAAAACGTCCAGGGTTTTTGAGAAGACAAGTAGGAAGAGGGAAAGTGAAGTGTGGATTTTAATTTATACCCATCTTTCCTCATAAGAGCGGAGTGGCTTTTTTCCTATATGAAAATACACTGTTAAAATTACCAATTACTGGTATTTATTTCTGAAAGAATAAATTATGAATGCCTATCAAAATATAGCAAGGCAAATACAAACTAGCACTAAAAGATAGATCAAAATTTGTTTATTCCCAAAATGGTTCTAGAAGGAAAGATGTCTTTAAATTATGTTCAAAGAAAAAGAAAAAGAGGACAATTAGGTAACTAATGGAAGGGAGTTTCTGCCACATGTGGCAGCCCTGAAGTCCATAGTACATGCTACTATGAGCTACACAAGCCTCTCTGGTTAAAGACAGTTAATGCCTGATGTCCTCATTTCAGGAAGAAACCACCTGGGTCCTGAGTCAGCAGAACAGCTTATACGGGTTATCCAATTTTGGTTTTTAATTTTGATTTTGATTTTTTGATTTTGGAATATTTGCATATGTTATTACTGTGTGCCTTTAAGTTGTCTGTGACCTATGGCTACCCTAAGATGAACTTATCATGGGATTTTCTTGGCAAATTTCTTTGGGGGGGGTTACCATTGCTATCCTTTGAGGCTGAGAAAGTGTGACTTGCCCAAAGTCATAAGTAGATATCTTGGAGATAGGACCCGTCTAAACATGAAATTAATTTAGGTTTCATACATACCTTATACACATAGCCTGAAGGTAATACTATACATAATATTTTAAATAATTTTGTGCATGAAAAAATTGAAGAGTTTTTAGGATTGACCAAATTGAAAATAATGGTACAAATGGTAGTAATGGCTGGAGATAAATTTATTAGGTTTGCCTTTTAATGTATGAACACTAGACCTATACATCCCATGACTATACTTCCCACAACGAATCTCATAATATAATGCATCCTTCTGATTATAGATATATATTTCAGAGAAGAGAAAGATACATATATATTCATGAAACATCTGCACAAAGAATATATACATTGAAAAATGTGCACAAAAGTATTTTAAAACATTCATATTTGTGTATATTTCAAAAAATATATGTGCGTGTGTGTGTGTGTGTGTGTGTCTAAAAATAATGTGGATATTTTTGCAAAACATACAGAGAACTATATATGAATTTCTATGAGCATGAGTGGGGGTTTGTGGATGTGGATTTGATTTGGAAAAAGACTGGTGTTGGAAAAAACAGGAATTCAACAACAGTTTTTGAGTTTCATGGATTTGAACCTCCCTAGTCATAACTAGCATAAGTCCCATTCCTTTTGATGGGCTTAAAACAGAGATAATGTGGACTGGGTTCAACCCATGGTGGGACGAATCAAAGTTCTGCACATCTGATTGCACAAACATCTCAAACTGAGTAAAAAGTTATAGCTCCTGTACACTGCAGAGCAGCTGTGGGAAGGGTAGCTATAAAAATTAACAGGGATTCTCTGTCAGAGAGCCATAATAAACTACAGTTCCCATGATTCCCTAACACCATAATAAACTACAGTTCCCATGATTCCCTAACAATTTGCACTATTTCTGGCAGTCTGCAAATGCCCTTAGGCAACCGTAGTGCAGCTTTGGCCTGATCTGCGGACATGCATCATCTGAACACCACGCCCCTGGATCAGGCCAAAGCAAGTGCTTTTGGCCTGTCTGTTTTGGGCCCCAGTAATTTCATATTTTAAATGAATGACATGCTCCCATGAAAATCACATTTCAAAATTAATTCTTGCAAAATTAATAATTAATTATTCTAGAAACATAGGTTGTGGGAAAGACCTCTCTAAAGTTCACGATACTTAGTAAAATATGCATATGGTATCCGTTGCTGAATTATACCCCAGCAATTGGATTAATGCTGGCAAAAAAGGGCATTTCACATAATTCAAGTACATATACTAACTGCTGAAGAGGTTTTCTCATTTCTGACTTCTATTAAAAATAAGAGATCCATCTCCCTTCACCCACCTCAAAACAACATCCCTATCTTCTGCCTGTTTCTGAAACTCAATCACATACCTCAAGGCAAGTATTTGTTTTGCTATTTCTTGGTCAAACAGCCAAGAATGTTCTTTGTATGATTTAACAGAAAAAGAAGTATGGGAACAGCACCCTAGAGAGTTCATTTCTTCTGGATCCATGTTTTTCAAATTAAAGAAAGCAGGCCCAACAAAACACCAAGAAATATAAGGAAATCAAGAGGCAACCACCCATTTCTGCAGAGGGTGGACTAACAGGAGGATTTATAAAATGGAAAGGAACACCATTACAGTTATCTTATTCATTAGCAGTTGGTGACTCCGATATCAGTGAACAGTGAGTCCAAACTGGATTTTAGTTTGACCTTTAGATTGCAAGATGCTCAGCTCTATCCCAAAAATAAGTTCAAATTCCATTAAAGTTCCCATTAAAAGCCAAAGCAGATTCTCTAATGACATAAGAGCCACAAACTACCACTATTCATGTTCATTTGCTGACTATGGTTTCTGTACCCAAACCTAAAGTGAGAATTCATACATCTTATTCTAAAGCAAACACTGAAAGATAGTTGTCCAATCTTAGGCAAAACCTCCAATTTCATCCCTCTACCAAAACCTATCCCATTCAAGTGGGCTCTTGAACCTCTTTTAGCATTTGCATGTGGAATGGAGGTGCTGTGGACAAGGAGTAAGTAATTTACATCCATGAACTCAGATGCACATACCTTATTCTGAATCCAGCACTCAGTATTTCAAATTCCAATCAGGAATTTATGGGATAAGAAAAAGCAGTAACATAGTCTATACGTAAATGACCATTCAAATAAGCTTTTGCTTACTTTTCATTGCCACTATAAATTGTTGTGTTCCCAGGCTTAACAGCTCTTTCTCTCTGCTTTACAGTCATCATAGCCTGACATTACACCACTTAATGAAGGTATATAAAGAGGGCATTACCACGTCTTCTTGTGCTTCAGAAAAACAAGGTGGCTATTTCTTCTGATTCCATCCATTACAGTCTTGTTTTTCCAACAAGTTTTATATTGACTACAAAATAGTTCAGTACTGAACTACAAAATACAAAATACAAGCAGGGGATAAAATGTGAACCACACAAGTGTGTGTGTTTTAGCTCTCTCCTTACAATGCTATTCTAAACAATAAAATAAGGCTACAGGCTAATGTCCTGTTCCTGGTGGTGATATACCAACACAGAGAAAACACAGTTCAGGAGACAGACATGAGTGAAAGGATGAGCCGAAGTCAATCCAAAATGGAGCACAGGGAGTCACAAAGCACCATCATTTAAAGGAAGAGGTTGCTCGAGAACCAGAGTGGGTGGCAGAAGAATCAGGTTGAAGAGAGATACAAAAAGAAATCCTAGCAGTTCCTGAAGCTATCAAGGAATACACAAAAGAACAATCTGAACAAGTATCCAAAGACAAAGTTCAAGAATTTGCAATCAAATAGAGTTTGAAATAGGCCATAGAACTGGTGAAGGAAGGCACTATATCCAGTAAGTCCATCTCTCTACCATGGGCACTTTATACATAACTGTTTGGGGAAGTGCAGCTCACACTAAAGGCCTCTTCTAATGAGTCAACCCTTTGCACTGTCATGTTCCTCCACATCTAGTTTCTCACCAGCTGTCATTCATGCCAACATCTGTCCCTAGAGTAGGGATACTCAGTATCATAGACACCTCCTTGATGCTGAAGAGGAAATGGATCCCTATTGGAGGGTCCAGCTTCTGCCTTCACCTCCAATAGCCCTAGAAGACCATTGAGCAAGGTGAGCAGCCAAAGCCCCCAGTTTCCCCTCTGTTTCTTCTTTCTAGGGCCATCCTCTTGGCTCTCCTCTTCCACAGAGGATGACTAGTACAGGTAGGACACGACACTTAACTGTTTATGGTACAGACACAAATATGACTTTTATAAATATATCCATTTGTATAGATAACACACTGCTATTCTGAAGTATTAAAAATAACCACAACAGGTAGGACATAGATGAAATTAGTAACACTTGAGTCCCATGGAAATCAATGGAACTTAAGAGCACAATCCTAAACCTGTCTATTTAGAAGTCAGCTGCATTGAGTTCCTTGCAACTTCAACATGTGATCATTCATTCATTCATTCGTTTTTGTTTTTATTCCATTTTTTTAAACGAAAAAAGCACTCAAGGTAGATTTGTAAAAGGCCAGTTTGAAATGATGTAGGTTTACACCCTTCTAAAAAAAAAAGAAAAAAGAAAGAGGCATGAATTTGCAAGCCTGGTGGAAGTGCATTGCACAATCTGTGAGCAATACATGAGAAATCAATACCTGTATTGCAGGCTTTCAAAGTATAGTCTCAAGAGGGCCTCTCTTAAAGATCTTAATATTTGAATGGGTTGATAATGAGATGTTAGCTAGCCATGGCCCAAACTGTCCAGGGCTTTAACATTTAGAACTTATGTGCTGAGCTAGATCCAAAAGCAGCTCCATGAAGATCTTTCAGTATTGGAATAGTAGGGTCTTGATACCTTGAACAAGTTAGCAATTTAAGCTGATGTATATTGCACAAACAGAAGTTCCTGGTCACTCTTCAAGGGTAACTCTACCCAGAGTACATTACAATGGTCTGGACATGATGCAACTAAGGCATTGATGATTTCTGGCAAATCAGGTTAGTTGAACTCCGAAGAGGTAGTAGTGCATTCAATAGAGTTCTACAAAAGCATTCCTCACCACCACTCCCACATGAGAGTCCAGGGACAGGGAAGGATAAAAGAAATACCCCTAGACTTTTCTCATGGGGCATGGAGTACATTCACGGGGAGCACAAGCAGTTCCAGAACAAGTTGAATCCTAATCCCTGACCAAGATTTTTAGCTGGACAGTAGTAACTTCCTCAATATCCAGATGAATCTGACTAATTTTGTCTACAGAACATGCAGCAGAGAATCAACAACAGTTTCAGCAACCCCTTCTCTAGCACCCTGGTGTAGAGGACCTTGTGCAGATTTTTTTTAAAAAAAAAAATCATTGGTTTATTCTGTGCAAACCTAATGGTGGCAGAAATATATGCTTTCTTCACCTTCTATATCTGAGTGTACCAGTTCATTGGCAAGGTAATCCAGTGGGTTTCAATGACTGAGGTTTGGTTTTTTTTGGGTTTTTTTTGCGCAGCTTACCTTTCCTGGTTTGAGTCATCTGCTGGGATGCAGCAGGGTATTATCACACCAAGGGAACTCCAAATTTATTGGCGATCCCACCAGCCGAGTGCAGCTCAGCTGCAGCCCAGCTCCCAGGCACGTTTCGGTGGCCATTTTTCAAAGCCAGGAGCTTTCTGGCTTTGAAAAGTAGCACCTGGGAACCAGGCTGCAGCCATGCACTCGACCGGCAGAATCAGTTTAAATTTAAAATTTAAACAAACCAATATTGGAAAAAGAAATAAGAGAAGAAATTGAGAAATTGAAATTAGGGAAACACCAGGGCCAGATGGTCTTACATCATTATATTATAAAAAGATGATAGAAGAAATAGTAATTCCATTAAAAGATACAATCAATAGTACACATATCCAAGGAATACCTGATTCCTGGAAGGAAGCTTACATCTGTTTAATACCTAAAGAAAATAAGGATTTGACTAATATAAAGAACTATCGACCTATATCGCTTACAAATGTAGACTATAAAATATTTGCTGCCATTTTGGCATCGAGAATGAAGAAGATATGATTTAGAATTCTAATTTTAATTTGATTTAATTAATTAATTAATGCAAATTTACCAAACCAGGAAAATATTCTGAATGGTACATTCAAGAATGTTTAATCAGATTTGTTAGTTATTTCAACCAAATATAACCAGGCCAAATTTCCAAATCCTATGCACAATTTATTATGTGCCATGATCATTCATTAATACCAACCCCTGTGCAAACTCTGTTCAAATTACTGTGGATTGTATCCTAGATAACCAAGGCACCAGGAGGACACTTGTGTTCAAAGGAAGAAAGAAGGGTTGCAGCTGGTACTTCCTCTCTGCAGTTTAGAAGGTAATTGTGATACTGACTGCTGGTACTGAAACAGCATCCTAGGAGCCTGCCACTCTCATAGGGTGAATAAATATTAATTTGGATATGGGTAGCTCTTTTGGCAATGCCTCATTTGCTACTTCATTTCAAGCTGCGAAAGATTCAAGCCAATTATTTTTGAATAAAATGATAATGCAAGAAAGGATGTGCTTCAAGAAAATAAACACTTTCCCATTTCTTTGTAAATGGTCAGATTTGCCTCAATGAAAAAATCAAACAAAAGACTGGGATGGGGAAAAGAAAGAAGAATGAAGTAGTGTAGCATAACTATGTTTTTATTTACACTCAGTAAAAAGGACAAGTGTTTGTGTCTTTCTCATGCACAATGAAATAATACTGTAATACAGAAGAGCAAACTCATAATAGCACTGAGATACAAAGTCTTACCCAGAACACAACAAAACAAAGCAAATCTTCCTTCACACATATATATAAAAACCCTTAGAACCCCAACTATCAAGACAAAACAGACCTACATCCTCTTTGTGTTTATGGGGAGAAACAGTTGTCTGCTACATTAGTGCAAAATAACAACTTCAGACAGCCAGACACATGCTGAAATGTTTCAGATGAAATCAAACTCTGAGAAATTTTTTAAATGTTTTCAACACATCAGCATGAAGCATCGACCTAGTTGGAATCACTTAGATCTAAAGCAAATGCACTGATTGTTTTCACAGCATGCTTTTCTTCTTCAAGCTGCAACAGGCAGGCTGGCAACTGCTGTTCGAAAAGGTTTTCAGCCCCCTGCCTTGGTCTACTGTAGCCTGTGACACGATCAATAGCAGGGTTAGAAGGCAGAGGAAGCTAAGGAAAGATTATGAAGATGAGGTGAGTGACAGAATTACCTTACAGGATTTGTTCTCTCTCGCTCACCTTGAATCTCATCTGTCTCAGACAAAGACAGAAAACCATCAGAGCACAACCCCCCCCCACACACACACATAAAAGAAAGAAATAAGAAGAGGTGCCATTCTCCATGTACATGGGCAAACCTTTTTAAATGCTATGATACAAAGTTAGAAAATAATCACTTTTGCCAAAAAAAAAAAAAAACCAAACCATTTCATTCATTCATTAATAGGCTGACACTAAATTTAAGAAACCCAACCTTATAGTGTTAGTGTTATATATTTTCATACATTTATTAATAAACTACATCTACATAAATGTGAGAGCGAAGACAATTCTTTTGAAGGAGGAAAATTTTACTTTCTTCCTTTTTAGTTGGTGCAGATACATGTCCCAGCAGTCAGAACTTTAGAAGAAACAATTTGGCCTGGGTGAAAAGCAAGCTCTTTTTGCAATTTTTGTTAAATATTGAAGTTTAAGTTGCAAACTTTTGTACACATATTTGATTGGGAGTAAGCCCCTGTTAGGATTGAGTCCCAAGGGAAAATGTACATTGTGGGAGAGTGCAGCAGCCATGATGACATAGCATTTGGCCACAGCTGAGTCATGC
>CM034710.1:60935394-60964798 GCA_020142125.1 Phrynosoma platyrhinos
TTTTCAAAGAGCACAAACACAAAAAGTGGAACAGAATGACTCAATATATGTGAAAATGGGCAACATACAAAAAGAATTCTTATCCTAGCATGGGTGAGCCTTCAAACAGTAATTAAGCAATGGCATAACCACTGCCTGGCCTGCACTATAACAGAATCCCAAAATAAGGGTTAGTCATACACGTTCATGATTACAAAATCAGTGCACCAGAAAATGCTGGACTCTTGCAGCTACACTCGATACATTTTACAGATCCATTCTAGATCTTTCTTCCAAAGCTTAGTATTCCTTCCTTTATTTCTCACTCTTTCATCCTCTGACTAAATCCTTAGTCATGCAAATGTGTCACAGGGAGTAGAACCAATGCAGACGGTCCCTAAGGGGCAGCTTTGTGCCGCCCCCGCGAGCGCTAGATCAGGGCCACACCAACCACACGCTGCTGCTCCAATCCTCCTTTTTGTCACTCCAAAAAGAGTTGGCAAATGCTGTTCCTTTTGGAGTGGCAAAAAGCCACCCTTAGTGCCACAGCAGCGGCTCTTTTGCACCCATTTGGCGCAGCATGTGTGCACATTCCGCCAATGGGTAGCCCTGACACTGCACACCATGAGGTTGGGTGTGCGGCATCAGGGTGGAATTGGGGCGGCTGGTGTGTGGTCGCCCCAATCCAATTCCACCCCCACGCTGGCCCTTTAAGCCAGTCTGCATCAGCCCTAAGTGAAGTAAGTAACAAGACTTTTCTCTCTTACACAGGTGGTCAGGCCTATACAAAGAAAAAAATTCCACAGCCTCATTTGTGTTAATATGTATTAATAACAATGTATTAATAACAATGAGCAATTAGGTCTGCTTACTGATATCATATTGTACTTCTAGCTTGCATATGTTGATGTGTCATACATAGCACTGTATATAATCATGCATGTGATAAATCAGAAATAATAATTTACAGCTTCAGTCACATCAGAGTTAAATCCAAATAGCTGCCCATAAAACCTGATCTCAGTATTAACTGGAATAAAATGTACTGGTGTAAAAAAAAAACAGTTTAACTGTGATCTGCACTGAACCAACATAGGGTAGTCTGCAGATTAAAGTCATGATTTTGTCCTCCCTTGTCCTCAATGGCAGTAGAGTGTTATATTTATGCCTGACTAGAAGCAAACCATTCTCATTTTTGCAACATAAAGATGCCTGTTGAGTATGCTGCCATCCATATGAAAGCTGTCAGCTACTAAAGATAAAGAGGGACTCTGTTGGACAATATGATTAAGGCACAGTCTACACAAACAGCAGGTGACAACAGAAAACAGTTTCTGGTCTGTGTCACTTCAGCACAGCAGTTAGGGGGTTGTAAATTTGAAAGGTGAAACTCCTTCCTACACTGAGAGCCATGAAGCTGATGGGTTACAATGGGTCAGATTGAAATCTTAGATACATTTAGCTGAGAGGCCCACCTGAATTCAGTGCAACATACTTATGAGTAGACATACATAGCATTGTGCTGTTAATCGCCATCTTTCAGGCTCACCTACCTCATGTTTCTGTAAGATTAATTCCAGTTTGGAGGGTGGGAAAGAGAAAAAAGAAAAAGAGGATGGAAGACTGCATGCCAGGGAGAAAACTGTATTTGACTTTGAATTTTCAGTGCACTATGAATTTTGGGAACCATCTAAACATGCATTCTCCAGTTTTAGTGGACATACTGTGATTGAGGTAAGTTTTACATGTGATCTGCTGTCTACCAAAAAAAATTCATGCAAGTTTCTATCTCATACTCCACACCTTCAGGAGGAAGCCAGAATGCAATTTACTATTATCTTTACTACTACACTTCAATGATTTTCCCACAGACTCACGCACTGAGTGCTTAATGCCATACAGGTTGAGGGAACATGGGCATTTACTTAAAAAAAAATCATCATCCTCCCCCCCCCCCATTTTTAAAAGGTCATATTAGTAGAGCAACAACAGTGTGCCTGGCAACAACTTTGCTGACCAAACTTTTAGACATAAATTATTCTTCAGATGCTTTCCTACATTTAAAATTTATCAGGTACCTTTCCAAAATTCTTTACCCATGGCAATGTATAATAAATAACCAATGAAAATAATGACACAGTAAAACCACAATAAATCATGTTCTCATTCTCCCCACACACACACACACACACACATACACACACTTATTTGAGTGGAGAGGAACATTAAAACACATTTTAAGGTGATGATACCCATCCCAATGAACAAAATCGTCATCTGTTGCTAAAATATCTGTATAGCAGATATGAGCTTCTCAGAAATACTATGGATCAGGTGCCATGATGAAAAGTCCTTGTCATCATTATCTTAATGTCTCATTAAGATACCAAACCAAAGACTTGCCTGAAGATTTTAGCAAGTGCTGTCTTTTACACAGGGAAAGAGTAGAGGATCATTTTGGCTGGGAGTTAATTTATTTCTTGAAACAGTGAGGACAATGAAACATGGCAGAGCCAAAGCAAAGTGGATGGAAATTTTCACCAAATCCTTCTTCCCTTTGCAACACTTCAGCACCACTTCCTATTCTGTTGTGCAGGGATAGCACAGACTGAAAGGGTAAAAGGAGGAATTAGAGAACATTGCCTTGGTCTGATTCTGATGCAGAGAACTGTCTATGACCAAAGCAGCTGTGGGCCTTTCATGCAGTCCACCCATTTGAACTCTGGCATGGTACAGTACCTTCTTCATCAGCAGAATGGTTAACCATGCTTGTGGAAGCACAAAATAACTATTCTGAGAGTTAACATAGCTACCAAAGAAAAATATTCTAGTACAGTTTGTTCAAAAGATGTGGTGTTTAAACATGTTTGCAAAATCTATAGACAACCACTATGTTGTCCTCTCCCATATTTATTCCTTAGCAGAGATGAAAGATTGTTGAATTTTCACAAATGTGTTCACAAAACAACAGGTTTCCCCCCACCCACCCTTCAAGTTCAAAGAACATTTCTACAAAATTAGGAAGGATGTTATTATGGCAAATGGAAATAATGTTACAGAGTTAAGTAAGATTCACAAAAAAATTAACCCACTCTGAATTTAAAATTGATGTGCAATATGAAAAAAGGGGAGGGTGAGTGCAGCAATAATATCTCTTCAAAACTAGTAGAAAGTAATAATGCAGTTTTCAGATATCTTTCTAGTAACTTGAAACTTTTGCTGAAGAAATAAATTGTTAGATGTAGTTGTGCTAAAGTGCTAGTTCTGTCAAAGTCTAGCTCCTGATTGATATCAAGGAAATGATTAATAAAACTGTTATGTCTTTATGCATTACTTGCCATCCTGCAAAGTCAATGGATCTGTCCACATAAGTGATTTTTCCAGTGTGAACTGACAAATGGCATTCTAAAGAATATCAAGAATGCTTGGAGGTGGCATAGCACACACTGTCAGTGAGCAATGCTGAAATGAAGAACTGAAAGGGAAGGAAAAAAGGACCCTTTTCTCCAAGGACTATTTTCCAGGAACTGGCAACAGGCACTAGCAAACTGATGAATGCACTTCCAGGGAGAACAGTCCCCAATTCAGAATACAGGCTGGAGGTTTGCAATAGAGTCCATTGCAATCTAGACTTAAGGGTCTTTCAAGCACTGGAAGAACACTGCATTGTGACAAAATACGAAGCTTCAGGTCAAGTGAAGTGTGTTTCTGCAGAGCTGTGTGTCACCTGTCAAGTTATGGCAACCCTATGAATTTCATAGGCGTTTCTTAGGCAAGGAATACTCAAGAGGTGGTTTTGCCATTTCCTTCCTCTGAAATATGGCCTACAGCACCTGGCATTCATTGGCGACTCCCCATCCAAGCACTAACCAGGGCTGACTCTACCTAGCTTCCATGAACAGATGGGATCTGGTGCCTTTAGAGTATTTATGCCACTTTATTGTTGTTGTTGTGTACCTTCAAGTGGCTTCTGACTTATGGCAATCCTAACACGAACCTAACGTGAACCTATCATGGGGTTTTGTTGGCAAAGTCGTTCAGAGGGGGTTTGCCATTGACATCCTTTGAGGCTGAGAGAGTGTGACTTGCCCAAGGTCACTCAGTGGGTTTCCATGGCTAAGCTGGA
The DNA here is from genome assembly GCA_020142125.1 of Phrynosoma platyrhinos. Lineage (NCBI taxonomy): Eukaryota > Metazoa > Chordata > Lepidosauria > Squamata > Phrynosomatidae > Phrynosoma > Phrynosoma platyrhinos. The sequence goes on from CM034710.1 coordinate 60,939,500, forward strand.
ATCCGAACCTCGGTCTCTAGAGTCCTAGTCCAATGCTCAAACCACTACGCCACACTGGCTCTAGTATTCTGATAATCACAAGGGGAAAAAAAGAAGTGAACGAGGTAGGCTTTAAGCAGTTGTACAAAGTTTTATAATACATGATTTATTTTTTATGTTTAAATGTTCCACTCTTCATCAAACCAAGCATCTTGGTACACACATGCATGGGCTTTTGAATCCTTCTTCCAAACATACCTTTACTTGGCTTCCATCAGGATGCCAGCTACAGCTATACAGCCCTAGATAGTTATAGCAGTACGAGTCCACTATAACTGCAACAGCTGCATCCTATGGAATTCTGGGGTACATAGCTTGGTGAGGTACTAGAGCACTCCGGCAGAGAATTCTAAGTAGAGCTCTCTAAAATGCAAATCCCAGGATTTCATGGGATACTGCCATGGGAGTTAATGTAGAATCATAGTGCTGTGGCTCTGTAGACTAACGACTCCTATTCTCATAACAATCATGTTAATGAAAGGAAATGCATAGATATCAGTTTAAGATTCCTCCCTATCAGATGACTCTTAAATAACACAACCAGGCTGTTGCTAGTCCCACATGTTCTCTTGCACTCTTGTCCTTAATCCCACCTTCTTACCCTGTGCCCTACACAGTGTGCCTTTGTTCTTGTTTTTTAATGCAATTCCAGAGTTCTCTTAATGTGAGTTAACAAAAAGTTTAAAAAGAACATTAAAAAACCCAGGCTATACTATAATAGTGAGGGGGGGGGGATGAAACACTGATACCATGTAACTGCCCAACCTCAGGACTACCATGGGAGTAACTTATTGCACCTGATGACTAATGCTATACCAGTGTGTTTGGGAGCTTATTGATGGGTTTTCCCCATCAATACCAAGGTGAACTCTAACAATGCTTCAAGGACAAGACAGTGATGAAATGGAGATAACAACATGTGATAGGTATCACAAAAGATGCTGTTTTCCAACTTTTGTGGCAATATAAAAGCTGCATGTGGATCTGAAAAGGATCCAGAACTGCACTTTGAAATGGAAGATGTGCACAGGGGACAGAAGGGTTTTTAAAAACCTTTTCTCTACACACTGTCTTCCAGCTAAAATCCCTCCAGGTTAAAATAGACTAAACTGTTAGGATCACTCCTTTTGTTGCCCAGTTGCTTCAAATGTTCAAAAGAAACTAGCAATAATGATTCAGGGATAGCTGTGTTGGCCATTTAGCAAATTCAAACAAAAATTCATCAGTGATATGCATATTGTGCAGTTTGGTTGGCCAATAAAGGTATCACTGGTAGATTTTTGTTAGCGATGATGATGATGATGATGACAATGATGATAAACAATACCAATAATAATGTCTAAAATAGTATATAAGAACTCATATTTTTTCCTGAATTATATTTGCTAGTGCCAGAGAGTATTAGAGGAACCAAAGTACATTTATTTTTGTCAGTAGGCCAGAAAGCATGTTGGAAGGCATAATTTTCTAGCAAAAGCATTTAACTTGACATTTGGAAGTGATTTCAAAACAACAGTTAAAATGCAGTGTGTGTCTGTGTCTGTGTGTTCATGTGTATATCCTAGAGAAATATTTTCTGCTTATAGACTTGAGAGAGAATAGCTCAGAATACTCTGAACAACTGCAGCACCACCCTATATATACATGCAGAAATGCTGAGTAGTTCCGAAGGGATTTGTGGCTGCTAGAAAACAGGTTATGATGATGCATGGGCTCTTGAGGGAGGAGAAAAAGGTTAAGTAGTCAGATTCTCACAGTGTCAAAGAGGATAGTCTCAAAGGCAAAAGAAATATCTGAGGGACAGAAAGGATTTTCATTTTCTTGCTGTCTGAGCCTTTAAAAGATTTCTCATCCAATTTAGCTATGATGTTCTGCTTAGGTTACATGAACTTCCTCTTTTTGGTTTCATTTGTTCCAGGCAATGCGGTAAGAAGCTGGGTAAAACACGTTTAGAACCTGCATTTGTTATCCCAAATATTTTCTTGGCTATTTTTCACCGCTTGCAAAGTCCTCTTAATCAGAAGGAGGAAGAGAAAGAGGAAGACAGAGCAGTTTAAATGTAAAAGCAAAAATGGGAAACACAAACACTAATAAAAGAAAGCTCTAAAAATCAGTCTGATCCAGCAAGAAGTGAATTAGCACAGACCATGCACCCTTAATTAAAACAAAGTTTCAAATGTCTCTCTGTTCGTTGTCACAGGTATCCAAAGGCCTGGATGAAGAAGAGTGTATAATAAACCAGTAAAACTGAACAACACCTGATGCACCCCACAGGCAAGAAAGAAGGTGAATACTGGCAAAGGCACCATAAAGAGAGCAACACAATTGACAATGCCCTCATTTAGTCTCCATTCCCCAGATGGAATCTTTACCATCTATGAAGTTTTAATTATTCACAATGAGGAACCGTTAAGGGACATTTAGACAAATCTACTGTCCTCAGACAAGGAAACAAAAATTGTATCCAAACATCTTAATTCTTTTCACAGCTGACTTTAGACATTTACATCCCCCAAAGCAGGTCTTCAGCTTACCAGCTGACCAATAACTTGTCAAATCTGGCTGCAACATTATGTTTTCCGATTCTGAATTCAATATTACAACCCTAACTATATATAGAACCAATCTGGTATATTTTATGTTGCAGCTCTAAGACCACCATTGACAGCAAGTTAAATGAGACTGAGCTGCTTTATCCCTGCTAGAGGCCATTGTTGTACCCACCATACATTTTAGCTTCTTCGAAAACAACGAAAAATTGTATAAAGCAACTCCTGTGGCTGTATAAGATTCTTGCTTTGTATAATCCAAGTAAGAAATATGAAGCATATTCTATATACCTAGAACAGGAAAGGGATCAGTATACCCTATCACATTTGGTGGAGGTGGCTTTTGAATTCCCATCAAATTCTGACTGAAAAAATCCGGATTCAGATGTATATACTCATTCCTCCACATTTGCAGCTTTGACTTTTGCAGCTTTGATTATTCACGGATTTAGCAAAAGTTGCACTGAAGAACCGAGAGATTCCTAGAAAGAACACTCCACTGGGCATTTGTAGCTCCTCCAGTGCAATTTTATGGTCAATGTCTAGTAGATGTTGATCACAGAGTTGCACTGGAGGACCTAGAGATTCCTAGAGAGCTTCTTTTCTCATGTCAAAACATAGTGTTTATGTTATTTGCGGGGGTTTTCATATTCACAGGAGTCCTGTGCCCCTAACCCCAGCAAATGCAGAGGGATGCATGTAATTGTATTCAGTTATTTTGAAGACTTTTTTCTGTAATTACCGTATTTTCCGGCATATAAGACGACCCCCCATTTTTCCAGTCAAAATATAGAGTTTTAGCACCTCTATCCTCCTTATCCTTATACCCGGCGTATAAGATGACCCTCCCACTGTAACCACAGATTTTGCAGGTTTAAAAGTAGTCTTATACGCAGGAAAATAAGGTATTCAATTAAATATAATGTACTGTTTTTAAACTCTTTCCATCTGCAAAAAAAGAAAAAAGAAAAAAAGAATTCTGTAGTCAAACAAGAATATCTTCTAAAATGTGAGGAAATAAGCAAAAAGGAGAAAGGGGTGAAAAGGAAGGCAGGGTAACTGAAAACAGAGGATTTCAACAGAAATATTTGACTTCTTCATTTCCCTCCCACTATATCTGTGTGCTCATTTATGTTTCTGGAAATGTGAGACATAAGCTGATCTGAGATGAAATCATATAGAGACTGGAGCAGGGAGTAAAAGATGTAATAAAGAGTTGAATAGCAACAAGCAAATGAGGAGGGATTACATGAACTATTTATATGAAATGAAACCAGATATTTATTTTGTATGCTCTTAGTACAGAAGATGTATGAACTGATTTCACTTCCACAGAAAGGAGCAGCACATTGCTTTTTAGAAAAAGGGTAAGGGAGTGTCATGATTACAAACAATGGGTGAAAGAAGGGTATTTGACCTTTTTTTTGAGTTTTACACCAAAAGCACAGACATTATCCTGTAGAAGTGCTTTGCATGTGTTTAATGCTATATTTTCTGTAGGGAATACTTTGAGTGGTTGAAAAAGAAAAACTCTGCATTTCACCAGTCCTGCTGGACTTCAGAACTGGTCTACAATCCTGACAGAACAAACAAGCAGAGATTTTCAGGATAATAAAATGTCTTGAGTGAAATTAATTCTTCACAATCACTAGAAATTCTGCTCTGGTTCTACTCAAATAAACAGCAAGGTTTGCTGGTTGCTACTCCAAAGGGCCACTGAATAAAGTGTGTCAGAATCTGAACCAATAAATTGGAATATGTGACACTTAGCATGCCCTAGAGGGTTTTCTTGTTTTGTTTTCTTTTGTTTTTGGATTTGGGTTCTTTTGCATATTATTTCATTTCACAGTTACCACAATATTTTTAACCAGGGGCAAATACCTCAGGCTTTTTAGATGCCATTTGTCTGAAACTTCTACGAAAGGAGATCTATAAATGACCTCTGCCTGCATAAGATGTCACCTGCTATGTCTTGAGTGCATTTTTTAAGAGAAAGACACTGCTGAACTGTACTACTGAACTGAAATGTATATGTCCCAAGTATGCCAGAGGCACAAATGTGTTCCATTTAAACAAGTGCAGGGAATCTTTGGCCCACCCCAGATGTACTGTTCTCTCATAATTCCCTACCATTGGACTGAAACGTCTAGGAAATGAAGTCCAATTCAGTTGGAAGACCAACATTTTCTGCATCCTTTGTTAAAAGATCAAGGAGATCGGAATGTGCAAGTGAGGAAACAATTGATCACTTTTAGAAACTCCTGTGGGACATTGCTTGGCAGATAAAACTGTATATAAATGTGTATATGATGACACTGTGCTTTGTCATTATCATATAGTAAAAATATTAATTCTGAAATACTAACAATTCTGGAGGTGCTTTATCAGTCAAGTAGCAATGATATCACTTAGGTAGCTTTGTTTACTATTAACGGATTTAATTTTTGTCCCACATTCTCCTCCCTGGGATTTAGAACACTGGTTTAGATCATACCTCTGTCAGACAAACTGCATTTAGAGATGCTGGGAAATGTGACAGATTAAAGTACACTAATCAAATTGGCAAGGCAGAAGCTGAACCGCAGCCAGTTACACAGAGAGAGAGAGAGAGAGAGAGAGGATCCAGCAGGGAAAGAAGGAAACATATAAAAGTAATGTTACTTAACAAAAACCTGTGCATAAGCAAAGATGTGATATAATAGAGAAAGAAAAAAGAGGGGCTGGCTGCAGATTAAGAGTAGTGCAAGAAAAACTTTCTGTCGAAAAGTAAACGATCAAGAAATTTGCAAATTAGCAACTAGTAGGTACAGGCAGGCTACTAAGGTTGCTAAATCTGACAAGAGAAGGTAATATGACCTTGGCCAGCCAGTGAGCTACTTGATACATGGGAAATCTGAAATTCTGTTTCCCACATCTAACCTTAGTTTTCTCAGATACACAGAGAATTTTGCTCCTATCCAAGTGAATACAAGTGGAACTCTTCTCAAACCAGTTTAAATCAAGTGGGATATTCTGGAGGAAGAAACTGTGAGACATAGAAGAGAGTGCTTCCGTCCTTGAAAATTGGCAAGCTAAGTGCACCTGAGAGATGGGAAATAGTCACCTGACAGCATCAGAGGCATTTTTGTGTGCGCTAACACCCGTTTTCACCTATTCAAGCCATTTCTCAGCCCATGCCCTGATCAGGTGGAAAATGCTGTGCGATAAACTCTAGTATTACAAGAAGGACAATTAAGAGAAGCCTCGACATAGAAACTGGTAAACTGAGAGGTAAGCCCTCTCATAAAATCCCAAAATTCATGAGAGTGTTTACCACTGAGTTTACCAGATTCTATGTGGAGGTTTCTCTTACTTGTCTTTGCAGGAAAAGAAGAATAAGCTGGTGACAAAGGATAATGTGGTGTCACATGCATAGTGCTTATATTTAATTATTTTCTTAAGCTGTTAATGGTGGGGATGTTCCTATCTGATCACCTATATTTTTATGACAAAGGGGAAAAAAACCTCACTGACAGCTGGTAAGGGAATGGCATCATTTTGGTTGTTAAGATAACTGAAGTGACCGGGTGGGGCAGTGGGGGGTGGGGATGAGGAATGAAATGAAGGCATTGTCCCTCCAAATAAGAATCCAAATAAGAAATAAGAAATCATGAAAATTTCCTTCAGGCCCCAAATTTCCAGTATTGTAAAGAGAGAGGTAGTGAAAATCATTCACAGCTGCAACTTTTATATTTTCTGTGTTTGCATTCCCTCAGTAATGAGATGCCTAAATTGGATTTGATACATTCTTAACTACATTAGGTTCTCATAATGTATAGTCTAGCATCATTCTAGGCTACTGCCCTTAAAAACATTAATATACAGTTGAGCTAACCTATACCATCATTTTGGAGGTTCTTTTCAATCTGTAGAGGGTTGTTTTTTTAAAGGGCTCCAAAATGAAAGTAATCTTAATGACATGATAGTCTGAAGGCACTATTCTATTTCTTATTTGGCAGGGACCACAAACACCTTTTTTGAAGCATGTTTGGTTGCATAGAGGGTTTATAGCAAATATAAATGTTTAAATGAAATTTTAAGGTACAGCAATGCTAGAATTGGGACCCTAGAAAAATTTCATGGGGCAAAATTCTTATTTGGGAAGTGGATTATTTGGGGATATTCTCATTCTCTCCTCTTCCTGTAGCAACACCATACTGCTATTTTCTGCTTCTACATATTAGATCTCCTTTGAATTGTGCAGTAAAGTTATGCAACCAAAGTAATTCAGTTTACTCGATTTTGTAAGTGCTTCTGCTTTCCCCTCCTCTGTTTCTGTTTTATTAGCACTATTGTTTCTAATTTGTTATAGTTTCTAATAGTATCTAATGACTAACACCATAAGTAATCCTGATTCAGTCATGGGCTCCCAAACTGGCCCTCTTTTTCTTTCACTTTTCACACACATTTCTTGCCTCAGATGTAGGTAAAATAATTCTAGCACACACTGCATTCCTGTTGTTGGAATTGCATATCCAAGCATTCTTTTAATAGACATGTCTCACTGAATTTTTTATATCAGTGCTAAGCAAACATTATTATTTATTCATATAAATATATATTCTCTCAACCAACTAAGTATCAATGTAACTGTTACTCCTTTCAATAAATGCTGTGGTAATGGTGTGTGGAAATGCACCCAGCACAATTAAGATCAATGCTAACATTATCAGAAATATCTGCATATACGAGTTTTAAGAACCTATGCATATAAAAAGAAATGTGAAACAATTAGCACCACATCTTTATAAATAAGTACACATTTAGAAATATGAACAGAGAAAAATACATTTGAAATAACAGAACTATGGGTGTAAGAAAAAACAAGGATTAAGTCTTTGTATGATGGAGAATGTGTATTAAGATTACATTAATTCTAATCCTATTAGGATGTACATTATATTAGAATGTTCATTAAATGCATGAATAGCAGAAGATAATTTTGATCAAAAACAATTCTTTTTCTTTTAACTACATTTTTATTATGTAGGAAACTTGTTAATTTATACATTTGATTCAAGAAAATAAATCTTTAGTATTGGCGTTCTTAGCTTTTCACTCCCTAGAGAACATTCTCTTGATCTTGTGATACAACAGTTAGATAAAACTCCATTATAGAGTAGCAGTAGCAGTCAACAGAGACTCATTGGCAAATATCAATAGCTAATCTGTGCTTTTTTGCAGAAATGGCCCTATCAACCTAGGTTCCCTGCCAGGTATTTTTAAAAGAACCTGTAGCTATAAGAAATGTAACTAAAACCTTAAACTTCATAAAATATATGATGTGGAAGAGCTTTAAGTTTTTAATGTCCTTAATTTGTAATTAAAGAGCATTAAAATACAACACAAAGTATTTCAATTGGTCTGTACTTGAGGGTGCCTCACATTAATTCACTATTAAATGTACTTAGTCAAGAGTCACATTTATACAAGCTGTGTAGACTTTTCAATCTGAGGTGCTATTTTTGGTCACCCATACTGAAAATGTCTGAAGTGAGATGACAGATTACAAAAGATTACTTTTCGCAAGGGATTGTCACTCCCAGAATCCCCATCCAGTTGTCATCGAAAAAGCAATTTTTCCAGACTCTGCAAAGATGATCATCTGAATACACTTTTGTTCCCTGTATGCAACCACAAATACTTCAAAAAGAGTGTGATTCCTGCCAATTCAGAAATAGAACAGTGTCTTCAGATCATCATGTCATTAAGATTACTTTCATTTTGGAGCCCTTTAAAAAAAACTCTACAGATTGAAAAGAACCTCCAAAATGATCATATGAGTTGGCTCAACTGTGTATTAATGTTTTCACGGGCAGTAGTCTAGAATGATGCTAGACTATACATTATGAGACCTAATGTAGTCAAGAATATATCTAATCCAATAATTTCTACCACACTATACTTGGAAATAGTGGTAACTAGTTTCAAAGGCACATTTTAATTAGGAAGTCTGCCTAGATTACCAATATATAATCACATGGCCTGGACTGTTATATTACTCAGCAACTCTCACCTGAGCAATACTATTACTTTGGATTTGCAATACCAAATATAAACCTGTACTTTGATGCCAGTGCCCTGACATGGTTGAAAGAGTGGATTAAATTAGAAAATAAGAAATTGTTAAAATTAGAAGGATCAGGGTTAAGATTTGGTTTTGACGCATATTTATATTATGAGAAAGTGCAGGTAAATAAGGGTTTTAAAAATCATTTTGTTAGAGCAGCTCTGTACATAATATATATGTCTTCAAATACCAATGTGGCTATCTCCACATGAGGCTTTATTTAATACAGACCCTCAAAAAAAAAAAAAGAGAGAGAGAGAAATGGTTAAAATATGAGGAAATATTTAGCAGAGATGAAAAAGGCTTGGAAATGAAATCACTAGAGCAAATAAGATTGGAGGGACATAAGTGTGAATGGTTCCTATATAATCAAATGAAATCAATATTTTAAATGGATTTAAAATCACTGGAATTGCAGAGGAAAAGAGTGAACTAGAAGAAATCATATGGATGGAAAAACCAGCTTTACTTTCAAGATTATATAAAAATTATTAGAATGCTATTTAGAAGAAAGTAAAATAAAAGATAGTATGATAAAATGGGCAAAAGATTGTGGCAAAACATTGGATCTGGAGCAATGGGAGATATCCTGGAATAAAAGATTAAAGTATACTGTAAGCCAGGATATAAGAGAAAACTATTATAAAATAATATATAGGTGGCATTTGTCCCCTGATAAATATGGGGAAATTATTTTTTATATGTTGACAGCAGCTAGAATGGTATATGCTATATATTGGAAAGTAAAGAAGGAAATGCAAATTGAAGAATGGATACTGAAGTTAATGGACATGATGGAAACAGATATAATATCAAATAGATTAAAGGAAAATAGTAAAAGTACAGAAGAAGTGGAAAAGGGAAGCTGGGAAGATCTATATAGATATATAAAGGTGAAATGGCCAAATATTTGAATTAAGTTAAACAAAGGGAAAGAAAAATTACAGATATAAAGAAATTAGAAAGTAAAAGCTAATCTATAAGAACAATGAGTAATATAAACCGGGAAATAAGGTAAAGAGGTGGGGTCAAAAATATAAAATGTTATTATAAAGAAGATAAGTAAATAAGTACAATGCTGAAAAAAAAGAGCCCTGCTGGTGCAGTGATTAAATGCCTGTACTGCAGCCACTCACTCATAAACCACAAAGTTGCGAGTTCGGTACTAGCCAGGGCTCAGGCTAGACTCAGGCCTGCATCCTTCCGAGGTTGCTAAAATGAGTACCCAACTGTTGGGAGGCAATGAGCTTACAGTTGTAAACCGCTTAGACATCCCATAGTGTGATATGAAGTGGTATATAAATGAAGCTGCTTTGCTTTGCTGAAATGAACCAGTGGAGGATGGACAAAGGAAGCAGTTTGGATGTTATGTTATGTATGTAAGTAAGTATGTAGGTATGGAAGATGGAAAAATTGTTAATGGAAGATGGAAGAACTATTAAATGGAAGATGGAAGAATGGTTATGTTATGCTAAGATATGAATGGAATGTAAGAATTGATTTTATTGTAGTAATTTATTTTAATCAATAATAAAAAATAATAAAAAGTTTTGTGAAAAAGTTTGCTGCATTTCAGCAATGGTCTTGTGACTGTTTTTATACAAGGCCAATGCTCTTTTTCCCCCAATACAGATCAACAATCTAAGGGCTGACTTGCAGTGATAAAGTAAAAATGTGGTGAAAATATCAGTTGGGCAGAAGCAGCTTCCATGGCTGTAAGGTTTTTGTTTGAATTTTACATGAACTATCCAAGGTGTTGAACTGATAATTAAAATAGGTTCAGTAGCTTGGATAGCTCCTATAAAGTTTACACTGAAGGTAAGTCACTGCCCCAATGAGATGGAAGCCAGTAGTCATGACATGGAATTCAAACCACATAGTTACATTAAAACTGGGCATACAGTGTGAATGATCACTCTGCTGTTAGGGTCTGTTCTCACAACTGTAATGTAATGTTTCAGCATATCATGGGATGATTGTGTGAAACCCAATCCTACATCAATGCCAATCTAAAGAGACAGGCTTCATGAAAGCATCTTTACAAACAGAAGTGACTAGTCATAAAAAGACCTAGGGCCTTTGCAGACTGCCAGAAATAGTGCACTTTAAATTGAGGCACTGCCCTGGCTCAGTGCTAGGGAATCATGGGAACTGTAATTTATTGTGACACCAGAGCTCCCTGACAGAGAAGGCTCAATGTCTCAGAAAAAAATACAATTCCCATGGCTCCCTAGCACTGAGCCAGGGCAGTGCCTCAATTTAATGTGCACTATTTCTGGCAGTCTGCAAAGGCCCCTAATCTACATACACTGCTGTCATAAAATTACCTTACTCACTGGAAAAGGTGGTACCAAGGAAGCCACAGCCCTGAATTTACAAAATGATGAACAGAGCTCTTGGAAGTCTCTCATTCATATCGTCACCATTGGTTGCACTTGACAGCAGATTACAACACATGCTACAGAATGTAGAGGATAAAGTTGACTGCACCTTTTTAGATTTTGGGTTGGGGTTCACATTATGATGTTTCCACTATAGTAAAATTAACTTATTAGGAAGAAATATCTTAGTGTAGTTGCTCTCTTTTATGCTAGTTTTCTACTAGCAAATAGACTTGTCCCTCCCTTTTCATGGACTTACAATCCGTGGTCTCACTCTTTGTGGGAGGAACAATTGGCTATAAACAAAATGGTTACACAACCTTTGCGTGCCACAGGCATACGCACCATTATTTCCTATGGAACTCAAATATCTGTGAGTTGCCATTTTCGTGGAGTGTGTGTGTCCAGAATGGATCCCCCATGAATTAGGAGGGGCTACTGTACTTCATATATATATATATATAGAGAGAGAGAGAGAGAGAGAGAGAGGACCTACAATGCTATTCTAAGCTACAGTGATATGAAAAACCTGGTTTTGTTCAGATATTTATCAGCACAATTATATTACACTCCATCTCCATCCATGATTGGTTTTGTCCAGAAAAACATTAATGCCCATTTATTTTTGTTTTTTTAAGCAGGTATTTTTATTTTCATCTCTCTGAGATTCAGACAGATCAAAACTGTGTTTGTCTTGTTTGGGGGTTTTTAAGTCTTGTTACAGCTACAGATCTTTATAAGATAAATGTTTCTTCTGTGTTCTATACACAGATATAGTAGCCTATGCTGGTATTTAGCTTATCAGCAAAGAATCTAGGAACCACAAAAAAAGCACTTGAATGTAAATGTGTTGCCTAAAGATAAACATCTATATCTCTGAAAGACTGCAGCATATCCAACAATTTAAAGGTCATATAAGCAAGCATTGTGTTTTTTTTTCTAAGAGTTAACATAATGATAATATTTGAACACTTTGCTTTAAAAAGCAGTTTGACCTCCTAATTGTTTTCAGTTACCACCAGTTATATTGAACACACAATTAAAAGCCAAACAGGATTTTTAAAAACCAGTTCTTAAGGCCAATTAGTAAGAAATGCATTTTCAGGGGTCTACTGTCAGTTGATGTAACAAGAAGAAAACTATTTACATAAAAAAGCATTTTAGATTTATTTATTTATTTATTCAAAGACAATCCTTCTGTAAAAGGAACAGGCCCAGAGTCAAATACATTCTTTAGCTGGAATCTAGGACAACGACCAAAGAATTGCATAGATTAAATTAACTAGATACAAAAATTCTTCTACACCAAATGTTTATATTGCAAAATATCATTGCAGCATTCCTGCATCTTGTTACAATAATAATTTTAGGGAAGGGGGGTATGCTAGAGAAATAGAAAATGTTATTTCTTCAGAGATATTTTGTTTTCAAAGTACGAAGGTATTTATAAATATGAAAAGAAATTTTTAGACATAATACCGTTTACACTGTTCTGGCTGCACTCAAAACATCATTCAACATGCATCTGTCTATAACTATCTTGCATGCTTATGATGGTACACAGATAAAACACACAGAGAGTTTTTCAAAGTATAGGGAAGCCCAGGACTAGCTTCAACATTGGGCAGAGTGAGAAATCTGCTACCAGCATCTGTCTGGGCATCAGATTATCAGTTATTTAATATAGTTATTTAATATAGTAATATATTTATTTAATATATATAATATTATATATATATTAATTTTACAGCAGGGAGCATCATTTCACCACAAGCAACAAAATGTACCGATGTAGTTGTGGCAAGCATAAGCAATGAGAATGCATGACCAAGAGAAATTGCCAAGAAAATTTGTATACATGTAAATAAATATAAATAGAAAAGATAAGAAACAGAGTTAGGTGTTTTTTTGGTATGCATCAGGTCCCTAAAGAAACACATTTTAAACATACACACATTTTAAAACAACTTTTGTGTGAAAAAGAAGGGTTGTTTCCCAGTTTTAATTCCTCTAAGCATTATAAAGTTTGGCACATGAATAAGGTATCAAAAAGTCATTGGGGTTGAAATGCATATATGCTTCCAATATTTGTACTTCTTTAAAAGGTGTGCCATGTATATTGAAAGCACTGGACATAAAAACCAATAAGTAGGGATATCCTTGTAGACATGAGGCCACTCCACTTGGGGCCTGTATGCACAGCCCCAAAGGTCCATGTTTTCCCTGCCTCACATCACCCCGTACAGATGATGTAGGTCAACAGCCCTGGGTTGGAATTAGCCAGTCTGGATGCTAATCCAGTGGTCCTGGACTGATTCTGACCCAAAGGGGCTTTAGTGTGGGTCAAAAGGACTTGCTGTTTGCTGTGGAGTTTCAGGGAAACTCCACAGTGACAGCAGGGCACTGCATGGCCCTATGTCCTTCTTACCTGCTGCCACTGCCATGTTTTCTCAGAAGGCCCCAGCATGGCCTGTGACATTGGATTGGGCACCTGGCCATGGTGGTGTAGCCAGGCACCCCATTTCCATCTTTATGGGCCACCACAAGTCTTATGGGAAGATACAGTGGTGGTGACAGGAAAGAGGCATATGGCAGCAGTGGTTCCCTGGTGTGGTGATGGACGGGCATGTAAACACCAATCTGTCACCACATGAACCAGAGGGACTGACCCGAGTCAGAACCAGGGGCAGGACACCACAGGCTTGGCTCATGGTATCCTGCCTGTCTATTCAGACCCCTTAATCAGCCAGGCAAAAATCCCATGCACCGGGTAGGAATGGAAGCATAGGGTAGCAGGATTCCCTCATCCTGTGCCTACAAATGTATTTATGTATTCCCAATATATTACTTACATCTTACGTATAGAGATCAGGTTTCCTCACATACATATATTGTATATGCTCATGTCTAAGTCTAGAAATTTTAGTTTAAAAATTGAGCCAAAAAACCTGGGTCAGCTTATCCATATGTCAATGTAAGTACTATCCTTTAACTCAAAAAAGGAACCATTCCCTTCTTTGAGAAGGTGGGAGAAAAGTGAGAGTTTAGTCCATTCTGGGAGCACCTAAAAGAAGCACCAACTCCCTCTGCTTTCTCCACTGTGGCACCACTTCTGACCTTTTCAAATACCTAGGCAGCAAAATGATGGCAATGGCAGATCTTTGACTCTTCCCCTCAAAGGTGCATCAAGAGGAATCGGGCTTTGAGATATTTGAATAAGACATCTGTGTATGTTTGTCAACTTTTCTCAGTTAAAATAAGGCAAAATTATCACATTAAAATCACATTTTAGTCCTGTCTGTGCGTGGTCATCTCCCACACAGATCACATAGCCACCATTTACCATAGTTCCCATCTAGCTTTTAGGGTGAGCACAAACCATTATGCCTGCCAGAATTTTGTAAGGTTTTTAGCCTCATTTTCCTTTGTTTCATCCTTAATATCTTTTGTTACATGCCCCTAATTTTTTCTTTCAATTTATCCACAGGTCCTATCAAAATTCATAATTTTGGCCCCCAAATCTGCCCTTGACTTATATGTGAGTCAATTTATAGTCAGGTATATAAGGTGTACACATACTTATCAACACACACTTCACCACCTAGAAAATATGTTTGCTTTTCTTGATAAGAAAAAGACTTTTTCGTGCCAATCACTGTATTTATAGTTTGACCAAATTATTTTTATCAAGGAGAAAACAAAGGATTTTTTAAAGGAATAAAAAAAGGGAATCCTCCTGGAAATCCAGGGTAATCTGTAAATGGAGAAGTGGACTGAGACCTAGAACATCTTGTTCACCATCACTTTAGTGTTCTGCTTCATCCATAATATAGAGCATAACAGTGAACTAACTTATTATTGTATTGAAAGAATTGTTGTTGTGTGCCTTCAAGTCATTTCTGACTTATGGAAACCCTAAAGCAACCCTATCATGGGGTTTTCTTGATAAGATTTATCCAGAGGAGGTTTGCCATTGCCTTTCCCTGAGGCTGAGAAAGTGTGACTTTCCCATAGTCACTCAGTGGGTTTCATGACTGAGCTGGGAACTGAACCCTGATCTCTAGAGTCTTAATCCAGCACTCAAACCACTACACCACAGTGGCTCTCACACTGAAAGAATAGGTTGAATAAATATATATTGAAAGAAATAAGTTATAAAGTACTTTCAATGAGATTCAGATGTATGAATGTTTCAGGCAAAAGATGATATATTTATATACCGACAGATATAAATATATGTGCTAGATCTGATCTCTGAGAGTATTCCTTTACCTTGAAGATTTGCATGGAAAGGAATATTTCACCAGCTACTTGTTCTTCTGGAATTACAAAGGCTAAAATATTAGGTTTGGTGCTGCAAACTACAATTATGGGATTTTTTTCTTCCAAGTAAAACTTAACAGCATCAGTATTCTGAGGACTGGCAATCTATTCTATAGTAACAATTGCAATACTTTGTTACACTAAATGGGATGAATAACTTAAGCTATACCAAATGTGGTCAGATATGAATTGAAAGATTATTCTAGTGTGGGCCCTTTGAACAAAAGTTTCTGATAACATCACATACTGTAATAGTGGTAGAAGACATAGCCATGTTAGTCTGCAAAGGGATCTTGTAGCACTTTGAGACTAACTGAGAGAAAGAAGTTGGTAGCATAAGCTTTCATAGACTTCTTCATCAGATGAAGGAGGCTTACATCTATGAAATCTTATAATGCCAGTTAGCCTCAAAGGTTATACAAGGAACCTTTGCATATAGTAGCAGTGTTATCATCAAAATACATACTGGATAACTATTCAGAATTACATATATCAATATCAATATCAAATTGTAGCGATACTGTGCTACACATTTTTATTAGTGATAAGGAAATCTAAAAGCAAAGCATATCCTTCTATCCCTCATTTATTTGTTTCATACATTAGTCTTCTACACAGAAGGAAGAAATACTGCAAAAGAGCAAGCGTTTGAGATTAAAATAAAAAGTTGTTTAAACCAATACAATGCTACAAATATCAAGTAAGTATCATTTTTCCACCCCTGCTACCTTTCAATAAGAGGTAAGTATGTCAATAGGAACACACACACACACTCATTCCTATTTGATGGGGATCATTTTATCTAATTCATGTCATCCTTTTCTTTCACCAGTTCATTTAATCTCTTCTATTCCATTATGTTTGCAAAAATCCAGCAAACATACAAATGTACAGCTAGATTTGGGCCCCGAGGCCTGAGGATCAAGATGGTAGGCTGGCTTTAGTTTCCCAAGGGACAAAATAGCCAGAAGGGTGATTGGGCACAGTGACCTGTCTGCATGAGATGAGACAAAAACAGGAGGGCTGTAAGACTGATGAACTAACCTGTCACTCACAAACTCAGGTCTTGGGGGAAGATAGAGGGAGAGAGAAGGAAGTTTGAGCCAAGACTGTGACTGAGCAAAGTTGAAAGATCACATATAATTAAAATAATTACGCTGCAGAGTGAGCAAGAGTAAGATGGAGAAAGGATATATTTTACTGCTTTCACCTAACAGTCACTGCCACAATACCTGTTATTACCCTAATTCCTTGTTTTTAAAACCTTTTAATTGGGCTAATAAGGAGTATTGTGGCAGTGAATGTTAGCAAGGGTGGTGCATCTGTCAAGGATTAGGCTATGATTCCAAACACTTCAGTTATGATTCAAAGTCACAATGGGCTTCTAAATCTTGACATGCCAGGGAAGTAGGATATTCTTCAGAGGATTTGGCAGCTTAATTGCTTGCTCAGGAGGGGATGGGAAGAACTCACAAGGGAAGTTGCACAAACAATTTTGTACCTCCCAACCCAGTCCGCCTTGCCTCTAGGTACCATCGTTTCCATTTTAGCTCTCTCTACTACCTAATACCACTTACAAGTATGATTCAATTTGGAGAGTGGTGCTTAGGGATAGCTAAGGATCAAGGTAAAAAGATCAGGAAATTCATTTAATTAAATGAAGCCACATCCTGAACTGATGATCCTTTTAACACTGGTCCTTCCACTTGTTTCCACTCATGTCTTATATTCACATTTGTATTTGAGTTACAAATAAGTATTTAATATTTCTGATTCTGCTGTCATTACTAGACACAAGTTTGACAATCCTGATTGTGTCTATTCATATCTTGTAATGTGGCAATTGCTGAAATGGTTGTAGTGTTATAAACAATCTAATTATTGTGTGTACATAAATTATTGATCACAGACTTAAAGATCATACTTTTTTTCCAAAAAAGTTTCCTATGCATAGGAGCATGTGCAAATTTCTAGAACACACCTTTTTCTGCCACAGATATTTCAATGTGTAAAAGAACCATTTTGTTTAAAGATAGATTTAAATATGAAGTTTTGTCTTACCGACTTTCAGTATTTAAGTATGCATGTTTAATTTTAAGATACACCTTACAGAATGTGATCCATGTTGTACAACAGTTATTTACTCCTGATATTACCTGTGTAATTGTACTTCCCTGAGAAATTAACATCATTATTTTCATTAATCTGACCAGAAAGTAGCTGCTTTTTATGTATGTTATGGCTTTAAGTGCTTGTAACATTTTTCCCATTACACTAAGGGGAGAACAAAATTTTGGTATTAAAATCTAAACTTTGTTACTGTTTATCTTTTACTAGTATATCATTTTAAAAAGACATTAAAATAAGTAAAGTGCTATCAAGGTACTCTTGCATCTATGTATGTGTGTGCATATTTTAATAATACATGCTTTATATTCATATGTGCTAAATGTAAAAATAGTTTGATTATGGAAATCAGTTACACATCAAGTTACATAATAAGTACTAAACCAAGTGACAGATGTATATTTCATTAATGCTTTGTATTGTTTAAAGGACTCATGCTTTAACTGCTTGGATTTTAAAAATAAATATTGCTATTTTTAGAAGAATTTAGCCTACCTTTAATTTACTGAAAACAAAAATAGGAAAATATCAGACATGCTTTGCTTTTGTTTTAAACAATTCACAAATGTAAAATAGCTACTTTAAACTTTCTTATATGCTCAGGGAAAGTTGCATTACAGATGACTTCACACAGTGTTTAAACTTCCTACTTAGATTTCTAAATAAAAATTAAATCTGTAAATATATAATCAACCAGGATACAGTTGTTTCAGTGCTTACTAAATATGTATGCTCTGCTGAACACATTTGCAGAATAATACATTAAAATCTTTATCTTTGTACAGCTTTCATATGTATGCTCTTTGATGACTAGCCTCCTGTTAACTAAACCTAGGTAGCATCATATGCATGATGGCTTTGAGTTTTAAAAATCTATTTTGAAAATATTTACAGCAATGTAAGGCTGTAGTAAATATGATACTACATAGCTGACATTCTCCCCCTCAAATGCATTACTGAAAATGCTGATATTAATAAACCATGTGCTCTGTGAGACTTCTGCATCTCACTGTAACAAGTTTAAAAACACACTAAAAACATCTATTTTCTTCTTTCTTCATCCTACCACTTTGGAAATACAAATACAGCAGAGTTACTTTTAGCCGCATTAATCTTTGTGCATTTTTAAAACACGAAGTACAAACTTTTAAAGGATTCGTAAATGTCTATTCTCTTGCACTGACACTTGTCAGTGGTTAATGAGCAGGTGCTGAGTACTTAACATTTTGTTGGCAAATGTAAAGAACGCCCCCCAGCCCTTCTTCCATTTGCTGCTCCTATCGAAAACTGGCCTCTCCTCTCTGCAGCAGGTCTCTCTCATCACTTTCCGTAATAATTTGGAGCCAAATGAAAAGACAATGATTCCTTTTTTCAAAAAAAATAAATAAATCATCATCATCATCTGGTAAGGCAACACTAAGCATAATACAAGACACACAAACACAGATACACAGAGACTATGCAGACTTCTGAGAAAAATATAAAACCAAATGAAACATCAAGAGAAGGACTCACACTGACCCATTTGGAAGACAAAGACGGCAAAACGGAAAAGCTCTAAAAAGCAGCTGGTGAGGCCTTTGAGAGATGTCCTTCTGGCATTTCATCACAGCAGCCCCAGACCAGTTTCACCTCCCTCGATACAGGGAAGGGAGAACTAAACAGAGCTGTTTATTGGAGCTGTTGTGCTGGATTGCATTAGGAAACACAAGCAGACCACCTGGACCTTTCAGATTGTGGCAGTGTGTTTAATTTGCAAGCTGCCCCTCTGCAGCCGCAGCAAGGACTCCTACATTTACCCAGCTGAAATCACACATTATCTGGGTTAGGAAGAAAGAAAAAAAAATAGAAATCCACATGCTACATTCCAAAAGAATACAGTCGATCCACAACAAATACAGAAAACAGAAACCATAACTCCCCATATGAACATTACAAGCACTTTCTTTACACTTTGCTTGTTTTACTTGTATGTATTTGAGGCGCAAACATGAATAGAGTAGTATATACATTTAGCTAAAAATTATAAATGGGATTATTTTTTTTTTTACAAAAAAGCACAGAATTACATTTGTAGCCACTTATGCCCCTGCCCAGATTAATGTGGCCTTTTGTTGCCTTTTCCCCACACTTTCTGCTGCACAGTTGCTTGCAGCTGAAGCTACGGACAGAAAGATGGTACTGTAAATATGAATTATGTGAATCATATGGTTAGTCTCTTGTGGGGGGGGGGAATAAAAGGGGAGTTGAGAAATGGCTGACTCCATACCTGACCAATTACAGCTTGCATGGTCCCTGTGTCCTGCTGAGCTGCAAGATCGCAATCCATCATATGTAGCCTTTGAAAAAGAGAATGGGGGTTTCTGGCATGCATCTGTCAATCAACTTCTGCACTCCCAGCCATCACCAAAAGCAAGGGGGAAAGAGAAAAAAGTCAAGCTGCTCCACCAAATAGGATGAAACAGTCATGTGACCTTCACCACTCTCTCCTACACATACATATACTTCCATATAACATATGAATTTTCTGTAGATATGAAATGACATTGACAAATACTCTGTACCAAATAAATAAGGTGAGACAAACAGCTATTCATCCAAGCCAAAACACTTGCTATAATCTGCAGCCTCGATATTCGATCATCCTAACAAGTATGTGGCTTCATTTAAAGAACCTAAACTTTTTCGCAAAAGGGACTATGATTTTATTTACAGGTGTAGTGATCAGAAAATCCTTTGCTCCTATTACTGTTTCTCTTTGTTGTTGTTGTTGTTGTAGTAGATCTGTGTCATGAATGTTTGATTTTCTATTTCTCTTCTATTACATTTTTGTTTGTTTATGAAAAGACCCACTGCTGTCTTATGGTCCATGCACACATACTTATAAAACTATGAAAAATAAAATTAGAGGAATGAAGAATTAGTAGGAAGTGAGGAGGAAGCTTTACTGCCAAAAGTTAACTAAAAAAAAATGGCATGTATATTGTATTAACCTTCTAGCAGCAAACATTTCCTGACTGAACACCCAAGTATAAAATATTCAGGCTATGTAAATCCTACTTGCAGCGTGCTTTCTATTTTGAAGGTTTGCGGACTTTTGGTTCATTCGCTGCTCCACTGAACTGACATAAACTGGTGTTACTTATGAGGACAGACATTACCATTCCCTCCCCACCCCCAGATAAAGCAGTTTCATATTCTGTCCTTTTTCCAAGTTCAGATTTCCACAAATGTATAAGACTTCTTTCCTTGTCAAAATGAGTCACACATCTGCCTCCAAAATCTTAGTTTCACAATGAGCGACATTTGAGAGTATTGATTGCTGATAAATTATTGCCTGTAATAGCTGATGTCTAGATGACATTAATGTATCCCAGTAGCATTTTAAGAGCATGTGGATGAATATAATAATAAGGCAATACAGATGTTCAGCTAATGAACTGTACATCAGTTAATGCATCAGGTAGCAAATCATGACACAAGTTGTCTTCTCCCTACCATGGGTCATTACAGAAAAATCTGTAAATCAGAAGGGATAAAAAAATCAGTAAAAACCACTGAAGGGAAATATTTCTTGATCATTAAATACTTCATGAACTGGACATCTCAGGGAATGGGGGCATTTGTTTATAAGAGCAACAATATCAGGAAAACAGAGGAAGATGTAAAGTACATCAGAATGAGGTAACAGGAGATAACAGCCACCATCCAGAAAACTCTAATGGCTAGCTGCTCCATACGCTCACTAAGGCTTCGAACCTGTTTCTTAAACAGCAATTGCCCAATGTTCTATGACAAACTGCTTTTGAACATTTTGAGTTGACAATATATGCAGTATCTTTTGTGTGATTTCTGCTAATATTCCAGCGTATAATCTTGAGTAGACAAACATAACATGGAGACAAGGTGATCTTGGATTCTGGGAGGATACTCATTTCTTGTGACCTGGGAATAGGTCTGGGTCTCTCTCACACACACCCTTCTCTTCCAGTATATACAGAACACTTGAACTGGGAAATGCTCATAAAATAGGAAGGGCTGAAAAGGAGCCAGATCCAAATCAGTGCATAAAGTAAGTATTGACTGAATAGACTCATAGCCAAAAGTTACTCTTGCAGTTATGGATGCTGGAAAGCTTACCACTGCATTTAGAAGACCTGCTGCTAATTACATTCATGATCATGTGTGTAAACTTTACATTTTTCCATGTGAACTATATACCTGCAGAACAGCTATGACTGATTTTGTGGATAAAAACATACCCCATAAGTCAATTTTTAAACTATAGGACTGCTCTCATGAATGTTTACAAACACACCACATGTTGTGGGAATGGCTATAGCAGTACAGGAATGTGATGTAAGTGGAATGCATCTTACCATTCCATATAATGATTTTTTTTTGCCTCTAAATAGATTTGTTTCAATTTTTGTTTTTATAGATAGTCTAACTGCAGTCAACAAAACCTATTTGTATATTTCTATCTATGAAGTTTGCCATATAGCTAAAATAAAGCATTTTAGCTGAATTGAATTTACTTTTAAATTGGGCTGCATCCAGATCCTGTCACAAAGATTTTGCTGCTGAAATCACTGCCCGAATGCAGCCCGGATCCATCCCCGCTCCCAGGTGCTTCTTTTCAAAATCGGGAGTTTTCCAGCTTGAAAAATGGCCACTGGAGCGCTCCTGGAAGCAGGGATGGACCTGAGCTGCATTTGGGTGGGGATTTTGGCAGCAAAATCTTTGTGACAGGATCTTTGATGCAGCCCGGTTTAAAATTAAATTTAATTCAGGTAAAAAGCCATGTGATAAAGTCCTATGTCTTTGTGTGTGTTTTTAGCTGTACCAATTTTTTTAAGTTTTGTAAGCTGCATTTAGCTCTATGTTTTAAGAAAAGACATGATATAGGTGAATGAACAATAGCAACAAAATGTTCACACCAGGCTATCTACATCAGGGGAAAGCAACTTAAATGGGTCCATGGACCAATCCCATTCACACACACCCCCGGAGGGCAGGGGAAGAGGAGGATCAGGCATGAACCTGTTCCTCTTCTTCCCCCCTTGCCCCTCTAGATCTTCAGCTGTCTCCGGAGAGGCAGCTGAAGGCCCAGGAGGGTGGGGGGAAGAAGTCCCAGCACCAGCATCAAGTAACACCTGGGATGCAGTCATATGCAGAATTAAAGCATCTTGACACCACTAAATTAAATTATTTAATTGTTGTAAACTGCCTTGAATCCCATTTGGGGAGAAAGGTGGGATATAAATCCGATAAAGAAATGACTCTATCCCACAGAATCCTAGGATTTGTACTTTAATGAGGTATTCAGCCTGGTCTGTCAAAGAGCTCTGGTGTCTCCCCAGACTACAAATCCTAGGATTCTGTAGGACAGAATCATGGCAGTTAGTGGTGTGAAATTGCTTTAATTCTGAAGTGTGGCTACAGCCACAGAAGCATGCAGAAGTGAGGGAAGGAGAGTGATGAAATCGAGAGCCTATGAAACCCAATGTGGAGAAATCAGTAATCTAGGGGAAGAAAAAAGAAGCAGTACCAGAAAAAAGGTCTAGAAAAAGTCTATACATCAAGAGAAAGATCTTTGTGGGTCTATTATAATAGGATATTAACAAAGAGACCAGATGGCCACACTTTAAAATAAAGAGGGGCAGGTGAAGAAGGGACAAAAAAAAAAAAGCAGAAGCAGAACTGAGAAAGTTAATTTCTTGTGGCTCCAAGCCCCCAACTCAAGTATTTAGTTGCCTTTATAGTAACAATTTTAAAAGTAACTAATTTTTCAAAAGTAATTAAACTCTTATATGTAATTATCATTTGAAATGTGAATGCTCTAAACTGCTGGGGTATGGTTCAAAACCTGTTCTCTATTCATCCACCTTGACACCCACAACAGAACATGAAGTAGCAGCACAAGGCACAACACAAGCCAGCACTCATATCATAGGATGCATTACACACAACTAGGTATTGGTAATCTGCTGTTTTTCACCTCTGAACTGGGCTTTGAAGAAAAGAAAAATCAGAGAAAGAGCAGGCTGATTGCAGGATACAGCCTGATGAAATAAGGCTATGATATACATCCACTGGCTTTGCTCTAAGCACATTTCTATAACATTCCCACTATTTGGTGAGCATCCAACTAACACATCTGTAGCATACTGTTCATTGATTTTATTATTCTTTGGTGAACAAACAAATGCGAACACCATGCCCTCTCTTGCCCTATGCTTTGAAATGTAATACTACCTCATACATTGCGGCATCACTATGTAGCCCCAGTGAAATGGTCCCATGCAGTTACTTTGTGTGTTTGTAATGTCTGAAAAGCCAGTAGCTGCAAGGTTTGTTTATCCATCAAGCTACACTGCACAGAACAGAAAAGAAGTAGGATTCTTTCATTTCACCCACTCAGAGATCATCTGCTTTTGGCTCTCCTCCATTGTCTCCTAGCCAGCAGATAGTTCACTGGGTTACCTGAACAGATGCTGGCCTATGCAGCCATGATTAGAACTGTTGCTTTAAGGATGGGTGCCCAAGTTTGCTTTTGTTCTCCTCACTTCCCATCCCTTTTCAGGATGAAATTAGTTCTGAGTCTTAGCCAGTCTTAGGCAGAGGGCAAGGCTCGTGTGGAAAGATAAAGAAAATTACTACAATGACCAATGAAGATAAATAGAAGGCAACAATAAAAAGGGAAGAACAAGAGATCTATTTCACAAGATCTGGGAAATCAAAGGAAAATTCAAACCAAAGACCAGGATGCTCTATGACAATACAAACAACATAATTCAAGACCAGGAAAGAATAAAAAGACGTTGGATACAATACACAGAGGAATTATACAAAAGGGATGTCAAAATGAAGGACACATGGAATGAAAAGCCATATGAAGATGAACCCCAGATTCTAAAAAGTGAGGTGGAAACTGCAATAAGAGAAATAGCAAAAACAAATCACCAGGAACAGATGATATTCCAATTGAACTGCTGCAATCCATACTGACAGAGTCAGCTCTAGTGCTGACCAACATATGTCAATAGATATGGAAAACAAAATGCTGGCCAACAGATTGGAAATTGTCAATATGCATCCCTATCCACAAATAACAACAACAACAACAACAACAACAACAACAACAACAATAACAATAATTTATTTGTTATATCCTGCCTTTTGCCTAAGCAATCAAGGCATCTTACAAATATAAAATAAATACAATATTGAAATAAACATAATAAGATTAAGATAGCATGCATTCTGCCTTCTTCTTTTCTGGCTAGGCCCAATGGAGCTGGCCTGCCTTCTCTCCCTCCTGATGGTAAAAAAAGGAGATACCAAAGACTGTAGCAATTATAGGACCATAGCACTGTCTCCCATGCAAGCAAAATTATGCTCAACATTCTGCAACATAGACTTCAACCATACATGAAGAGAGAAATCCCAGAGGTCCAAGCAGGGTTCAGGAAAGGAAAAGGCACTAGGGACCACATTGCAAACATATGATGGCTAATGGAGTACACCAGGGAATTAAAAAAAAAATCAGCATGTACTTCATAGACTACAGCAAAGCCTTCAATTGCATAGATCATGAAAGGCTATAGAATGCCCTTAAAGACATGGGAGTGCCAACACATCTGGTAGTTCTGATGAGGAATCTGTACTCAGGACAAGAGGCTACTATCAGAACAGAATACATAGAAGCAGAATGGTCCCTATTTGGCAAAGGGGTCAGACAAGGCTGCATCCTTTCACTCTATCTGTT
>CM034710.1:60972176-60985159 GCA_020142125.1 Phrynosoma platyrhinos
CTTTCCAGGCTTTGGAGTTCTTTCCTACTCTGGCATTGAAGTCACCAATGTTTCTTCTTTCTCATTAGTAACTTTTACCACTCTGACCATATTCTGATATTACTTGGCCACATGTTTCCCATTTTTCATTTGTGAAATGTTGGAGAGGGTAGGAAGGGGCTGTCTGCATGGTTATGCTACAGAGAAGAAAAAACGATTAAACATTGACACACCATTCGCCCAAAGCTTCAGTGTTTTCCAAGCATGCAGAAGGCTGAAAAACCATTATCACAACACGCAGCTGCTTGGAATTGTTCTCAATGACTAGAATAGGTTGTAAGTGAACATAATAAGTGAGACTCTGGAATGTATCTGCTGTTTACATACGTTTATGCCTATGTGTCTTCACTTGCCTTATTCATGCCACTTCCCATCTTCATATAACAATGAATTTGTGAGCACGTTGGGTCTTCTGGTGAAGTGAAGGTTTTCAAACCCAATAATGTAGAGAAAGATGAGACAGGATAAACTGTGTAAGATACTAATGGGAATATTCAGTCCTCCAACACCTGCTTTCTCGTGTCTTTTGACTGGACCAGGAGACCAAGAGCTGACTTGTTTCTTCCCAGTAATCAGTGCATTACATGGCAGAATGTCAGCAGCAATGCATTACTCAATCATGCCTTTGCTGAAACTACTGGGACATTGTAGCTGTTGGGTTTCCCCTTTGTCTTAGCAGAGGAAAAACACATGACTAAATTGTTTTAGGTTTGTTTGTTTGTTGTGTTTTCAATTCAGACCTTCAATAGTTAACAGCACAATGTTAACTCAAAGATGTGCTGGTTGTAAAGGTTTAGGAATGGGGCAGAAGGGTTTTTTTAAAAAAAACTATTGTGACATATTTTTATTATGAATATGTTTTGAATATGATCTCTACTGTTTTAAATTAATTTGAGCTTGTGTTATTTTTTAAAAAATATATTTATTAATAATTATACACTACATTAAAACATCCATATTAAAGTCATCATCAATAACATCCTATGCATCATAACATAATTACCATCATAATGTGCATAATCTCACAACCATTCATAACATCCTAAGCCTTCTTGAGGAATCACCTATACATTACATTCTCTCCTTTCCTCACCTTGTATCTCCTTTTCCACTCTTCTCTTTCTCAACCCTTCTTCTCACTTCATTTCATGGTGGAAGAAGGCTGAAGGACTAAGATGGAAGGATGGTATGAAATGAAATGAAATACTTGTGTATTATGTATTGTTTAGCTATATATTGTTTTAACTTATATTGTAAGCTATTTTGGGTCCCATATTAGAGAAAGACAGGATAATACAAATAATAATAATAAAATAAATAAATAGGTACAAGATTTTTCTATCATCAGAAATATTCACTTGCAGAACTGTCTTGCTGCCTGATCTCAAAGATTTGCCAATGGAACACTTGGCTGGTAGCCCTGTTCTGATAGTTATATTCTGCTTGCAAAAGAGCAAAACCAAGGGGGAGCAAAGAAGAAGTGGGATGGGGAAGAGGTCTAAATGTGCCACTTCCAAACCTTGTCTTATCCAAGGACACAGCTACAATACGCCCCAAAATTTAGGGCAAGGTGATATCTTAGCCAGCAGAGCGGTTTTGCTGGCAAACTGTCAGCACAGCATCCTGGTGACAGAGGAGGCTTGTGCCTAACTCATTCCTTGTCCAGTACAGCTAGCAGATCTCTGAGCTGGTATTAATAGACAAGGTTATTCTGTTAGTTTGACAAAGGTTTGAGAAATCCCCTTACACAAAAAGTGTATTTGAAAACCCTGGCTTCTTCCCTGCCACATCTCCCTGCTACAAAGTTTAAGAAACCTCATTCTTGATTAACCATTGTTAGCCACACTGAACATCTTTCAAATTTTGGTGTGTGTGAGTATACCTTCCTTGACATGGCCCTAAGCAGACCCAGACACACTGAGCCACCATGTGTCTAAAAGCCTGTGACAACATATGCAAGGCAAGCAGATAGCTAACAAAAGGGGGGTTAGGAGTCACATTTAGGAAAGGAATTCACACTTCCAGAAGACAGGAAGACTGAGATAATTTACAACTGGGATGTCCTGTCACCAAGCTAGATTCCTATTTTATAACTCATTCTCACCTTGAAATCACTATCTCGAGTGATCTCTTGTCTATGGAAATTTGACTTTCTTTGAAATATCTTTGCCCGGAGCTAATTTTATCCTACATAAGATCACCAAAATCCTTTGTTCTTTAAGCTAGATAGAATTCATGGTGAATTCATGTCATATTGAATATTACCAAGTATCTGTCTGGCTGATCCACTTCAGTGCTCCCAAGCAGCTTAGTCTAGCGCCTACCATTCAATCGGACCCTACAGAGTCAAACCAAGTTTGTGTAAGTATCACCATTAGTTCAACCTGTGGGTCTATTCCAAAGCTAATTCTTTTATTCCTGAGCCTCTTCTGTGAGAGTGAGAGTGAGTGTATGTGTTGATGTGTGGTCCCCTTAATAAACATTCAATTCATTGAGAAAATTCTGCCTCTGTCTTCCTTTAATTCCCAACTTCTCCATAAATGCTGGGACATATCCTAAGGCTGTTTATGTAGTGCAGCCAAGTAACTGAGCTAATTTAAAAAATCCCCTAGAGATTTTCGCTACACCATATATTCTGTAATTTGGAAAAGGACTATGTACATTTGAGCTGTTTAAACCACAATTTGAACCATTTATGTCCTACATTTTATTGCACAGTTTCTGCAGAAAAGAAACAGCACTTGACAAAGGATTTCTGCACTCAAATGCTTGCTTGAATAGGTAAGCAGAGATCAAAGTATGTAGCATTACTGTTGCCAGAATCCACTTATCCTTATGCAGTTTTGCTACTATTTTCTCTCTCCAGTGAAATTGATGCAGTGTATCATAGGACTTTCTATTTGATTATCAAATCTCATTCAGAGAGAGTTGGGTCACCAACCTCCAAAGGGCAGATATGTGTGAGTTTTTCAATCAAATCTGACAGAAATTAATTTGAGGCTAACATCTTCCTCTGAGATGTTTCCCATGTCCATTTTTGAACAAAACAGCTATCTTTCTTGCTGGCACCTCTTAAAGAGGCTTTTGAATTTTAAGATACATATACACACACACCATGTTGAATTTTGACTGTATTTGTTGCTTTCCTTTCCTGCTCCCTTTTCATCTTTTTCACCTTTTGTTCATTCTTTGACTGTAAGTCTGGCTGATGGAGCCTCATAGTGCTTTGTGCAGCAGTTAGTTGTTTAGAAATCTGATATATTATTTTGTTTGTTTTTTGTTAACATGGTAACAATTAATAGTTTAAAGGTGTAACTGTTTCTCATTATTTTATTTTAAGCTGTTTATATTAGCTCTAAGATTCAACAGGTATAACAAGGTATACCAACAGTTTTGCCTTCTTATTTATTTGTTGGCATGTTATATACAACAATTCAGCTAAAGCTATCAGAGCACTGAACAAAATGCAACAAAAATACAGCAATAGCATTCAATAACAAAATAGCATGCTATTTTCCTAAAACAGTAGGACAGACTAACCAACTTAAAATGCCCCAAGAAAGCATTAAGGCTGAAATGCTATTAGGATCACTATCAGCTGCCCTTCTATGCAGAGGTGTTTGATAAATAAGTCTTCAGAATAATTAGAAAGTTATTTCCCCAGTTGTCACATGATGAACTAAGGGTACATTGAGAAGATCCTCCCCTTAAGACACAAGAAGACTAGTGTAAGGAGAGTAATGGGCCTCGGCAGACGACTAATAGAGTCGTCTTCCGGGCCCAGAAGAGGAGGGGCAGCCGCACGTTCGGCGCCCCTTCCTCTCCCTGAGGTCGCCCCGCGCTCTGGGGAAGACCTCACGCCGCGGCAGCCGAACGCGCCGCGGCGGAAAAGACAGCGAAAGTGCGCCCGCCGCTGTTAGTGCGCACTTTCGCTGTCTTGAGGAAGGAGCGCTGATTTAGCGCTCCTTCCAGGGTCGCCGGCGGTGCGCCGCGGTGCGGCTGCCGCGGTCCAGCGGCGCTCCGTCCCGCGGCGCACGGGAAGCTCCCGTCTGCTTCCCCCCTAATATCTTCAGGAATATGGGTTTCATACCATTTCAGGACCTGAAGCAATGGAGTTGGACTAGGCCTAGGGACACCCAGGGGGCCTCCACTCAGCTATTTAACTCACTGGATTGTCTCAGCCCAATCATTCCCACAAAGCCTAACCTACCTCACAAGATTCTTGTGAAGATAAAATGGATAAAATGTGAACACTATCTTGATCTCCTTAGATGAAAGACATGATATAGATGTAATAAATAAGCCAGTTAACATTCTTTTATCCCATTCTTGCTTCTTAGAATGCTCAGTTGCTTGGGAGTAAGTCTCATGGAATGCAAGGAGTTTTACTTCTGGATAGGCATGTGTAAGATTGCAGTGTAAGGATTTGTCCCCCACAAGATAATTATTGTAAAATATGTTTGATCTACCCCTCTGTAATGAGTAAAGGCCTAAGCAGACTGCCACAAATAGTGCACATTAAATTGAGGCACTGCCCTGGCTCAGTGCTAGGGAGTCATGGGATTGTATATTTTTCTGGGACATTGAGCCTTCTCTGTCAGAGAGCTCTGGTGCCACAATAAATTACAGTTCCCATGATTCCCTAGCACTGAGCCAGGGTAGTGCCTCAATTTAATGTGCACTATTTCTGGCAGTCTGCTTAGGCCCTAATTAGCTCATGAAGCAAAGGTGATACACTGTACTCTAGTGAGCATACTTGCTATATACCATGTGGAAACTTCCTTCTCTTTCTAAATGTTTCCCTTTGCATCATGTTTTCTTAGAGGTGAGACATAAAGGAACCACCATGTGAACTTAAAACTGACAGATAAAACTTCATTCATAGATGTTAATGGTTTGATAACAATGAAGGAAGGCTGGGATGGGGAGAGAAACTCAGTTGTTGTTTCTACAGCCAGTATATGTAATCAGTGTTGACATCACTGCTACTTCTAGTTACCTGACTGACAGGTTGCTAATGATTGGTTTTCCAGCATGACAGCCAGGAAATTCTGCTTTCCATGAAGTAAAGTCTGTTTGGGCTCAGAAAAAATTATCAATGAGGAATAATGTTAGATTTGTCACTCCCTTAAAAAGCAACCATATATTTTAAAGGCGGCAAAGCTGAAATGTATATAATAAACTTGCAGTTATTTTAGAAATATTCTTTATTCCTAGTGTTTATAGCACATCATAATCTGAAATTCATGAAAGTTGAACAGGAACAGTTCCTCAATTATTGTATCATATTGTGCAAGTAAAGAAAGGAGAGGGGAAAACATGCTTGTGTAGAGCAACTGTTCTCCATGTACAGACAGATTTCTAGCCTTTGCTAGCTATACTCAGATTTTCTCTGCTACATACATATATTGGCAAAATAGTGCCCTCATTCATTCCATTGGCCATAGTTGTTTGTAGTATCTAGTAAAGGGATGGGCAACTTGTGGCCCTCCAGATGTTGGATTGTAACATCCATCATCCTTTACAAATTGCGATGCTGAAGAATATCTTGAGGGCCACACAAATTGCCCACCTCTAATCTAGCAGTGGTCACCAGCTCTCAGAAACTAGGCAAGTATCCCGTAAAAACCAGGGTCTGAAGAAATAGTTTAATGATATCTTGCTATCCTAAAAGGTGGGTAACAGTGTCTCCTTGGTATTTTGGGGAAATTATTAGCTCAAAAGGAGGCCTGCAAGTGGTTGGTAACTTAAGGGGATCTTTCCACCAATGTATACACGTAGTAACTACAGAGAGACTCTGATTTTAATGAATAAGAGAGTTTTATTTTAAAATAAGAGCCAGGGTGGTGTATTAGTTTGAGTGTAGGGCTACAACTCTGGAGCTAGGGATTCAATTCCCCCTTTAGCCATGGACACCCACCAGGTGAACTTGTGTGAGTCACATCCTCTCAGCCCCAGAAAACCCCATGATAGTTTTTCCTTAGGGTCACCATAAGTCAGAAACAACTTGAAGACAAACAACAACATTTAAAAATGTGCAAAGATGCACACAAGGACACAAAATCAATGAAACTTTAAAAACCACACAAGGCTAACAGAAGAGAGCCGTCCACAGAAGATGGAGAGCAGCTCAGACAGAATCTGAAAATGACACAATATGTGAGAGGGACTTTATTTGCACACTGGGTCTGTAGGTAAACTGTGATTAATTATGATTGCAAACTGTGTGCAACGAGGCTGTGTCTGGGGCTGATATTGATATCTGATTTCATAGCCTCGAAGAATATTTGATGCTATCCCATGGTGTAACAAAGATTTGATGGTTTTCCCATGGAATTGGCAAAAGAACTCCAGGATGACTGTTGGCTTTAACTCCAGAGTGACAAATCAGTGATTGGATTTGAGACAACCCTGGGTAGTCGGATAGGAATGGTGAATAGGACACAGCCTGGAGTGAGGTGGAAGTATGGTCTTTAATTGTTTTGTGATGGGACTTGTGAAATCCCCATTGCAAGAGGATATGTAGAAAGCCTGAGGGAGGATGGAGTAATTGCAATATGATCTAGAACAATGATTCCCAAACTCTGGCCTTCCAGGGGTTTTGAACTTCAGCTCCCAGAATTCCAGACCATTGGCCAAGATGGCTGAGATGCCTGGGAGCTGGAGACCAAGGGCCTAAGCAGACTGTCAGAAATAGTGCACATTAAATTGAGGCACTGCCCTGGCTCAGTGCTAGGGAATCATGGGAACTGTAATTTATTGTGCCACCAGAGCTCTCTCATAGAGAAGGCTCAATGTCCCAGAAAAAAATACAGTTCCCATGATTCCCTAGTACTGAGCCAGGGCAGTGCCTCAATTTAATGTGCACTATTTCTGGCAGTCTGCTTAGGCCCCAAGACACCTGGAGGAGTAGAGTTTGGGAAGCACTGATCTAGGTCTTCCACATGAACTTGGGCCAATGTGCCTTTCACAAGTGAAACTTCCTAGTGTTCCAAAGGCCATTGTGGCCTCTTAAAAACATGTGGCACCCTGGTCTGGAAAATGACATGGATGTGGCCACTGAAAGGAACTGGAGCAATAGTAACAAGTTTACTACAGTTCAAGTGGCAGGTGCATGAGTCAGCATTTGGTGAGCTGTGCATCATGGGAAGCCTGATGCAACATGCACAGTAGATGGGACAAGCCAGTTATGCATCATGGGAGGCCTGATGCAACAGTCCTGATGCAACAGGCACTGGAAATGAAACCAGCAAGGTTTCATTAGTGCATGTCTGTCACATGTTCTCAAGAGGACCACCTATATATGGGAAAGAGTCAGAATCTCTGTTGTTGGTTAGTTGTGGATGGTGGTTGGCAAAACACTTTGTTACTCTTTATAGCTGTGAGTATTCAAGAAGGACATCTGGTACTCTATGTATCTTTTTAAATATTTGCAACAAAGATTAAAGCCCTTTCTGAGCGAAGCCTTGCTGTGAAGCTATTCTTTTCTCCAAGTTGAAAGCAGCAGCTGCTTGTGGGAGGTTTTTTTCTGTACCATCTGGAGCAGACTCTTCACAGAAGAACAGCTTCTGGGCGTTTCTACCTACGTATGTCTGTTCTGCATATGTGTATGCTAGATCTTGCTGTCTGAATACCCCAACATGCCTGACGCTAGATATCCAATGTAAAATTATTCAGCAAGAGGGCATGCTAACATACTTGAACAAAAGATTTGTGATTTAATGATTGGTTGACCAAAAGAAGATAACCTCTTCAACTGGTGGCTGTAGCAACACTTAATAACAAAAGGAATAAGGTGGTGGTATCAGTTTCTATGTGCTGAAAAGCACATTGGTTTCAGACTTTAGTAATTTGAAGGAAATAAATAGATGATTTCATGTCCATTTCTAAAGTCTCAGACCAGCAATTGCATGAAATTTTCCATCTGTTGCTGGACATGCACACATGTAACAGTAATCTTTTAACATATATTTAGTTTCTCTTCAATACATACTGATAATCTTTTTTTTTTCAATTGACAAATTTGTTGTTTATTTAAAATACAACATATACAACATATACAAATGCAAAAGCTGTGTGGTTTTATTATACCATCATCTTTGGCTCCTGAAACAACATAAGGAAAGGAAGTGGGGAGAAATGCTATTTAAACATTTTAAGGCTGCAATCCTTTATATGACATCTTAGCTCAGGGGTAGGCAACCTTTCCCCTTTAATGGCCGAGGGACTTCAGCTCCCAGAATCCCAGGAGCTATTGGTCAACATGGGACTATTGGCCAACATGACTGAGGCTTCTGGGAGCTGAAGTCCCTTGGCCCTTAAAGGGGAAAGGTTGCCTACCCCTGTTGATACTAAGCCCCATTTACTTTTACTTCAACATAAATCTACATAGGATTGCACAGTAAATCTGTGAAAACTTCCCAAAATCTGCTACTTACTATGGTTAAGAATTGTCCATTTAGAATTCCACAACCTAACTCTTACTGTGCATGGATTCATTTTCATTGGCTTGTTTGAATTTAGTTATTGTAGGATTTCTTTAAAAGGGCAAATCTCCCTGGAAGTTGGAGTAATTATTTCTGTTAAGCAAAGCATTGTACTGTTTAAATTTAAATATTTATTTCAACTACAAACATATCTTGGCAGTCTCACTTTTTTGCTTCTTGTATTTGCAACACTCTCATGATTCAGAATTATTTTAAAGGTTTTGAATGCTAACATTATCAGCAGAATATGAGTGTTGTGTTGTGGAAAGAATATGCTCTGTCTGGATTGGGGAGAGAGGGAACAGAAAAAATGTCTTAAAATCAAGTTATAAACTTTCCCAAACATATGTATATAGCCACTTTGAAAGAACCATTGTTACACTTCAGGCTGAATGGACAATAGTTATTATTTAGAACTGAGCTCCTGATTTTGAATGACCCTGTATTTCTGTAAATCATATTTTCTTGCCCATTGTAACAAAAAAAATTGTTGTTCTAAATTTCATAGGGAGTAAAAACTCTTTGCAGTTTCCATATGTATTTATGGGCCTCAGTCCTGTTAGGTCAATTAGAACAGAGCCACTGAATCCATGGGATTAATTTACAGTTTGACTCACCAGGTCCACAATTGATTAAATTGGTTGACTCTATTTGGGACTAACCAACAAGATTCCAATGACTGTGTCAAAACATGATGACTGAGATCTTTCATCTAGGCATGTGAAGCATAACACAATGGCTTTGTGTTTCCCCTCCCCATGGTCAGCTGTCATCCCTGAAATGCTGCTTTAACCATTTACTGACTGAGGAGCGGAAGTAACCAGGCAGTGTCTGTCTGCAAATGAATGAAGAAGGATGAGGTTGCTTTCCTGGCTCTCTTGGGAGTTGCAAAAATCCAGAAGAGCAAACTCATTCCTCTTACCACCTGCTGCTGGGAATTGTCTGGTCATGTCCATCCTGCAGTAGCTAGCAAAATCTCAAATCAGTAGTCTCCTTCCCTCCAGAAAGTTGCAAAACCCCAAACTGGCAGAATTCTTCAAAGCTGGAGTCGGAATTGATGGCCAACCTGAAAATTATTCCAAAAATTGAACTAAGCTTAAATTTGAAGGTTTTCAGATTTGGGTGGAGGAGTTCATCCGGATAGCAGTTATCAGCTACAACAATAAACTGAGTGGTGGCCTAAGACTCAAAGAACAAAAAAAATGGCATATACATCAACCCTTTGCGTAGGAGCACCAATATATATGCCTTCATCCACTTTTGCCATTTTTTTTACAAAATAACACAAGTCCATGTCCATCACACAATTATTTATTTATTTTTATTTATTTTTTTATTTACATATTTCTGTCTCACCCTGTCACATAATAGATTGGGATAGAGACAATTATCAAGGCTGAATATGTGAAGTGATTTCAGATTATTATCTGGAAATCTGTTTACATTCCTTGAAACATCAGCTCCTTGGCAATGTTTTTAAGGGTTACTTAAGGGATTTTACTTAATTAGTAAATATCCCACCTTTCTCCAAGTATAGGACCCAAGGCAACTTGCAAAATAAATTAAAACATAATATAGCTAAACAAATTTAGGGCACAAAAGTTGAAACAATTAAAAAGACAAACCAAACACAGTTAAAGAATAACAAAGATAAAAATACAGCACACCCTTTTAAAAGATCCTTCTGCCACCACCAGTTAAAAGCTGAAGGCCTGTTTAAATAAAGAGGTCTTTGCCAACAAAAACAACATAAGTTTATAGCGTCGCTTCCTATTGAAAGGAATACCATAGCCTGTGAGCAGCCACCAAAACGGCCCTATCCCATGTCCTCACCTGTGTCTATGAGGATGGTGGCACTGAAGCTGCTTCCACATTGAAGAATTAATGCAGTGGAATTAAAGTGTTGTCAAATTAACGCAGTTTGACACTGCTTTAACTCTCATGGCTCAATGCTATGGAATTTTAGAATTTGTGGTTTGTTATGACATCAAAACTCTCTGAGAGCGAAGGCTAAAATATTTTACAAAACTACAAATTCCAGAATTCTATAGCATTGAGCCATGGGAGTTAGAGCAGTGTCAAACTGCATTAATTCTGCTGTGTAGATGCAGCCCAAGAGAAAGCCCTCCCACAAAGATTGTAGGACTCACATAGGGTCATATAGGGAGATGAAGCCTTTCAGATAGTCTGGACCTAAGCACATCACATTCCATTAACAGACTCTTATGACACATACAGTTAAGACCCAAAGGCCTCCCTGCATAAAAATAAATAAATAAAGGTATTTGCATACTGATGGGAAGAGATCAGAGAGGGAGCACAACTGATTCTCCTGTGGAGCAGCCACCAAAAAGGCTCTCTCGTCTGTCCTCAGCATACATACGTCATGGTTTGAGAAAAACCTGTCTTCTGAAGATCTTACAATTTGGGCAGGAAGGATGAGAAGCACCTAGGATTTTCAGCCTCCGGTCATAAACTAGCTTAATCTACTGGCTTAATCTACTAGGCAACTTGACTTTGTGGGAAGAGCACAATTTACTGTTCTGCCTCAGGCAGCAGAATATCTCAGGCCTACCCTCTTGCCAAAGGCAATGTTTCTAGCTGCAAATAAAGTTTGAAGTTTCTACCTGCCTGAAAGATGAAGCCAGATCCCATGGTGTCTTTTGGTCCCCACTTGACCCAACCATTGGAAGACTAATTCATTGGCTCCCATTGCTTACCAAGTAGGTTTCATTTTATGTACAACAGGGGCTGTGTAGTGTTAACAACTGGATTTTTTTAAAAAAAGCTTATTTCTAAGCAAAGCACCATGTGAAGTACCTTCCAAGGTCAAGTTCAAGTGCAGGAAGTCTCCAGCTAATAGAAGTATATGAGAAAACCAAAAGCAGTATACGCCAGAGAAGAACAACTAGCAATAAGGGATCATTCACCTGCAGCTTTTCTCCCTGAAGCATCAATATAGGACTGCAGGAAATGAGTGTGCTCATTTGAGATTCCAGTGTGCATGTGATATTTGGAGCACAGTATCAGTTTATTTGCTTTTAAAACATGAAAGCATACGTGTTATTGTGGGTGGAAATGGTTCCCTTGGCTTTTAACCAAATTTAAGCAGTTAAGGACAGCAAGCAACTATATTCCCAAAGTATCACATTCCACATGATTGCCCAGACAGACTCAAATCCCAGCCATATTCAGTCATTTATTTTCTATATATGGAAAAGCTGTTGAATGATTCCCCCCTCATATTTTGCAGAAATATTACAAATGTTCATATTCACATACTAGTCTTTTAGCTATAAAGTGTTGCTCAAGTATAACCAGACCAATAATACAATACAGTATTTGCCATCAATTAGTGATCTTGTTAATACATCTCAAGGAAAAGGCTTCTTCCTTTTTCAATAGTGAAATGCTACAGATCACATTTAAAACAAGAGTGACAATCAAGGGTACACTTTAATTAATAGTCATATTTATCACTTTCCCCATTTCCTCAGCAGTAGGAAGTTTCAAGGCTACCACTGCAAAATTAGTTTGCTAGGATCAGAGACCAAAAAGTGTTTCTCTTTACCTGGTTTAATTCCTTAGCTTCAAATAAAAGCTGATTCTTCTGGTGCATACTTTCTTATGCAGACCACTGGTGTCACCTATCACTTGCTGAAATTCACTAATCTGTAGAACTTTTACAAGTGTAAGAGTCCTGGGCTTGTTAGTTTTTTTCCATAGGGCCACCTTAAATCTCTCTTCCTTTCTGCTATGCCTTTCTTATTCCACACCTCCTAATTTGAAGCTGTGAAGTAGTCCATTGCTTATCTTCAGGTTCCAAAATCTTATTAAAAAATTGCATTCAGATTATCAAAAAGACCTCATTTCTCTATATGAGCCTGCCAATCTGGGGACGGTGGTGGCTTTCTTTCACTCCCACCATCCTCGCAGGCCTGTTTGGTGAGGACATTGGAGAGAGCCTTTTTGGTGGTTGCCTGCAGGCTATGATAGTCTCTCCTAAAGATTTTGTTGACTCCTTGTCTGCTCTCTTTCCACTACCTGGCAAAGACCCTTTTATTTAGGGGGGCCTTTGGTTCTTAAATTATGTGGGAGAAGGAAATTTTAATGGGGTGTGTTGTGCTTTTATTTTCCCCACAATATTTTAAATGTATTCTAAACTTTTGTATTAAGATTTTACTGTAATTTCTTTTAATTTGTTGGAAACTGCCTTGGGTCCCATGCCAGAAAAAAAGTTGGGATATAAAATAAATAAATTAATGTATAGATTGTTTTTGTTTTGTGTGTTGTGTTTCTAAACT
Organism: Phrynosoma platyrhinos; assembly: GCA_020142125.1. Taxonomy (NCBI): domain Eukaryota; kingdom Metazoa; phylum Chordata; class Lepidosauria; order Squamata; family Phrynosomatidae; genus Phrynosoma; species Phrynosoma platyrhinos. The sequence continues at coordinate 60,985,006 of CM034710.1, forward strand.
GTCCCAAGTACATTTGCCAGTTCAGTGGCACATCAACATCTTAAATAAACAAGAGTAATAGGCTTGCTGTAGTATATCAGCCTATTGTTGTTGTTAACTGCCCTCAAGTCGATCTCGACTCATAGCAACCCTATGGATGAGACATCTCCAAGAC
>CM034710.1:60985259-60996778 GCA_020142125.1 Phrynosoma platyrhinos
TGTCCAAAGTACAACAGTCTCAGTTTGGTCATCTTGGCTTCGAGGGAGTTTTCTGGCTTGATCTGCTCAAGGACCCACTTGTTTGTCCTTTTGGTTGTTCATGGGACCCTCATCACTCTTCTCAAAGGAATTGATTTTCTTCCTATCATCTTTCTTAACTGTTCAGCTCTCACATCCATACATGGGAAGAGGGAATATAGTAGCTTGTATGATTCTAACTTTTGTGCCGAGTTGTATATCTTTGCATTTTATAATTGTTTCTAGTTCTTCCATAGCCACCCTCCCCATTCTTAGTTTTCTTCTGATTTCCTGACTGCAGTCCTCATTTCTATCAATGTTTGATCAGCCTATCTTTTATAAAACACTCCCTGTTTTTCCAGCCTACTGGGTAACTGAACTGGGTGAGAGGTATGAAGAGTTTGGTTGAAGTTAAATGAGCAAATAAGTGTTCAAAGGATCCACAAGAAAACAAAATAGGAATTGCCACTTAAATCTGGGATGGGGGGGGGGGGGGGGAGAGATTGGTTGGCCGTCTCATTGATTACTCCTAAATTCTGATATGTACCTGTCAGGCCTAAGGAGAGGGAGGCAAAACACCAGGAGCCTGGACCTCTGAAGAGTCTGGAGAGTAGAAATATAAACAAGGCATTATAAAATAAAACCACCCAGAGTGTGGTTATAAAGTTTGTTGCTAAACTATTTGCAGGTGGGACTGCATCTTGCTCTGGATCCAGTGCCATTGCTTCCAGGGGAGGGGGCCAAGGGCTGGCTCAGCCTCTTCTCTGTCATCTACCAGGAAGCAAAGACCTTATTTATTTATTTATCTAGATAGATAGATAGATAGATAGATAGATAGACCTTTGGTATTTAAGCTATTTTATTGTTGAATGACTTCAGATGTTGGGATTTTCATTTCTGTTTGTTTGGATTATTTTTAATTAATGTGTTTCCAGTTATGGCTTTAATCTATCTAGATAGTTCAATAATATTTGTTTTATCTGAATTTTGTTATAGTTAGTTGCCTTGAGTGGTAAATTTTGGCAGAAAGGGAGAATACACATCAATTAATAAATAAAGCTGTTCCAGAATGCCCAGCTGCTTGGGGAGATTCTGTATACTTATTAGTAAAGGCCCCTTCCTTCAACCCACCTATGGGGGGGGGGTGTAAAACAATGAAGATGCTTTGGTTTTTCTTAAGTCAAAATCCTACAGACCCAAAACCTGGGATGTAGCTACTAGAGCAGGAGCAAAATGAGAGCATTGCCCCCAAATAAGATTTCTTTTTTTAAATTACATGTTTTATTCATTTTAAAATCCCCCAAATAAGAATTCTGCCTTCCCATGAAATTTTCTTACATTCCCCAAATTTCTAGGATTAGATAGTAACTGACCCCCTAAGCAGATGGCTTAAAAGGCCGTCTTGGGGGCAGGGAAGGGGAGGGGCAGCCGCATGCTCGGCGCCCCAACCCCCTCCCGAGGTCGTCCTCGAAGCAGCCGGCCCTCCGCATGGCCGGCGCTCCGAGGAGGACCTCCCGCCGCAGCCTTTCCACACGCTGTGGCGGAAAAGTCGGCGAAAGTGTGCCGCAGCCTTTTACGGCGCACTTTCACTGACTTGTGAAAGGAGCACTAATTTAATCCCAGGGCGGCCCATGGCCACCTGTCTGCTTAGCCCCTGAGATGCTGTACATTAAAACTTCATATGAGTATTTAGAAATACAGTGTAGGAATCCAAAGAAAAGGGGCAAGCAACATTATCAAGAAAATACATATGCACAAATAGTTCCAGGTGTGAATTATTTGTGTTTCACTTGCTGCAATACTAAAAATGTGGAAATTGAAGGAATTCTTATTCTGGGGTACAAGTAAACCCATAAGTTACACCCCTGCCCATACCATAGAATAGCAATGACCACTCAGCCTAACATCAGAAACAAATATTCAAATATAAAAAGGAAAGTCATTTGTAGACATATTAAAGAAAAGGGAATTTGTAGACATATTAAAGAAAAGGGAAACAACAGAGAGAATTCATTTAAAAAAACCCAATCAAGTCTATCTTACATACATACTACAGTATAGTATCTCCTTCAGCAAAACCTTGGGTTTTGCAGCATATACAGAGAAAATTTCAAGAAAAGGTTCTGTGACCAACTTGCCATCCTTTGATATTGCTAGGAAGACCCAGATTGAAAAGTCACATATTATGGGATTCTGAGACCAGCCTCTGATGTCAATAGTCCCATCAGTGAATCAGAAAAGTACTCAACAGTTTGACCCACCTACTTCATAACTCCAAACTTACATCTTGAAGAGCCATCCAACTTTGGACAGATGGCCAATGAAAAAGAGAGTAACTTGTAGATGTGAACTCATAGTAAACAATCAGAATGTACGCTTATTCCGGCATCCTTGCTTGCTTCCAAATTGCTTCCAAATTATCTGGCATTCAGGAGGAGGGGCAGGAGTGCTGAGATACATCAAACTATAGTTATGTGTTAAGGTAGTCCACACTTAGCATTTTTGATTGTGACAGTGAAAAAAAGCTGGTGGAAAGAAAATTCACTTATTTGAAATCTGATACTGGAGATGAGATCTACCGACACCATGGACTGATACAAATGGATGAGCTTTAGACCAAATCAAGCCTGAACTCTCACTAGAAGCATAGATAACTAGAAGCAAAGATAAGTCAACTGAGGCTGTTGTACTTTGGACATACCATGACACAATGTGACTCATTGGGAAATATTATAAAGCTCAATAAACTGGAAGGCAGTAGGAAAAGAGGGTACCCACAATACAAGTGGATTGATTCAGTCAAGAAAGCCATAGTCCTGAGTTTGGAAGACCTGAGGAGGGCAGCTGGTGACTAGGGCTCTTGAAGGTTCTTCATTCATAGGATCACTATGATTCAAAATCAAGTAATAACAATGGCTGGATAATGTTTTGAGGACTTCAGTGCTAAAAGAAAGGGGAGGGAAGAGTGAACATACAACATCTTTTATAAACAAAATTTAAAAGAAATCCCACTTTTTCCATGAGTGTAAAACTTGCCTACAAATTTTCTCTTTGCCTCCTATCAAGTTAGGTGATAGACAATCCAAAGAAGTGATCGTGATTTGCCATTTATTAGGAAGACTTGCTTTTAGCTTGGTAATCAACTACAAGAGATATTTTGTGGGATGAGATTTTTTTCCCTACAGCATCAGCGATTTCAAATAGTGTTCATCATTTTGTATTGGCCAGAGCACAAGTAATAATAAAACATCAAAGACTCCATCTTGATGTACAGTTTCCAGCTGGTTAGAGGGGAGGCAGACAGGACAGAATTACCAACAGGGGAGATGAAATGGAGTGCTTAGGAAGAGTCCTGATGGGGCAAGTTCTAACATGTAAGTGCAAGCAAAAGATACTGCTGAAACGCAAGGAAGTTTAGCCTTCCTGTGGCTGAGACAAGTTTCGCTAAGAAATATGGGCTAGTTCAAGTGTTCCTTCCCCAGGTATGACAGATGAAAGAGTCGGTCATTCATGCTTCTTGACACTGAAAGGGGGAAAATGTGCAGCCACCAAGTTCTCAAATAGATGACAAATGTAGTTTTACCGCATGCTGAATTCTTCATTGATCTTTTCAGTCCCAGGCCTATTCCTGCACTGGTGAAATGGGATAATATGCAGTCTGAGGTCTAACAGCAAAATTGCACCCATCTTTTCTGTTGACTGGATGTGAAGTTCAAATGCCTTGTGCCTTCACACAGCCCTTTGGGCACAAACCTAAAGTGAACAAATGTTCCAGCCATATCCTAGTTCTGGGGAGCACAGAGCATGTTCCTGGATATCTGTGGCTTAAAAATCTATGTACACAGAGAGAGAGAGAGAGAGAGTTTAAGCAGGTATGGAGCAGGAAAGATACAATTCCTATAAGTCTACTGCAAACTGAATAAACCTGCCACAGTCTTAGTATGCCAACCTGATAAGCCCTTTTCAGTTTTACATCTTCTTGAACTTGTGTCCTAAAACTGCGCACATGTTTCCTAGGAATAACCAGAACATGTCACAGGCAATTATATTTAGTTTTACTGATTCAGATTCCCTCCTTTCTCAGTTTTATTTAAATGGTAGTTCCAGGAGCACCAGGAAAGCAAGCTGCAGACAAGTGTTGTTCCTATTACAGTAAACATCTGAAATATTTAATGTAAGCTATGGCATACCCTAGCTTCTTCATAAAACTACAAAGGGCAATTTAACAGCAGGTGAAAGGGAGTATTGGAAGATGGGGGAGGGAACAAGGCAGCCCTTGAGGAAGTAATAACCTAGAGGTTTAAAAAATATTGATCAGGGAAAAAATATCTTAATCAAAAAGTATGTCTTTTAACAAAGGTACAAAAAGGGAGGGTAGAGGAAAAGAAAATGAAGTGTGTTCTGGAGACATACGCTTAATTTGTTGTGATGTTACCTGAATATTGAGCTGAACTGTCTTCAGTCCCATTGCAATCTCCAGTCAATCACAGGAAAAGGTTCAGTAAAACAGTCAAAAATCACTCTATTTACTAGAAAAGAAAAAAACATTAATCAGAATAATTTTTAATGCTACTGAATCAACATACATATTTTTTCTACAGTGTGCAATATATTCAACAGATGTGTGTATGTGTGTCATTTTCTTAGAAGGCACAACCTGGTATATTTAGTATGACTTCTTTCTGACTGCATTTACATCTAATGAGACATGGCTCCCACCTGATCTTTTTCATCTATCTTCAGAGAAAAAAAGATAAAACAGATAGCCTGTTTCTGTCAGATTCTGTTCTTTGGTGTTATGAAAACATGCTATAGGATTTTTTCTCCCACTTCTAAGTTTTTGCCTTGATCTTATAAAACATTACAAATAATCAGACAAAGAAGGCCTGCATGTAATTTATGATGATTTAATACATTCAAACACATTTTGAAACTTACAAAGTTTCCAAGATAATCTTAATACTAGCAAAAAGCTCAGGACAGATTTTCTTACAGAGCAGAATGTTGCTTTTGAAATTAGCGTCTGTTTTCATTACTAGCAATGCTAGTGAAGTACAGGATAAATCATTCCAGTTAAAAGTAATATCAGATGCTTCATTAGAGCCCACTGAAAATGGTAAGAATTGTCCATTGATTTGACATTCATATAACTTGGACTAATATATTGATTTACAGCCCTCTTTAACAAGACCAAGGATGGGGGCATGACAGCTTCCATTTGTTGACAGAGCACTGCAGCCGTTATACATTGGCTCCATGTTGTTTGCACTGACTAGGTCTGAAGGGAGTTGCAGAGCTTGTATATGAACCAAAAGGCCTATGCTCCCTGCAGCCTCATGTTGTCCTTTCTGGACAATGCAGGCCATTAGCCCTGTGCTGGGATCAGGGAAACCACACACGGATCCAACCTGATCCTGGCCTAAGGGGCCTTAACCCATGACTTTATTGCATGCCATTTTATATAGAATCAAGCCTCCTGGGCTGCAATCGGGAGGCGGGATGGAGGCGGGGATTATCATATGCTAAATCGCCACCAAATCGTCGGCAGCGATCAGCCCAGGTCCAAGCCAGGCTTAGCCAGCACTTTTTAGAAGCCAGAAAGCATCCCGGTTTCTAAAAAGCAGCTGCTGAGCCTGGCTTGGACCTGGGCTAATCGCGGCCGGAGATTCGGTGACGATTTAGCTTGCGATAATCCCCGTCTCCATCCCGCCTCCCAGCTGCAGCCTGGGAGGCTTGGTTAGATTTAAAATGGCATGCAATGAAGTCATCAGTCTAAAAATTTGCTACCAAGTTTTTAGCAAACTCTGCAGTGACATCTGGCAGACCAGGTGACCCTTCAAGCCCTGTATCTGCCTCTGCTGTTGCAGCTGTTGAGAAGACCTCTGCTGAAGCCTGTGATGTTGGATGGGCACTCCTGGCCATGTGGGTGTAGCCAAGCACCATATTTCCACTCCTAAAGGCCATGACTAGGGCTTCTCAGCAGACACAAGAGCGGAGGCAAGTACAGGGCATGCAGTGGTAGCAGGTCCATGGTGTAGTGGTGGGCAGGCATGTAAACACCTGGCTTTTGCCATGTCAGCCCAGGGACTGACTTGGAGTCAGGGCCCAGAGCAGTATAGTGTGGGCTTGGCCCATGCTATCCTGCCTGTATGCTTACGGCTGCAGTCCAGAGGCATCTGGAGAAAGGAAGGAAAGGAATTCCAGAGGTATCAAGAGTGTTGCTGAAATAATCTTTTGTACACTTCTCAAGACTCATTGCAAAACAAAGAGCATCTTGCCATAGAAATACATGCCTTTATGAGACTTGTGTTACATTTCATATTGATGAAATATATAAACAATGCATACATTTTTAAAATGTTAATGGTTAAGGGTGCATACAGTTGAAAAATATGTACAAACAAATTTTAGTAAGGTGTCACCTATATGCTGATGATACCCAGCTCTATCACTCCTTTCCACCTAATTCCAAGGAAGCTGTTTCTGTTCTAAACCAGTATCTGGCTGCTGTAACAGACTGGATGAGGGCAAACAAATTGAAGCTTAATCCAGACAAGACAGAGGTGCTCTGGTCAGTCGAAAGACAGATTCGGGAATAGAGATTCAGCCTGTGTTAGATGAGATTACACTCAGGTTCATCGTTTAGGGGTACTTCTGGATTCAGTGCTGAGCCTGGAAGCCAAGGTATCAGCAGTGACCAGGAGTGCCTTTGCACAACTAAAATTCGTGCGCCAACTGTGCCCATTCCTGGAGAAGTCAGACCTGGCCATGGTGGCATATGCCTTGGTTACATCCCATCTGGATTACTGTAAATGCGCTCTATGTGGGGCTGCCTTTGAAAAGTGCTCAAAAACTTCAGCTGGTCCAAAGAGCTTCAGCCAGGCTGTTAACTGAAGCTGGTTACAGGGGCATACAATTCCCTTGTTGCAACAGGGCCATTGGCTGCCAGTCTATTTCTGGGCACAGTTCAAAGTGCTGGTTTTGCTTATAAAGCCCTGTAAGGCTTAGGTCCAGGCTATTTGAAGGACCGTATATCCCTGTACAAGCCCCCCAGAGTATTGAGATCATTGGGAGACACCCTTCTTTCTGTCCCACCATCTTCTCAGGCATGTTTGGTGGGAACAAGGGAAAGGGCCTTCTCAGTGGCTGCTTCCAAGCTTTGGAACTCCCTCCCTATGGAAGCCAGGATGGCTCCATCTCTGCTGTCCTTCCGGCGGCAGGTAAAGACGTTTCTATGCCACCAGGCCTTTGCTTGATATGGATGCTGTTCTTGTTTCAAAGAGTTTAAAATTTTTAAATTTTTAAATTTTAAGAATGTAATGGTTTTGTTGAATTGTTTTTTAAACTTTGCTTTTTAAATGTTTTATACTGTTTTAATTTGGACTGTTTTAGATTTGTAGATTTGTGAGGGCCTTTGCAGACTGCCAGAAATAGTGCACATTAGTGCTAGGGAGTCATGGGAATTGTATTTTTTTCTGAGACATTGAGCCTTCTCTGTCAGAGAGCTCTGGTGCCACAATAAATTACAGTTCCCATGATTCCCTAGCACTGAGCCAGGGCAGTGCCTCAATTTAATGTGCACTATTTCTGGCAGTCTGCAAAGGCCCTTAGTCTCCTTGAGTCCCTGTCCTGGGAGGAAGACAGGATAATAATAATAATAATAATAATAATATAGAGAAAATATTTTTAAAAATCAAACATTAGGAAAAGTGTGCAAATAATTATTAATTATTATTATTAAATAACTATTAAATAAAGCTAAAGGTATTCCCCGTTGACAAGGTTGTCGTGTCCAACCATAGGGGGTTGTGCTCATCTCCGTTACTAAGCTGAAGAAGAGCCAGCGTTGTCAGAGACTACTCTGTGATCATGTGGCCAGCATCATTGCACAGAATGCTGTTTACCTTCCCATTGAAGTGGTACCTATTTATCTACTTGCATTTGCATGCTTTTGAACTGTTAGGTTGGCAGAAGCTGGGACTAGTGATAGGAGCTCACCCTATCATGCAGCACCTATCATGCCTCGAACTGCCAACCTGCCGATCTTGCAATCAACAGAGTCAGCATCTTAACCACTTGAGCCACTGCATCCTGTAATAACTACTATTTATTTATTTTCTTACATGCCTCCCCTATGGATTGAGGCAGGGAACAACAGATTACAATACAACAATTAGACACACAACACAGTTAAAAGCACAAACATCAATTAAAAATATAAAAGCAGGTAAAAAGCAAAACATCTGTTAAAAATAGATATTAAAACCTTAAAAAAACCATATAAAAACATTTTAAAAACTCATCACTTAAAAACCATCTGGTAGCCCTGTTGGAAGCCCTGTCTCCATTCGTGTGAGGCCACAGGCCTCTTAGGCAATGGATTTCTCAAGATGCCTCCATGTTTTTACATGAGGAATAATTTGGTAGGTGTAGAGGTAAAACATGCCAATCCAGTCCAAATTTAAGAAGAAGAAAAATTGGTTGAAGGTCCCAGTCTACTGGCTCATTCTTTAGGATTCCCATGTTGCAGCTACAATGTAGTATCTCCCAATTATTACTAGGTTCTGTGAATCAACAGAACTTACAGAGTTGTTGATTCAGCATTTCAATTGGTCTACCCTGGTTAGGATTAAGAACTGGATTTTCTTTGCTGAATTGTAAGATACCTTGAAAATTATAAAATTGCAAAGGGGGATGTTAAATTTTTAATATAGAAATGTACACATAATTTGTACATATTTAATATTGCAGTATTTTGCTTAACTTAATTATCTTTGTATCTTTGACAATATTATCTCATACTAGTTATTAGGGCAGGAAGATGTGATAAAGGGGTTTTAAAACCTAGTAATATTAGTAAAAAGTACAATTGCCCTTCCATTCTTGAGAACTTGAGGTCCGCTGTTTTGAATATTCACAGAGAGGCAACCTCCGTTAAAATCAATGGTTCATGCCCCATTCAAGCCTATGAGGCTTGAATATTGGCTAGTCTCTGTTTTTGCAGGGGTGGGTGAGTCCGGAATGGATCCCCTGCAAAAATGGGGGTGGGGAGGCAACTGTATATCCCTGAGGGCCAGGACTGACATGGGCATTGGCATCTCCTTCCTCCAATGATCCTTAGGTGATCAGCAGCCACTGTATAGCAGTGCTTACTTTTGCTGCCAGACCTTGTGCTTTTTTTTAAGGATAATAATACTTAGTATTTTGTCATGTTTTTGAAACTTAGTAAGCCCTACAGTTTCTAAAGCAGGCCATTATCCCCATATTATGGATGAATAGCTGTAGCTAGCAGCTTACCTGTTATGGAGTGAAGTGACATCTGAACCTGGAACTTCCCAAATTTAAGCACTCTCTATTATTTATTTATTTGATTTGATTTGATTTGATTTGATTACTAAATTTAAGCACTCTCTTAAGATGGCATCTTGAGGTTCAATTCCAGCACATGTTGCTATTTAACTTGACAACAGAATTGCTCTGGACTACTCCCTCCAGAAGTTGAAAAATGCAACATCTTTTATTGCTTTTGGATTATGTTGCAAACAGCAGCAGAAGATTTAATACTGGGCGTTTTCACACGGAGCTTTAGGAGGACGCAATCCTACCTCCGTCCGGCCCCACTCCGGCTCCATTTCCAGCTTGTTCACACGCACGCCGCAGCAAACCCTGCACCTTCCGGTGCCATCCCTGCGTCCATCCGGCTCCTTGCTCCGTGTGTTCAAACGCACGGAGCAGTAAGTCTGGCCTCACTCCGGCCGAAACAGCGCTAACTCCAGCATCAGCGGCGGAAAGGTAATTCCGATTTTCAAAAGGAATTAGGCTGCCGCCGCCGGAGCCATTCCGGAATGAGCAGCACGAGCCGTTCCGGAAAGGCTCCAGGCGGCTTTAGGGACCTTAGTGTGAAAACGTCCACTGACTAGACATCAAAGGCATCAGATCCCATATGATCCTGGAAGCTAAGCAGGGTCAGCCCTGGTTAGTACTTGGATAGGAAACTACCAATGAATGCATTGTACTATAGGTTATATTTCAGAGGAAGTAACTGTCAAATCCACCTCTGAGTATTCCTTGCCTAAGAAAATCCTATGAAATTCATGAGGTTGCCCTACGTTTACAGGCTCCTTGAAGGTACATAAATACACCTACAGTAAGGCTTCCAAGAGAGGGCAGCTGTTTCAGATGACATATAGCTAGACATCTCCAGTGCCAATGTTTTTGGCCAATACACATAGGGCATTATCACATGTGGCTGTTAAACTGGGATTAAGGCAGGGAAATAGCACCTTTGGCATTACTTTTCACATGTCATCACCTCCATCCAGTTGCTGCTGTGTCTCCCAAGTGGAGTTAGAGCATTCCTGGCCATTAATGGGGAACTCTTATGAATGGCCCCCCAATTACTCTTGCATTCTAAGAAAGAAAAGTGTGATAACATCTCCAACTGCAGTGTTGGAATTGTGCAGTCTTGCAGGGTCAGTCCCTCTCACTCCCTCTTCCTCCTGATATTCACAAGTCGCCTCTCTCCTCCTCCTCCTCCTCCTTCTCCTCCTCCTGTTTCCTTTCCTTTCCTGTATGTTGTGTGTGTATTGTTTGCCTTCAAGTCATTTCCAATTAATGGTGATCCTAAGGCAAACCCATCACAGGGCTTTCTTGGCATGTTTCTTCAGAAGGGATTTGCCACTGCCATCCTCTGAAGCTGAGAGTGTGTAATTTGCCCAAGGTCACCCAGTGGGTTTTCATGGTGAAATGGGGATTCATACCCTGGTATCCACAGTAATAGTCAAATGCTCAAACCACTATACCATGCTGGCTAAATCTATTGCCATAATTGCTGAATTCAGTAAAAAATAGAAAGAAAAAGAAAAAAGCCTAAAAGACATGTTCAGTAGGGCAATGCTAAGGCAATGGGGAGGGAGGCAGAATTAAGGCATGTGCTGGGAAAAATGTGTGCCAGGAAACAGCTCCAGTTGTGTTAATGGAAGGTATGTGGTAAAGAAAGCTTCTAAACCAGTATGTACAGTATTTGATTTCTCTGACAGGACTGCAGTGAGATTGCAGTGAGATTGGAGCTTTTGTGATAAAGGGCCTTTGCAGACTGCTAGAAATAGTGCAAATTGAGTCCACTTTAATTGTCTTGGCTCAGTGCTAAGGAATCATGGGAATTGTATTTTTTTCTGAGACATTGAGCCTTCTCTATCAGAGAGCTCTGGTGCCACAATAAACTACAGTTCCCATGATTCCCTAGCACTGAGTCAGGGCAGTTAAAGTGGACTCAATTTGCACTATTTCTGGCAGTCTGCAAAGGTCCAAAGTCCTCAATCTGTACTCCAAGTGTCCACCACCACCACCACCTTGGCCCAGAAACCCAAATGATTGTAACAATGGGTAGTAAGCAAAAGGACAATAACAGCGCCCAAAATTATTGAGCCACTGTCTCCTTCCTTGTGAAGGGCACTACAGTCGTACCTCTACTTACGAATGCTTCATCTTACGAAAAATTC
>CM034710.1:61015596-61035664 GCA_020142125.1 Phrynosoma platyrhinos
CCCCGCGGCGCAGCTTCCCAGGGTGGCCCATGGCCGCCCGTCTGCTTAACCCCTATGTCTCAAAAAGAATATTGTAGCTCTGGAAAAGTTACAGTACTTACTGATTACAACCTCAATTTTAAATAGAGGCCTTTTTAAAAAATGGATGTCTTTCACTGAAGTCACCCACTGTTGACTTTGGATTTAAAGGAAGATTAGACAATTCACAGAAACTGTCAGTTTACTAGTCCTGATGGCTACATCAGAGACAGCATTGTATGTGATTAGATGCATCATTCCTATGAATAGCAATTACTGGAAAGCAGCAGCAGTAGAGAGAGCCTTCATTGCTGGCATCTCATGGATTTCATAGGAAACAGGATGGTGGGCCAGAGGGGCCTTTACTCTTGTTCAACCGGGCCTCTTCTTCTCTCTGGTTTTTAATATTGATTAAATTTATTTTTGTACTATCAGCATTTTATTAAATTATGGTTAATAGTGTGCTACTCTTGAGCCACTGTGGCTTTTAAGTTGTATTTTACTGTAGACCAATTTGTGGCCTGTTTTAAGGACAAAAAAGTGGAATGTTGATTTTATAAATATTTATTTATTTATTTGATAATCTGCATTTCTTCTAACATGGGACCTCACATGATTAAAACAAAATACAACTAAACATTATGATTATAATTTAAAAGTTTAAAAAATTAAATAAACTTTCCTGTTAAAATGGTACTAATTTATAACAGCCTAACTGCTTTTAAAACACATTGAATATTATTTGTCCTCAATAAACTTTCTTATTGTTATTGTTGTGTGCCTTCAAGTCATTTCTGATTTACGGTCACCCCAAGGCAAACCTATTATGGGGTTTTCTTGGCAAGATTTGTTCAGAGGAGGTTTGCCATTGCCCTTCCCTGAGGCTGAGAGCATGTGACTTGCCCAAGGGCAGTGAGTTTTATGCCCCCAGGTGGGAATTGAAATTTTCTTAGATATACACATTTACAGTTATATTCGTGTGTAAGAATAAAATGGTGTATATTTTTGACTGATTATTATTCTCTGATTCATGCACATACATGAGGAAATATTTATGGAAGTTAGTGCTGATTCTGCAAATACTTGAGTCCCTAACTATAAGAGACTTCAGCCACAGACTAAATCTAGGTGACTTGAATTTTTAAGGCACATTTTTGTTCTTCTAAAACAAAAGTTATGCAAATATATAACTTACTTTTCAAACAGCGGCCCTGTATACTTAATTGCTTGTAATAACATTGCAGAAAATGATTTAGTACAATATGTATCCCTCTTCCTCCTCCTTTTTAAAAATCTGTGACAAAGTATATGCGTACAGAAGATTCTTCCCTAGAGAATCCAGACAACCTATTTATTGGAATTCAAGAAACATAATCAATACATCTAAAAGCTATGAAACTCTGATTTTTTATTTTTTGTCTGTTTTTCAAAATCCCAATAGAAGGGATTATGATAGGATTTTTGGAAGGATTTTGGTAGGATTTTTGGAATCAGGGTCTGGATGTAATATTGAGACAGAGTGACAGGTGTCACAGTTGACTGCTGTTTGCTGTCTGCCATGCTTCTCAGGAGGATCAAAGACAAAGCAGTAGCAAGAAAAGAAATTTCTCTTTAACTGGGAGGCGAATACTACTGTATGCTGGAAGAGAGCAGGCAAGCACCTGGGCCACTTGGAAAAAAAATCCTTCTCTCAGTTATTTGTTCTCTTCTTATGCAGACATCTCATTTTTTCCTTTGTTAACAAGGCTGCTTCTACTCACTCCCACTTCCTGAATCACTTTATATAATGAAGTGCCTGGAGGAACCGTATTACTGTCCTTACCCAGGGATGCTGCTAATGTTTTCATCTGTGAATAGCAAGACCTGTTGCAGACATTATGCTAGCTTTTTTCAAAGTGTCAGTGCATTACCAGATTCTCTCTAGAGCTGTGTTGGTGAACATATGGCACGCATGCCAGAGATGGCACACAAAGCCATTTTCCCTGGCACTCGGAGCAGGGAAGATGAGGAAAAAGTGTGCACCTATTCCTCCTCCTCCCGGCCATCCCAGGCCTTCAGCTGGCTCCAGAGAGGAAGCTGAAAGCCCAGGAAGATGTGGGGGAGAAAGAGGAACAGTTGCACGCATGTTCCTCCTCCTTCCGGGCCTTCAGTTGCCTCCGGAGAGGCAACTAAAGGCTTGGAAAGGTGCAAGTCCTGCCCTGGAAGATCTGTTCCCCCTGGAAGTCCCTCCTCTGTCATGGGGTAACACCCAGTGCCGGAAGGCCGTTTAATTTGGGCACTTGGTGCCTAAAAGCTTTGTACGACACAGAGTGCCATTTTGGAAGGCCCAATGGCACTGGCGCCGTTGTGCCTTCCAAAATGGCACTCCCCATGCGTGCACGCATGCACATGGCGGTGGTCGTCGTGCGCATGCACGCACAGGGGGACAAGCATGCGTGCACGCGCAAGTGCCCACGCGCCGGCCTCCAGCGCCATCCCCCCCTCTTGGCCCCCGGCAAGAAAAAGTTGCCGACCCCTGCTCTAGAGTGATTTCTCTTTCCTTTCCTCCTTACCCATGGTTTCGTAACACCTGAAAAGGTATGCAAGTTATAATTCTCTTGTGAACTAGGAATTGTAACCGTAATTCAATGTTAGTTTGCACCATCATGATTGCAAGAGATCTTGATTTTTCATTGGCATACGCTGCAGAGGATGAATTCCATTGGCTCTCATTGTGTATGTGATAAGATGCTATGTCCTGATGTATAGAACCATGATTTTCAGATGCCTAATATTTTTTCTTCGTTTTTTTCCTTCACTCAGTACTCTTCTCTACATTTGTGTGTCTTTAAAGTAAGCCTCTTTTATGTACTTTATTTATTTTAATCTCTTTCTCCTGGAAATTTCAAGGTGGGTCAGAAAAGAAATTTTAACAAATAAAATCACCTAACCAGTTGAAAATGAAAACATTCAACTTTAAAAACCCCAAATGATGGTACATAATAAATTGCTGATTGAAGCAATTAAAAATGTTAAATACTAAAAGAAAAAATCAGATAGAAATAAAAATAAAAATCCTGGAAATAAATAAATAAATAGTAATATTTCCCTAAACAGAAGAGTCCCTATTGTCTTACAATAAATGTAATTTACTTACAGTAAATGTCATTGTTGAGGAAGTGAACTGGATCTCCCTTAGATAATAGTTGCAGAGTTTACATGTACCCACCAAAAACCTTATCCCAGCTAACAATACATATACAATCTCAGCAGATATTCAAGCTTGGATGGGAGAAGGCATTCCTTGAGATGCCCTCATCCCAAGTCATTCATAGCTTTAAAGATCCTCCTTCCCCCCCCCCCCCCCCCACCAATAGATGCTGATGTACCTATTTCTACAACAGGATACACTGTTTACTTCTTACCACCAGAGCACTGAATTTTGGATCAAATTTAATTTCGAAATACTCTTTAAATGTATTTAGATCATATTGGAGATGTAATAACTAGGGTATGTCATAATCTGGCCGGATTTGCATTCTTCAGGAACGGGTACAGTTAGTGGACCAGCCTCAGCTGGGCAAAGGCATCTTTGGCCACAGCCAAGATGCAAGTATCCATGGTTAAGACCAGGTGCAGAAGAATTCCCCAGCTAAGAATCTGCATTTTCAGGGGAGCATTACCCCTTTCAGTATTGCCTGAATCCAAATAGTGAATCATGTCTACTGACTCAGAACACCTCTTTGTTACTTGGGTCGATTCTCAGTTTGTTAGCTTGCTTCTACTTTGTTTTGTTTTTCAGGCAATGGATTTGGTATTGTACTAGCATTTACTGGTTGTCTGTTTTGGGTTGTGCGTATTCTTTCATTCTGTGCATTTCATAGACACTCCCATCTTTGTTTTAATCACTAAAAATAAAGCAGCATTTTGAGAATAAGTAACAATTAAAGCTAATCAGCTAATGAGGGTAATCTTTTATTTGCATTTTTTTCTCTTCAACATAAGATGCATTCTATTCCCAGGGTGGCAATTTAGTAGTATAATAAACATGTTGCTTATTTATGGTCTATGGTTTGATCCTTGGCACTTCAGTCAAAATTGGCTTCAAAATATTGGTTCTGAAAAACCTCTCTACCAGAGACCTTGGGGAGCCACTGTCAGTCAATATAGACATTAATGGACCATTAGTGTAAAGACTTGATATCCTTAATCTCCTGTCCTATGATGATTCTTAGGGTTTTGCATAAGATTTTTTAAAAATCAGATGAATTATTCAACACAGCCAATACTTGGAAGCCATAAATACTCTGAGCTGAATCGGCACACACTGTAATGTCCCTAGCACAGGATGTGCTGGTCGCATGACTCAAAGAATGATGTCAACAAACAATGTTTCTAAGAGGTTATATTGCTTTTATAGGGGTGGCTTTTTTCTCAATCTGAGTTTTGGTACTTGAGTACAAAACCACCAGCAGAGGTTGACAACTCGTGATCTCTCAGATGTTGGCCTTACATGATGAGTGATGGAAATAATTACAGTTCAGCAGCATCTGTAAGGCTACATATTGAGCAGCCCTATTTTAGAGGCCCCTAAGAGATATAATTTAAACCAATTTCAGAAATGTTAGTTTATGCAAGAAGCAGAATGATAATATTGACATCTGGGCCAATCAACACAATCACTTTTTTTGTTAGTAGGCAGCTTGAGGGAAACCCATAAGATAATGACTTACACAAAACGTCTCTCAAAAAAAGCCTGGGAAAAGTAAAGACACCAAAGTTGCTTGGACCTAGAAGTGTAGATCTTTAAATGTCTAGGAATCTGAAATATTATTCAGTCTTTATTAGATCTGGTGGATAAAAATATAATACTGGGTCTTTAAAAAAATCTGCTTTGATCTGTAAGTGTTATTTCCTGGCAAGTCTGAATTTTGAGCCTCTAAGAGCTCATAATGCAATACAGTTTTATTTTAAAATGGCTTCTGTAATAATCTTTACCATGAAGTTATGGCTCAAAACTAAAGTTGTGGTATAAACATCATCATGTAATTTATCCATTTATATGCACTTTCCCATTCACTTCATCAGACACACACGGCCTACTGTGATTATTAATCTTATTGTCTAAATGTTACTTCATTGTGTTTGAAATCCCATCTCCTTGTGCAATATTTTTACCATGTTACTTTTAGAATGCTTACGTTCACTGTCAGCATATTAGTTGTAACCTTTTATTGCTATTGATAACTGTAAATACGTTAAGTAAATCTTCATTTTGCTGACCTCTTGGAGGAGGCATGGTATCAGCACATTTTGCCACTGGACAGATGAGAGATTAGCAAGAATAAACTGAATTTCTTTTGTGTGTGTATGTGTGTATGTGACAGTATGATTCATTGCCTTGTGCGAAAGAAATTTTAAAGGCACATATTCCTTGATGGCTTGAGAAATGTAGGAGCAAGAATAATGTTGGTTTTTAACATAATGCTTTCCAGAATTCTTCTTGAGTGAATTTAAATTGCTGGCTCATTTAAAAGAAATCCGTAGAATCTGAATTCTCATGGAAAGAGAGAGCTGCCCCATGTGAAGCACAACGCAAAAAAAGTCTCAGCAATTGATAGGGAGGAATAGCAGTGTCAAACAGTAAATGGAACATTGAACAATATATGATTAGGGTAAATATGTCTCTGAGCATCTCTATTGTTCATGAAATTTTCATACAAAAGATTCACTGCAGAAACATGTTCCGAATTTATTCAAGTTAGATTCCATAATATACTTGTGCTGTTTATTTTGCTGGATATGTTTTCTTGAGTTTTGAAGTTCTGATGTGATGTGCTCTAGTGCCATTTGGTTAGAAATGTGGTCCACAAATAATATCCTAATTGATTTCACATCTTCTAATTATCTTCCTTCCTTGAGTTTTTGTTGAGAAATTCTTACCTTCATGGGAAACATACAAAACATGTTAGACTGGGAAATAGTTCCCTGGAGAACTCTGTTGGTCCCACAATTATTATTTTTCATGTCTATGGTTCAGAAGGTGGAATACTCTGAAGTGTTTGTGTGGTGGGGCACTTGGGGAATATAAAACTTGGCCACAAGAAACCTCGCCAAGCTGAAAGTATGAATCAGTTGTGTGATCAATGCAGAGAAATCTTGAAATATGTTTCTTGATTAATACACCTGGCTGTAAAGTTCTGATGGAATTATTCTCAAAATAAACAGACGTACAGCTGTGAAATTTTACTATAATTTGGTGCACGAAAAAATGACTAGAATTGAATACATTGATGCAATGGTAGATCATTTTCTTTTACAATTTTTTGAGGGGCTTGTTCGGGTCCTGAGGATTCAAGCACAAGGAAACAGGAGATTCCTTTGCAAGACTGGCTAAATATCCAGTTCTACAAGCAGTACAGTGGAACCTTGATATCTGCTGGGATTTAGTTCTAGGACACACACACACACACTTGTGGATACCAAAATTTGTGGATGCTCAAGTCCCATTATATACAGTGGCATAGTGAAATGGTGTCTCTTACATAAAATGGCAAAACCAGGGTTTGCTTTGGGGTGTTGTTGCTTTTTAAATGTCAAGCCGTGGATAGTTGAATACATAGATATGGAGGCTGACTGTATAAAACCTTCCACATATCTGAAAACAGCAAAATGATTATAGTATTCATTGACTGACCTTTGTGTAATACTACTTTTCCACTCGAGGTAATACAAACCGGTATCAATGAACAAGAGTTATGTAAAGCACAACCTTTACCTAGAGCAACCTTCCCCAAACTGGTGCCCATGCAAGCTGGGGATTCTAGGAATTACAGTCCAACACATCTGGAGGTTTACTAGGTTAGGGAACACTTCTCTAGAATGTGATTTCCTGGATTTTTGGTGGGTTGATACTATTTAACTTTCAGCAACAAAAATAGCAATGAAGATGCATTTGGCCTGAGAATTCTGTATAGATATACAGTCGTCCCTCTCCGTTCACGGACTTCGAGTCTGTGGTTTTGGTCCGACAAGCGGGGAGGGATAAAATGATCTGTGTGCCCACAGCGCACATGCAAGGCCACACACAGGAGTGTGTGGCCATTCAAGCCAATGGGGCTTGAATATTTGCAGTTTTTTGTTTTCATGGGGGGAGTGTGTGTCTGGAATGGATCCCCCACAAAAAAAAGGGGTGACTGTACTGTGGAGTAACTCACTGAGACAAAGTTGTAAATATACATGCATAGGATTATGCTCTTAGATCATAACATACTCTTTTTGTAATGTTGTCTTCCTTGTTATATCTTTTTCAGGATCTTAGATCTAATGAAGAATCTACAGATGATTCTGAGGTAAGGGTTCCTTCAGACAGCCTTCATGCTTAAACCCTGCCAAGTGATATTCCAGTTGCATTAAATATTCATCCTCTGTCATTAAACAAGGAAGACATGCTCTTCTCTCCCCACACTCTCCATTCTCTGGCTTTGGTGCTTCATTTTGGATCTGGAAGCTGCTTATTTTCAAAGAAGTTATGATCATTTTATGGCAAGTGGTTTTTAAGCTTCGGCCACAATTAGGGACTTCTGTTGCTACTGAAAATACAAAATGAATGATATATTTTTTTAAAAAATGGATAGTCACACAGTTGTACTAAAATAATAAATCTTGACAGAACACATGGAAACTTGAATTCTTCCACTTCCACTTTCAGTTAATGAAAAACAGATTGATGTTTGCATAGTATGTACAGAGTTTTGTTTAAAGAAACTGATACTTAGTGGTGCATCAAATCAAGATATGCATGTCTTTTATCACTGTATTGCACAATAATGCTTCAAGATATGATCTCCTATATTATTTGTAGGTGGCAAAAAAGATCTTTGTAGGATTAGGATCTTGGTCAGCACCTCTTTGTCTAAGTGGATCACTTACAGGCTTCAGATCTGCCCTAGAATGCCTGAAAATTCAATTTCCTTAGCCATTACTGTTCCTAATGTGTCCCTCTTGTCACATTGCTCAGTGACCCCTAAAGGTTCCACCCTTTAGGTTGTGAACAGAGGATTTTAAAAAACAGGGGAGATGGGGAAGTAACAGGCATTGTTTGCATGCAGTCCTTAATATCTTTTGCTTGTGCTGGAAAAGACTCCTGACTGAAACCATCAAGAGCCATTGGCTGCATCTGTGCAGCAGAAAGAATGCAATTTGACTCTGCTTTAACTACCATAGCCTAATGCTGTGGAATTCTGGAATTTGTAGTTTTGTGAGATATTTTCCCTCTGGCGAAGAGCTCTGGCACCACAGCAAACTAAAAATCCCAGGGTTCCATAGTATTGAGCCATGGCAGTTAAAGTGGTATCCATCTACATATGTCTGCAGTGCAGATGCAGACATTGTCAGTCGTGACAGGTAAACCAGCTAGATAAACCATTGATATAAAGCTCCTTTCTATGCCCCCTATTCATGGTTTAGATTTTCATTTTTACCATTCACATTTCTAGTTTTCAGAATTCATTTTCATATGTCACACTAGTGTGAACATTGATATGAAAAGCACTATTGTGCTCCCTTCATATATAAGCTAACTGGAATAGTTAATGAATGAACCTCAGGAGTCAGAAAATAATAAAGCTGTATAAATAGGAAAGCAAACTAAAACTAAATCTACATGAGTGGAACACACTCCCTCGGAGAGTAGTGGAGCCTCCTTCCTTGGAGATCTTTAAGCAGAGGCTGGATGGCCATCTGTCGGGGATGCTTTGATTGGGAGTTCCTGCATGGCAGGGGGTTGGACTGGATGGCCCTTGTGGCTTCTTCCAACTCTATGATTCTATGATTCTATGAATTCATAATATCAAAACTCCATAGATTTGTTATAAGTACATGATCTATATGCCTTGTAGTGAATACATAAATATATATTTGAAACAGAAGGCATCCAGAAGAAATCCTTCAGGTCTTGCATTTTCTAAAAATTGAGCAAGTTGTCTTACTAACCACTAAGGAGATCCCATATTTTGAAATGTTGATAATACTCTATGGAGTATAATTTAAAGGATCTCTTGCAGCTTTATGTAAATTATTGGTAGACAGTGTAGGTTATTTACTAGAACAGCTAAAGCACACATGGGAGCATGATTTTATTCATCTGATAAGCAGTAAAATAGGAATCAGAAATTAAATTTATTATTGTGGTCACAAACCAATATGTCTATTGCATATGTCAATGGGCAGTTCAACTACTAGTTGGACAGGATGTGGTCTGATGGGTTCCCACTTTCATATGGGGTGGTCTTGTGCTTTAATCCAGTATTTCTATATAGAGTGAAATTAATACCTTTACCAATCAAAACATATCCTTGAATCCCAATTTGCTCCTGTTAAACATTTTTGCTAGACTTAACAGAACTAATATAATCTACAAAGATCTTGTTACTTTTATGTTGGTTGCATCCAGATAATCACTAAGCAGTAAAAATCAGTAACAAAACTGAGTATGGCATAGTCAAATTTGGAGTCTCACTTTTTCTGAAAAGTTAAGATACGGAATTACAGAATCAAGAAAACACTGATGTATTTTGGGGAACATGGCCTCCTTTTATTTTATTCCTGAATCAAATAGAAGTTGAAAGAAGACAGTTTTCAAATTCATATGAATGCCTGTGCATTGACATATTTGCATACCTGATTCTTATGCTAGTACATTAGTATCTTCTTGTATTTTTATTAAGCTGTAATTATATTTTTGCACCCTTGTTACAGAAGTTTAGATGTCTGAATCTGTTGTACTTTTAATATTTTTAAAGTTTTAAAAAAGCTTGCTTTGTTGGCATAGTAAGTCTTTGGACTAATTCTAACAATGAGCAAGTTAACAACTCTTCATCCAAATACTTTGTTGTTGTTGTTGTTGTTGTTTTATGACTTCAAATCAACTCTGACTTATGACAACCCCCTTCTTGGGTTATCTTGGCAAGATTTATTCTGAGGAATTTTGCCATTCACTTCCTCTAAGGTTGGGAGAGTGTGACTTGCCCAAGATTACTCACAGCTGAGCAAGGATTTGAACTCTGGTCTCCTAGAGTCCTAGTCTAGCACGCAAACCATTACATAATTCCAGTCAGCTCTCTCTTCAAAATATTAGAAAGTAAGTAATTACTAGTACCGTGATGGCAAACCTATGGCACGTGTGCCACAGGTGGCATGCACCACCATTTTACCTGGTACACTGTGGGGAGGAGGAAGAACAGGTGTGTACGTGCCCATGGCTCCTCCTCCCCAACCTTTCCTGGCCTACAGCTGCCTCTTCAGAAAAGAGCGAGGGGAGAAGGAACTACAGGCGCGCACCTGTGACTGCTTCTCCCGGACTTTTCCCAGCTGCCTCTTAGGAGATAGCTGAGGGTTAGGAAGGAGTGAGGGGAGAAGGAGTCACAGGCAAACGCCTGTGCCTTCTCCTCCCGGACCTTTCCTGGCCTCTAGCTGCCTCTTTGGAGATCTAGCTGGAGGCTGGGAAAAGCGTGACGACAGAAGTCCCACCCCCAGAGGGCAAAAGTCCCGCCCCGGCACCACGTAGCCCCCAGTGTCGGAAAAACTTTTAGTTGCAGCATGCAGCCCAGAAAAAGTTCACCATCACTGTACTAGTATCTTAAACTGTTATATTTTCCACTGAACCCCTCCCCCCCACCGCTTATTTTAATGGGTTCATGTCATGTTCTGTTTAAAGGGATGTAATATTCGAAGTCATTGATCACTCTTGGTACATTTTCACTATTAGAATATAAACACCACTGTTGCCTTGTTGGTCCTAGAGAGCAAGAGAGGAAAAAGTATATACTGTAATCCAGTAACTTTTATTTCACAATGCCTGTAAGCCAATGGCTACATTTGCATGTCACAGTAAACCAGGATTCTGTAGAATCCTGGTTACCATATGGAAGCATTGTAATGGTGCCTGCAGTCTAGTCAGTAGCTTGTCACTTGTCCAAGATAGAGGTCCTGATTTATTATTCCCTTTACAATTAAAGATTTATAATCCAAGAGTCAACCTTAGTTTACAATTCTGGCTTGCAAAGCAAGTAAGGATGTAGTCTTTTCTTATTTTGTTCTTGCTTGCAAGAACAAATAATCTCAAAGATTTTTCGCATGGTGAGGGAGATTATGAGATTTTTTTTATTTTATTTTATTTTGGTTAGGAAAGTTTTAAAAAATATTTCATGAAAAATACTGAGAATTTTTTTGGGGAGGGGCAAAACCTACATTTTGTGCAGTGAATATCATATTTTATGAAAAATTGTTTTCTTCACAAAATTGTTTTGTGCGAAGTCCCAGAAAGAACTTTTTGCAAATAAAGTCCTGAAATATGAAAAATCTCTTGGCAGTTGGTCATTTTCTGAATGCAGATTTCTCAGTATGTCAAGACACTCTTTCTTGTCAAGGATAAGAATGTATTCTTTACAGTTTAAAAGAAATAGAGAGGTCATCCCAATTTGGCTGATAGTACTGTGTTTCCGATTTGTCATTTATCCATTCCTGCTTGCAGAAGGAACTAGGGAGAAAGTGCAACAGTGCATACATCTTGTTCACGGTAGACCAAGATTCTACAAATCTTACAAAGCCTGGGTAATTTAGTGATATTTCTGGACATATCCTGGGACTGAGGTTTCAGTTGGAAAGTGGTGATGATGGGAAAGGAATGTTTTGTGTGGTCCTTCCTAAAAAGCCCACTCTTCCTTGAAGCCTTTAGTTTAAAATCTTTGTTTCATTGTGAGTGAGAATGAAGCCTAAGCATATCTCACCCATATTTGTATAAAGCCATGTTACCTGATCTCTTCTTGTCTCCCTAATCTCAACATTTGATTTGGGATAAGGACCATTCTTTTCTCTTTATTTTACCTCGTAAGGACATTGAACATTGGAAATGATATACACCTGTCACTGTTTAGGAGCAGTTCCACAAGAAAATGGATGGATAGTACCTTCTCTGAGAGTTAGAACAAAATATAACATGACTACTTCTTGGCTATACATTCCAAAATGCTGTACAGTTATCCCTCCCCATTTACAGACTTGAGGTCCGCGGTCTCGCTCTTCGTGGGGAGGGACAACTGCCATATCTAAAATGGCCACATGCGCCATGGCCGCATGCACCATTATTTCTAGTGGGGCTCCAATATTAGCGAGCCACCATTTTCACGGGGTGGGTGGGTTCCAGAACAGATCTCCTGCGAATTGGGAGGAATAACTGTACATGTTTATTCAGAAGTCCCCCTGCGTTCAGTGAGGTGTCTACTTAGGGAAATATGTATAAGATTTCAATTTTACAACCATGTATAAGTTCTCAACATTTGATTAAATTAGTGTAAGTAAAATTCTTGCTGTAAGACATACCTTCATGTTTCAAGCCAAATGTTCAGTGGGGACAGTAGTAGTGCTTTCTGTCAACACTTCATACAATTGTACAAGATCCTTTTTTGTAACTGCTCTTCAATTTAGTCCTTTATTTCATACCCTTATATGCGATTTAGAGCATTATGAGCTCTTTTTTATCAAGTAGACAGGCTACTATTCATTCCAGCTTGATATGATGAGCAAACAATAATCTAAAATGGTATTTTAATTCTCAGGAGAAAAAACTACTTTAGCTTGGGAAGTATATTCCCTGCAATCTTGAAGCGCTAACATCTTTTCTTTAACTTCACCTTGTATCGTTGTTGAAATTGCATGTATGATGCACATTTATTTTTCTTTCTTTCTATTTCTGCTTCTCCCCACTAGAGATAAAGAAGAAAATGATAGAAAGTGTTATTATTGAGCAGGTTCCTGTTTGACTGAATAATCTTAAATGCAATATGGCTTTGTTGGGTTATTATTATTGCATAGGATCTTTAAGGGTGATGAGGTCCTTTTGGAAAGGTGGAATAGAAAAAAAAGATTCTCCATAAAGTGGAGAACAAAGTTTTACTAAATTTTGTATATGGCAATTGTTTTTACATGTATGCTTTATGGCTTGCACAAAAGCAGGAAAAGGAGAACTTGAGCTAGAAACGAAGGAGACAGAGCATGCTCAATAGATTTCTGACCTTCCTTATTTAAACTATACACATATTCTATATACAATTTTTTAAATGAAATGACATGTTTCAGAAGCAGCTCACCATGTGAAATAGAGAAAGACTGTTTAATGACCACAGTTTTAGCACATTTTTGGTCCCAATGAAGCTGTATAAATGCCACATTTGTTATACTTACAACATAGCTCTGATCACCTGAGAGAAAATATATAAACTGATAATAAATCATTTGTATTACTATATTCACCGTGTGAATCAGACGTTTCCCACTTTTCAAGCCATAGGCTGATAAGTAATTTCATTTTGTGCTATAGCCAATTCATAGTTTATTATTATTTAGTCAATGTATATTCTGCACTCTCTGTCTCAAAAGAAAGGTTCAAAGTTATGTTGTCTTTTCATGTCCTTCAGAATTACAGCCCTGCTCACACAACATCCCAATAACATCTCTTACATGGCTTAACATGCTATCAGCATTTAAAACCTGTAAAAACGTGGCAAATAATTTAATGAAAACATATAAATAATTTGCCATCTTTAACCAATGGGATGAATATTTTAAATAATATATTGGAGTTTAAATGGAATTTTTAACATATTGGATTTAAAAACAACTTTGTGATGATGTGTAACCAGGATAATAACATACATCATATTAGGATTGACTTCTAAACTATGTAGATTACTTTTGGGATTTTCTAGTATCTGCAGTTCTTGCATGAAAATTAGATAGTTAAATTAATGAGCTATTAATATTAACTAGAAGGGTCAATTCTGCTACTTGAATGTTATGGAATATGTAAGTGTAAAAATACTACAATACATATGACTTAATTGAAATGCAATTTGAAGTGCAAGTGTATCGACATAGTATGTAATTGTGTTGTCCTCAAATGATAATGTTAATTCATTGATGTGAACAGAAGAACATGAACATTTTTTCTTCTCCTTTGACCTACATTCTAGTATACATGTGGATAAATGTAATGTTGCCTGGATGGTGGAAGAAACAGACATTTTTATATATGTAGTTCTTCACACCCAAGTGTCAGACTGAGGATCAGAGGTTTGCGCAGTAGGAATAGTCAGAGACAAAACACCTTCAAAGAAGAAAATCATGAGAGACATCACTGAACAGAAAGTAGTAAAGTATTATGTAATAAGAAGACATGGGATTTTATATGATTTCCAGGTATTTGAAACATAGAGAACTTTGTAGTGGTACCCTTTCATGGATCTTTATAGAGCTTTAAGGAGCTAGTATCTTCTGACATTAAATTATATTTCCTATCAATTGTGCAGTCTGTTGGAAAGAATTGGGAATTGTGAAGTACCTGAAGTTCTGTGGAGCTTAGTGGGAAAGCAAAAGATCCTTTTAAAGGGCAAGAATTATTGAACTTGGAGTTGGTACTTGGTCTCTTCTCTTTCGTACTAGACCGGGGGTAGGCAACCTTTTTGAGCTGGGGGCCGGGTTGCTGTCCCTCAGACAATTGGGGGGGCCGAAGCACCAGAAATAAATAAATAAATAAATAAATAAATAAGAAAAAAATTAAAAAATATGCATGCACACTCCCTCAGCCCCAGAAAAGCCGTGGCAAACCCCCTGTGGAGATTTTGCCAAGAAAACCATGAACAAGTAATAACAATAATCAATATTATCATGGTGGGGGGTGGCGGCGGTGGCAGGACCAGCCTGGGGCCGGTCCAAAGGCCTTGGGCGGGCGCATCCAGCCCCCGGGCCTTAGGTTGCCTACCCCTGTACTAGACTGTTGCATGTGTAGTTCTTTAGTTGTGGTTTCTTCCTGAATTATTACATTATAATTATTACATTATAATTTACAAAATTCCACAATCGGGAACCATCCCTCTTCTATTTCATTCATATATTTATTATTCTTTATATCTTTATTATTCAAGCGACAAGTCAACTTGTCCATTTCTGTCATCTCTATTAATTTCATTAGCCAATCATCTACCATAGGTATTTCTTGATTCTTCCAATTTTGTTCAGTTATCATTCTAGCCACTGATATTAGATATAACATAATGTGCCAATATTTCTTTTCAATTTGCTATGGAACCTTATTCAGCATATTTAAGAGATAAACTTCTGGTTGCATTTCAAACTTGATCTGTAACATCAGTTCTATAGATATATTATCTGCTTTTCATTATTCCAAACAAAATTTCTAATATCTTTTTGCCATTCTTTAAGAGGTGTATTGTTGTTCAGAATTGCAATGCTTTGAAATAAGAAGTTCATTTTAGGTAGGACCATTATCTTTATAGCTTGTATTCACCCTGAAAGAGAGAGCTGCAATTTACCCCCATTTAATTAGATCTTTTTTTTTATTTCTTTCCGTTTAAGTTTGTAATTATTGACGAAAAGTTCAGTATTTTTATTTGTTAGCCAAATTCCTAAATACTTGACTCTATTTTTTATCTGACATTTTGATTCATTTTCAATATTTTGTTTCCCTGTTTTCAGTAAGGTTTTTGTTATTGTAGATGTTTTGTTCCTGTTAATTTTGAAACCAGACACTTTATCAAAGTTCTCAATAATATTGAATAATTTCCCAATTTGTAGATTAGGGTTTTCCGAAATGATCATCTATTAATGAGCAAAGGCCTGTAGTTTATATTCAGATCCTTTAAATTTTGTACCACCAATTTCTTTGTCTTTCCTAATGTTGGTCAAAACTTCCAAAACCCTTGCAAAAGGAATAGAGATAGTGGGCAGCCTTATTGAGTTCTTTTTCTAATTTTAAACTTCTTGGATTTTTTTTTTACGATTTTTTTCTTCTTGGATTTTTTTACATTTACTATTAGGTGTGCATTTTGGCTTTTGTATATTTTTTTAATCCAAGTAACAGAATTATTTCCTACTCCCATTCTTGTTAGTATTTCAAACATACAGTTCCAATTGACATTGTCAAATGCCTTTTCTACATCTGCGAATATTAGGGCTATTTTTTTATCATTGTTTTGTTGGGGTATGCAGACAGCAGGGATCTAGCATACACACATGCAGAGTAGATGCATGTACGATATTTCCGGTGTATAAGATGACTGGACGTATAAGACGACCCCCAACTTTTCCAATTAAAATATAGGGGAAAGGTTGCCTACCCCTGATATAGATGCTGATTTGTCTCCCAACTGATACGTTTTGCTTGAAGGCCATATCTCCATATAGACCTCATTGCTTCTGGTTAGCTCCCCCTATTCCAGATTCATTTAAAAAGAAGCATAAACATAGAAAGTGGTTTCTCTTCCATTTTGTATCTGGAATTAACAGAATTTGGGGGAAATAATTGTAGTATTCTAGCATTAGACATCCATTAGTGCAGGTAACAATAAGTCAACACCTGTATAAATATGTATTTTTAAATCTGGTATTCTGTCAGCAGCTATAAACTTCTATTAATTTTAGAAATGCTAACTTAATACCAATGGAATTTGAACATGTCCTATATTGAGATCATTTATGATACAATGACTAGAGCAGGGGTAGGCAACCTTTCCCCTTTAAGGGCCGAGGGACTTCAGCTCCCAGAAGCCTCAGCCAAGTTGGCCAATAGTCCCATGTTGACCAATAGCTCCTGGGATTCTGGGAGCTGAAGTCCATCGGCCCTTAAAAGGGAAAGGTTGCCTACCCCTGGACTAGAGTGTTAGACTTGGGCTATGGAAATCTCCACTCACCAGCAGATAACCTTACACTATTCATTGGCTGCATGCACACATAGCAATGTGTCAGATATTCTGGATTATGAGACTGTAGTGTGCACATAGCCTATTTGCTTCTCCCAATTATTGTTAAATAAAACAGGCATGGATAGACTTAGCCTTCTATTCAAATTTATAGTTGTTTATTGCTCCTGAAATAAGATTGTAAATCAGATTTAAACCAGGTTTGTTGTTGTTTGGCATAATAAATCTTTATCTTAGGTTCAGAAAGAATGCTAAGTGATACATATCTGTTTTGCTTATCCCCTCACATGACCAGGAGAACCAAAGTAGGAGCAAACATGCTGCATGCAGTTCTCTTTTAATAAACTAGCATTCTTGACTTATCATTACATGGAAACTCAACCATTCTCCCTCAGGCTAACCTTCCTCAGAGATTTTCTTTGGGGACACAAGTTTTCTGTAGTGCCCTCTGAACTCTTTTGAGGAAAAGGTGCGATAATAATGATATTACAACATCCAAATAGATAAATGCAAGAATACAAAATGTGGTATTTTCTTTTGACAATTACTGTTCGGCTTTAAAAAAAGAAAAAAGAATTGTAAGTAATTCACATTTCCAGTGCCTTAAGACAAGCAGGAATGTGCTGTTGTATTTATTTCTGCTAGTGTTCTTTCCATCTGTGTGGCCAGTTTGTGAATAAGATAGGTCTTAGCAAGTATATTCTTATTTTTGAACCAGGTCCCTGCACAGTTGCTAAACTGAGTTGGTTTATTTATTAAAAATCTCTAGTCAAATAAATCTCCAGTTGGTTGATAGCTCTAACAAATACAAATAAAGGCCCACTAAACAATTATGAAAATGTTTCCTCTACATTTATTACCCCCGTGTTCTCATTGCTTCTTGACCGCAGAACTATGCAACAATTGAGGTGCCATATCATAAAATATTGGGGGGGGGGAAATGTCTCAGAATGCTGGGTTCTGTTGACTGAAATAGCTGAGTGAGAAAGCCTGTATTTCTGATTTGTCCTTCATGTCCTTGTACTATTCACAACTCCTAGTGCCAGGCATATGTGTTAATGCAATTAACAACTACTTTCCCTCTTAATTTACTTACTTCCAATGCCTTCTTAAGACCTGTTTTATTTCTACAGTGAAGAGTTCCTCAACATTTTTCCCCTTAAAAAAACCCCAGTGGTTCAAGAGATTTGAGTTGTGAATCGTTGTTGTTGTTGTTAACTGCCTTCACGTCGGTCTCAACCTGTGGGGACCCTATGGATGAGACATCTCCAAGCCCCCATGTCCTCTCCTGTTCTGCCCAGCTCCTGCAAACTCTGATTCGTGGTCTCTTTAATAAAGTCCATCCATCTAGTATGTGGCCTTTGCATTTTAAGATCTTTTCTAGTTATAAACCTACCAGTGAGAAATTTAAAAGAAGTGAAACTGGTCTTCGAAATATGCATTTCTTCCCTACAGACCTTCCTCTTCTCCTCACTTAAGTTTTGTTCGTGTTTACATTAACTGCAGTTAGGACTAACCAACTTCTCCAACTAAAGCTTTAACTAGCTTCAACCCCTGCTGAAGTGGAGAACCTACATGTTCAGCCTCAATGGTGCCTTGCCCATTCGCTACCGTTCCAGAGACGGAAAGGGAGCTTCATTTTGGGAGAGGAGTATGCACATCCTCAGCCCAATTCTAGTTGTTTAACTGTGGCTTAAGGCAAGTATGGGGAACCTTTGGCCCTCCAAATGTTTTGGCCTATAAGTACCACAGTTCCTTTCTCTTGGCCATGTTGAGTAGGGCTGATGGGAACTGTGGGACAAAACATCTGGAGATTAAACATTCCCCACTCCCAATTTAAGAAATTGTCATGGTAACATATGCTCCAGAATTTCCCTTAATTTACTCTCCCAATTTTTTTGTGGAGAATAAATAAGGTAGGAGTTGCAAAGTATTTTAGTACTTCCATTAGAAATGCTAAGAGTCAACTTATTCTTGTCTTTTAAGTTGTCTACAACATCATGCTTTTTGATTACAGGAAGAAAAATATTCCATTGATTCGCTCTTAATGAACAGTTTAGCCCTAAACCCTTTTCTGATCTCATTAGTTAATTGCATTAGTGTCCTGTATAGAGCTTTTAGCAGGAAATGACAACAGAGAGCTAAGAGATAACTTGGTTGTTCTCACGCATTCAGATGCAAACTGTGAAGAAAAACAGTGAACAAAATGAACAAATGGAATATGTTTTTGAATTGATTGCTGTGACAAATGGACAATTAGCTATGCAATAGCTTAGTTAAGTTGTATTCATCCTCTTTAAAATCCTGATTACAGACTGTACTCATTTTTCTGGTAGTGCTGTTAAAAATATTCTTAAAAGTTTAGTGCCGTACATCTGTGTGTACAAATATCAAAGTCAACATAAATTTATTAAATTTAATTTTTAGTCCAACAGTCTATATAGATATCACATTATACACATATTTTGTTTTCTTGTAATACATAAAACCCACAATAGTCACCATAATTGCAGTGTTATATGTCTGTCATGGTTCTACTTCCTCCTGTTTTTTCCTTTAACTTTCCAAAAGCATAATCTATTGTTAGTTCTATCACTATTAAATCTAATATTTCTTAACATCTTAGCTGTTTGTTCCACATCTAACAGTTGGACTTCATCACAACTTAGTGAGTGTGAAAATTACAATCAGTGAATAATAAGGTCAACACAAATTTAGGTGATGCTCCAATACCCATTTCTCTGGTAATAAACCCCACTGAATTCTGAGATTTATTGAGCAGACATGTACAGGGACACTGCTTAACACACTGAAAAACACTGATTTTAGTATTCAATAATTTATCAGACATTTTATACTGCATCTTGGAAAAGAACTTGTGCTTAATTCTTTGTTGGATTGTGGCCATGACATCTGGCGTCCAAAGAATCATGCAACCAACAAAGGAGTGGGGGTCAGGGATGGAAATGGACAATGGTTTTGTCTATCCTTAGAAGTCAAAACTATCGAAGGCCTTTCTGTATATATTACATGTATGTTATATGTAAGGATATACCGTATTTTCCAGCGCATAAGATGACTGGGACTGGGAAAAACCCCAATTTTTCCAGTTAAAATATAGGGTTTGGGATATACTAGCCTTATAAGACTACCCCTCTTTCAATGCACCGCAATTTTTTTAAAAAAAAAATCAGCTTTGATTTCAATATAGTAATTTTAACTCAAATGCTTATGACATGCAAGTACTTATGTCACTTATAAACACAACAAACTACAGCTCCCATGTTCCCTAGCAT
>CM034710.1:61036453-61049240 GCA_020142125.1 Phrynosoma platyrhinos
AAGAAGAAAGCTGTGAGTTTTCCTGTTTGGGGTAAATGTCACTCTGTTCATATCTTAAGCTTTGCTGCAAGTCAAGACTTGTACTATTCAGCCGGGTTGTCATAGAAACGCAGCTAACTGTCATCTCAACTCAGACTGCTGATGGTTTTATTTGTAGGTTTGCGGGATTATTAAAATTTAACAAAAATTATTGATTTGCTTTTTATTTACGCTGCCTTGTGTTTACCTTTAGAAGTTCATGCTGCATAAAAGCTTTCCCTTGGAGAGAATGAATAGTGAATATAGTGAAACTCAAATTCATCAAATGCTGTTCATGCTTTTTTCCTTTCCTTTCCTTTCCTTTCCTTTCCTTTCCTTTCCTTTCCTTTCCTTTTTTTATTTAGGAGTTAGTTGATAGATAGTCTGCACCAATGGAGAAATCCTGTATTTTGCAAATTGTTTTTCGTTTTGTTTGTTTACAATGAAGAAAAAGCCTCTCAAATTCACCTTTAGCTTGATTTTTATTTAACATAAGAGATACCTGTCAGAAAAAAAATCATGAAATGGCTACAACAGGGTGCCTAATATTTGAGGTTTCTCACTTTATCCATGTTTTTGAAGCTTCACAGAATGCTTCAGTGAGCTGAGTTTTTGAAAGTATATGTTTTTGTATATGCATGTGCAAGAGAAATTACTTACTTTTCACTCATAAATAAGACAGGCAAAACTTATTTACAGTAACTTTATCTAATGGTCCGTAGATGAATGCTTTTATGCAAAATATTTGAGAGACTAGAATTAAGTTTTCACTTTGGTTGCACATTTGATGTCCAGCTTTCAGCAACATGTTGGAACTTATTATAATGTCTTGATGCCTAGAAGTCAGTTCTTACTTTGCTCTCCAAAGTGCACAGATCATTTGTGCATTGAAAGTGTCTTGTTCACAATAAAGATGTACAAAAGTGCAATTATTTGTTAATTGCCACATGACGTGCAGGCTATGTTAGCTTTTTGATGGTAACTGTTTTGCATCTGTCAAGAATGAAGGAACACAGGTAATTTGTCTGATTTATACCCCGTGTTGTAATTTGACATTGAGTCTTTCTGACTGGTAACAACTTTGTTCAGTGTTGGTTTACTGAATAAAATTGCTTCTTACTGGACATCTTGACACATCGTTTTAGACAACTGCGTCGTTGATTGTTGACATCCCTTTATTAATCCTTTTTAAAAAATTCTGGCATGAAAACTTCTTAACCTCAAAGCCTCTAACTGTAGTATTTGAAGGGGGGAAAAGTTGAAATAAAGTCCTTTCTGTTGAAAATCAGGCTTCTCATCTTTGTGAGGATATTATGAGCTGAAACATTTTAATTTAATGCAGTGTGAACCATTTCACTGGCCTGTAGTGCAGCATAAGGGTTTAAATTTCTGAACTATTGCACTTTTAAGAGGGTATCTGATTGTTAGCTACTTTAAAAGGGGAAGGACATGTAATAGCCTGGAATACAGTTGGCCCTTCAGATCCATGGACTTAGGATTCTTGAATTTGAACATCTGGAGATCATCACACCCCCTATTTGAAATGGCAGTGATGTGAAAAAGAATATGCTGAAGTGTGCATGTTCATATCACTGCCATGTAATAACTATTGGCAATCATTTGCAGGTTTTTTTACATCTGGGGGGGGGGTTCTTGCAACTAAATCTCCGCAAATCTGAAGGGCCAACTGTACAAGATAATGATATATAAACCGTAACATTCTTTGTGATATTATTCCTCATTTTCCTTAAGTAAGATAGAAGGCATGCCAGAAACAAACCACTTATTCCATGGAAAGGACTTGGTCACATAACAAGTTCAATCAAGAAAAGTAATTGCAGTAAATGTATTTAACCTATCATATTTTCATGCAGAAGTCTAATATCCTTAAAGTGTATATGTAAACATGTAATGTAACATCAAGGTGACAAACAAGCGTTTAGAAACCTGCAGCCAGTGTCCAATGTGGGTGTCTTGTGATGTAATATGTGAAATAGCTCTCAGTTGTCAATCAGCAAATAGTAATTTCTTATATAAAACTAAGTTTGTCCAGAGTATAAGTTGTGACACAGCCATTTCTTTTAGAGCAAACCATAATTTCTCATGATCCACACAATAAAAGGCTTTGCTGTAATCTATGAAGCACAGATTTATTTTCTTCTGAAGTTCTTTGGTGTGTTCCATTAGCCAATGTATGTTTGCAATATGATACCTAGGGCCTCTTCCTTTTCTGAACCCACCTACAGCATGTGGCTTTTCTCATTTCATATATGGAAAAAGGTGCTAATCTACATTACTTATTATTTGTGTCAATTGTGTTAATTATTCTAGAAGGTATTCTGATTAATTGATTCAAACTACTTGTCTGTGGATATCCTGCCCTACATTAATGAAAGATCCCTGAAGTTACAAAAGCTGTGGTCTACAAATTCACTCATCGTGATAATGACTTCTGATAATCATTCCTCCTCTTTGTCTCTGATTTCATGCAGTTGTTGTTGTTCTGTGCCTCCAACCCATTTTTTGCCTATGGCAATCCTAAGACAACCCTATCATAGGGTTTCCTTGGCAGGTTTCAGAAGTGGGTTGCCACTTACATTCTCTGAAGCTGAGAGACTGTGACTTGCCTAAGGTCACCCAGAGGGTTTACCCTGTTCTCTAGCCATAGACCAGTGCTCAAATCACTATACCACACTAGTTCTCCAGTACTTCACAGGAATTTCTTGGCACAAATGGGAGCACTGTTTTTCTCCCTAATGTTCTGAAGCATAAATCTTTTGTCTTGCAGTGTTCTTGTGAACTGGGCCTCTTTGTGTTCAACGAAGTGGAGGGGTCGCTGCAGGCTGTGTATTAAATGCCAACTGTAGTTTTTCCCTCAGAAGAGCTTCCTCAGCATAGATATCCCTGACTTTGTTTAATGTTCTAGAAGCATTGAACATACTTCTAGAACACAGTGTTCCCCAAATCTAACACTGTCTCCTCCCCCGACCACTGCACAATATCTATGGACCTCTGTCAAAACATTTCAAAATAGGAAAAGCTGGACATAAGGGTTCACCTGAATGAATCTAAAGCCCTGGTTGTACAGATTGCGCATGTAATGTTTATCAAGACAGAAACTGAAATGAATAAAATGGACCTTAATACTCTCAAAACATGCAAACAATCTCTCTTTGAGTGTCTTTTGATGTTGACCTAAAGCCAGAGTGGTCCAGTTTTTGAGTATACAGAAGCTGATTTTGCTGTGATGCAAAGTGGAAGTGCAAGTCACCCTTCCTTCCTCTCAAAATACTTCTTCATTATCTGACACCTGGAAACCTGTTTTCAGTCCATATGAATGTATCTCTAGGCTTCAGATAATATACAAAAGAATGATGAGAGTTGCTTATGCTTTTGCTCTCTGTCAGATCTGAACCAAGGTTTTCTTCACATGTGAATCTTTTAAAAATTGATAAAACTGCTTATTGTCTATCATCAGCTCTTTTTCATGTCCATACGTTACATATTTTATGCCGTCATTAAAGAATGTGTTTACTTTTCCTTACTCATATATAGATCTGTGTTTGCCCCCACTTTTTGCTTTTGTTTTTAAGAAATAACTACCTCTCAATTATAGCAGTATTGAGTAACATGCTTATTAAAAGAGTTTACATCCAGAATTGTAATGTCAGTAATACATGTGTAAGTGAGTAAAGGCTTTAATTGTTCATTAGTGTTAAAATTATTAGAAGACCGTTTGTGGCTGGTTGGAGTAACACCAATGCATGAGGTTCAAGTAAACCTGAACTTTGTTATTTCTCTTAACAATTTCTCATTGCAGGAGGATGATAGTGAGGAAGAACCCAAGCTGAAGTATGAAAGACTTTCTAATGGGGTAACAGAAATTCTCCAGAAGGATGTTGCTAGTTGCATGACAGTG
The DNA here is from genome assembly GCA_020142125.1 of Phrynosoma platyrhinos. NCBI lineage: Eukaryota > Metazoa > Chordata > Lepidosauria > Squamata > Phrynosomatidae > Phrynosoma > Phrynosoma platyrhinos. The sequence goes on from CM034710.1 coordinate 61,040,391, forward strand.
CATGAGAAGGTAAGATTTTACATTTTAAAAATGTACAAGGTCCAGCGTGGTGTAGTGGCTGGGGTATTGCACTAGGACTGTGGGAGACCTCAGTTTAAATCTCCACTCAGCTACTGAAACTGTTTGGGTAACCCTGGGCAATTCATACTCTGGCAGCCTCAAAGGAAGGCAATGGCAAACCTCATCTGTACAGACCTTGTCAGGAAAACCCCATGATGGATTCACCTTAGGGTCAGAATAAGTCAGAAACAACTTGAAGGCACACAGCATATGCCTGCAGTATTTTGTTTTTCCCTGTGAGCATATTAGTCTTTTAACTCAAACACAGTACAAGAACTCCATATCAAGAAGAAGGTTTTTCATATACTTTCTTGTGATCTAACAGGAATTTGTTTCATGGCAACTCGAAAGATATAAGAAAAGAGAATGAATGGTTTCCTTTTCTTAGTACAGAAATGTGTTAAATGGAATCGGGTAAACTGTGGGTTCTTTTCAGACAGTGCAGATTGTCCCTGAATATGAGGGAACTTTTTTTGTTTATTGCTATTTACCGAAGAAAAGGAAGACAGGTATGATGCTTTGATACAAATTTTTACGTACCAAGTCTCCTGCATCCATCTATTATCCAATCACTTTTCTGACATCTTTGTCAAGTGCTTGATGAATAAACATGACCTCAGTGTGAGCTTACATCAGCCCCATGCTGTGATGGATTATTTGCATTTAGTCCTTTTCTTTAACCTTGCTATGTTTGGTAATGTTAAACTGCTGATCCATTTTATTGGGCCAGACATTCACTAGTGAAGCCACAGGTGAAAGGAATAAGAGATATGTGTGTGTATTAACTGCCTTCAAATTGGCCTTGAAGGCAAGTTAGCCTTATAGCAATCATATGAATGAGACATCTCTGAGACTCCGTGTCCTCAATAGGTCTTGCTGAGTGTGGCTTCCTTGAGTGAATCTATCTCCCTGTAATGTAGTCTTCCTCTTTTCCTACTGCCTTACCTAACATTATTGTCTTTTCTAGTGAGCCATGTCTTCTCACGATATGACCAAAGTATGACAGCCTCAATTTAGTAATTTTGGTTTCTAGAGAGAATTCAGGTGTAATATGTTCTGTGTTATATGCCTTCAAGTTGTTTCCAATTTATGGCAACCCTAAGGCAACCTCATCACAGGGTTTTCATGGCAGGTTTCTTGCCAAGAGGTGGTTACTCTCACAGGCTGAGAGACTGTGACTTGCCCAAGGATTCGATCCCTGCTCTCCAGAGTTATAGTCTACTGCTCAAATCAGTACACAGTGCTGGTTCCATTTATTTGTTTTTTTAGCAATTCACATTATCTGTAGAACTCTTCTCCAATACCACATCTCAAATGAGTTGATATTTTTTCCTATTAGCTTTCTTCACCATTCAGCTCTCACATCCATACATAGTGATGGGAAATACAATAGTATGGGCAGTCTTAACTTTAGCATTCAGCTAAAGAGGTTAGCAGTTTGAGGCTGGAGTGCTGCATAATGGGGTGAGCTCCCATCACTAATCCCAGCTTCTGCCAACCAAGCAGTTCGAAAGCATATAAAAGTGCAAGTAGATAAATAGGTACCACTTGGGTGGGAAGATAACAGTGTTCTGTGCAGCCATGCTAGCCACATGACCACAGAGTCATCTTTGCCAACGCTGGCTCTTTGGCTTAATAACAGAGATGAGCACCACCCCCTACTGTCGAACACGACTTGACAACCTTATCAAAGAGTTAACTTTTACCTTTACCTTTATACAAGAGGGATATCTGGCAATTAATCCCAGATATTGTATATTGTAAAGAGTATAAGACAATATGTGTTGATGATTATACATGGGTAAAGTCTTCTATCAGTGATATGTAAGTCTTCGGTAATCACTGCTGGGTCTAGGATCAGTTAGACCTCCAGTACTGCAGACAGTGTTTCAGATATAATACAGCAAAGAGCCTTCTCCTACAAAAATGTCCAAAGCCTACTCTGCTTGGTTTCTTATATGTAAGTATATATTTACACCCATTCTTCTTGTAAAAATAATAAATTGTTTTGCATCCCTCAACACAATTTAAGGCATGATTCGAAATCCTCTTGTCTCCCGAAGTATGATTTGTTCTGTGTTTGCTTGGAGATTCATTGTGGTACAAATATCTCATGCCCTTGCTCATAGAGGGACCTATAAATGGAAAGGACCCCGTTGTTTTGAGGATTACGAATCACCTAAATGGTTCAGGAAAATTAGCATTTGAAGTTGCTGAGCTTCTGTGATTTGACAGCTGACAATTTAAATCTGAAAATATGTGTTGGATTGTTTTTATCTTGCCTCCCCCCCTCCCCAAGAAGCAAATGTTTTGGGTCATGCTAAAAACAGTTCCTGTATTTGGAACTGTCCAGGTCCTATTCTAATTATAGTGTCACAGACTGACACAACTACAGAGTTGTTTTAAGTAACTGAGCACTTTTGGTTTTCTAGCAAGCTACACTATTTATGAGTAAGATCAATAATGTTAGAAGCTGGAGTGCAGGTGTCTTTTAGGAATTGGTCTCTTACAATTCTGAGGCTAAAAACTGAAGATGGAGTGTGTATCCTTTTTACAAAAATCAAACCCTATGAAAGAGTCATCATAAATAAAACTACCATCTGCATGATAGATGTATGTTCCGATTAGAACAATTTGGCTTTGTTTGGAGTACTGAAGACTGGCATATATTCAGACTAATTTCCCTCCAGAATTATTATTTTTTCCCTTTCAGTGCTAAAACATATTTTCACTGGACTTGCTGTCTGCATTGGATGACTAATCGTCATGGCACCTGGTGCATTCAAGCAGGCCTGTGCAGTGGAATAGTCATACCTAGTTATGTCTGCACACCTGATGTTTTATTAACTAGTATTGATTTTTTTACCCGGGGGACTTTTTTCTTCCTGTAAAAAGGCAACCTTGCAGGAGTGAAAGGCATTGCAGGGGATGAATTTCTAATGAACCCCTTCTCTCCTCTCCCTCTCCCTCTCTTTTTTGACTTCTCTTTAATGTGGCTTCATATTTTAAGTGCCTGAACTGAAATTTCATTTTAAGCAATTCCATTTTGATAAATCCTTTTAAACCTTGACTTTCTGTAAGGTTATTTTTTTTTTTAAAGATTGTGCTGCTTGACTGACACGCTTAGTAGTGCCTGTAAATTTGAGCATTTCATTATAGGCTGCAATGAAGCATGCTCACATGCAATGAAATACAGAGAATTTAGGATTCTGACCACTTGAGTAGTGCTAAAGGAGGGAAATGTACTCTCTTCTGAATCAAGGAACAACACATTTTATGGATATAATATTTTAAAGCCTTGCATTTTTGTTACATCATGAAATAACAAATGGAGCATTTCTTGCATTATTTTGATAGTTTTGTTTGTTCATGCGGCATATATGCACTATTCACACTGTATGCAACACAGACATTATTCTGTATTGGTTTTATACCAGTCTCTGTAACTGAAAGGTGTGAGTACTAGAATGGATTGTGTGATTTCCAACTCCTGCTTTCTCTCTTTTAGCTGAAACTATCCTGCTGTATAAAATATCCACCATTTCCAGGAATGCTGCTGAATAAATTAACCTCCTCATGATGTGACCAAATGAGAGAATATTTTTAAAAATACAAAGTAAGAGTTGTAAGAAAAAATAGGCACATGTGCCTGCGGAGGTAGTTATTATTTTTGTGACTTGAGGACCGAACTAGCTGTAGTATAAAACTGGACATACATTGAAACAAACAGAAAGCTAGACAATCCCTGTTTATCCTTGTGTTTGGTGGATTTTTTTTTAATACTACAGAATTTTATATTGTAGATAGTGCACATATCTAGAAAGTGCTTTCAAAAGCTGATAACGAAATGTATTGATGCTGGCATGAAAACCCTATCTTCACACTCTCCTTTCTAGATCTTATTTACTTATTTATTTATTTGGAGTATTTATATCCTGCTCTTCAGCCACAAAACCTCTCAGAGCAGCTACAAAAGCTTTTTTTTAAAAAAATAAAAATCTTCTTTCCTTTCTCATTTCCGCTTCCTCCTCACAGGTTGCAAACTTTTCCTCTTCCTACCTGCCCCCAGCTTCCTAGTTGCCAGTCCTGTTGTCCAGGCGACTTCCTCCATAGTGCCTTGACTGTAGCAACTTTATGCGAAGATGTGTATCTCACTACTCTCGTTGTTGTTGTTAACTGCCCTTGAGTCGAGCTCAACTCATGGTGACCTTGTGTGTGTGACATCTCCAAGGCTCTCTGTCCTCCACTACTCTGCTCAGGTCTTACTAATTCAGGCTCGTCACCTCTCTGACTGAGTCTATCCATCTGGTGTGTGGTCTTCCTCTTTTTCTACTATCTTCTGTCTTTCCTAGCATTATTGTCTTTTCTAATGAGTCATGCCTCCTCATGACATGGTCAAAGTACAACAGCCTCAATTTGATCGTCTTGTCTTCCAGTGAGAGTTCAGGCTTGATCTGTTCAAGGACACATTTGTTTGTCCTTTTGGCTATCCATGGTATCCTCAGCACTCTTTTTCAGCACCACATTCCAAATGAGTTGATTTTCTTCCTATCAGCTTTCTTCACTGTCCAGCTGTCACATCCATATATAGTGATGGGGAATACAATGGCTTGGAAAATTCTAACTTTGATGTCCCATTGTTTATCTTTACATTTTATTATCTTGTCTAGTTCTTTCATAGCTTCCCTTCCCATTCCTAGTCTTCTGATTTCTTGACTGCATTCTCCATTCTGGACAATGTTTGATGTAAGGTATGGGAACTTTTTAACTATTTCGATTTCCTCATAAGCTGAATTTATGTAGATCCTCTGTGGTCATTATTTTTATTTTCTTTATGGTTAGCATCAAGCCTGCCTTTGCACTTTCTTCTTTGGCCTTCCTTAGTAATTGTTCCAAGTCTGTGTTATTTTCTGCTAGTAGAATGGTGTCATCTGCATACTCCTAAGTCTAGTCTCTACCAGTTTGCTATTTTGTCATGCTGAAGGTCAGCATAGTAAAAGAGCAGATATGGGTAACTAGTTATGTATAAAATGGCCTTAGTGAATTAATTGTTTGTTTTGACTTTTTGTAATGATTCAGTACAGTGTGTATGTGTGTGTGTTCCCTAATTTTACAGTTTTCTTCTCAAATATGTGACTAGATTTATAGACCCAGTTTTCAGTTGCACTTGTGGCTTGCTACCATAATCTGTGAAACAGTATGAGCTGAGGTCTGTGGTACCATTTTTTGTTGATAGATTTGGAAAGCAGGGAGCTGTCTTGTGACTTATTTTTGGCAGCTGAGATGCACCATCATCTCAATAGCGATAGCAAGTAGCAATAGCAAGTACATTTCTATACCGCTTATTAGTGAACTAGTACTCCCTAAGTGGTTTACAATATGTAAGCCAGTTGCCCCCAACAAGCTGGATACTCATTTTACCGACCTATGAAAGAATGGAAGGCTGAGTCGACCTTGAAGCCCTCCAAGATCAACTTACAACATTGTGGCTGCAGTACCGGCATTTAATGACTGCACCACCAGGGCTCCTTAATAGTTAAGATTTCAAGGACTTCTGCATCATTTGTGTACTGTTGTTATCAATGGCTCCTGTGCAACTCATGTAGGAATGTATTTTTTAAAAATCACTGGATAATTTTTTTTCTCCTCTTCTTTTTCCCTTCAGTTTTTGGCACTTGGAACACATTATGGCAAGGTTTATTTACTTGATGTCCAGGGGAACATCACCCAAAAGTTTGACATCGTAAGTACAACCTACTTTATTAAGAGACAGCGGTAGCCTTAAATATTGCTCAATATCATCGTTATGATATTCTGTGCCCCTCAGCTGGCAGTTCTTCTACTGGCAGCTATAAATTGTACTCAGCATAATACTAGAATTACTGGAGCATGTACCTCTTTTATTCAAACTAAGCCATCATTAATACTGATAGGATTGCTACCTGTCATAATTTGTACAGGTAGTTGTTCGTATGGTTGTTTTGTAAAGAAAAATAGGATGCAGAGTGGAGGGAATTTAAGAACATGTTTGTAAAGGAAGTATTATGTGACTCCATAAACTTCAGACAGAACATCCTTCACTTTCAGTCAGACTGAGTTCTGAGTAATTGCTTTCTCCAGCTGAACTGGTGAGCAGCTGAACTTTTTGCAGTGTATGAAACTGAAAGATACCTTTTCTAATCTTCAGTGGACGGATGTGGGATAGAAACAAATATAATATGATTTCAGTTATTACTTTCACCTTTCTTTTGAGGACTCTATTGTCACCACAGATACATATTTGTAGGGCAAATGATTTTGTTTCTGAAGTGCCTGGTAGTTCCAAAAAAGCACTCGCTGTGATTTAATGGGGGAGAGGATTTCTTGCCAGCACACTTGCCACTTTTTAAATGGCTGCCATGTGATGAGATTTGTCATATAGTCTCCTTATAGTCTTCCAACTGGGTTTTCATTATATCTATCATGAGTTAATTTGGGAAGGAAACAGAAAAATAATTTTAAGTGAATGTGTCATATTCTGAAGAGTAAATTGTTGAGATGGACAGCTAAAGGACAATCAGAGTGAAGTTTTAAGGACAGAAATTGGTGGCAAAATTCAGTATTTTCACTACTTTGAAGGTTCCCTGATAAGATGGGGTTGTTCTGTGTTTGGAATGGCACTTCTATATTAGGTGAGTGGTAGGGGTATCCTTTTATCAGTTAGCCCAAATTTACATTGTAGGTAGCCCTATAGATTAAGAACTTGATAGACCTCTTGACAGTGTTTTGATCTAGGTTCATAGTTGCACAAATTGAGCCTTAAATTATACCTGAAAAGCAGCATGACCATATTGAACAATAAGCACTCAGTATAAGGAACTCAAGAAGGACATTTTAAATGACTAGTAACATCACTCAGTGTTGCTTATTGAACTGAATTTAGACTTCTTTGCAAAAAGAGAAAATGATAATTAGTATTACCATTATTAAAAAGGTTCATATGCATACCCTGTGACATATAGGGCCTGAAACAGCTTATTAGCTTGACTATTGTTGATTGTTAATGTGTGTTCTATCATATTGAGATGCCAAAAGTAATTGAAAATTGATTGATTGCCTTGCTACTTCACTTTATCTACTGCAAATATATAAAGCTAATATTTTATGTGAATATCCTGAAGCATGGTCTCTTAAGGGATTGTATTGATTGAAGAAGAAGAGAATTTTAAAAATCCTGTTGTAGCTTTCTGGAATCTTAGAGAAGAGGTACAACACATAATTTATGTAAAGTCATATTCAAGGGTATAAAATATATTTGTTACACATAAGAAGGGTATCTGCTTTCATTGCTGAAGAATAAAATATATACATTGTGTGCCCAGCATTGTTACAAGTACTGGTAGGCAAAGTTTTATGAAACCATTGTCAGTATTTGTCAAAATATCTCCCACAAGGTGTTGTGCTTGCAAAACAGGACATGTGTACTGATGCTGACAAAGCAATCTTTTGTGTGGAAGGTGAGAGGTTATTTTATTTTTAAAAAAATCTAATTACACAATTGTTGCCCCCAAACCCAGTGGTAGAACACTCTTTATAGAGTTGTATTTAGATTGTCAATGACTTTACCTGAGAGCAATGAAAATAATTTTTATGATATTGCAGTCCTTTGATGTATGTCTGTTCCATGAGGCTGCTGTGCAAACATGAAAGGCCTTTTGGGAGAGAGACTGCCCCAGTCTTTGTTTTCTATTTGTGTGGGAGCTCTTGAAAATGTGTTCATATCGGAGTACTCACTTGTGTATCAGAAACATTGGACTGGAACCCACAAGCTCAACAAAATTATTAAGTCTAGCTTGGTGGTGATTCCCTCTGTATGAGCCACCTCCCCTTTATAGAAAGCAGTAGTTTTTGTTCTGTTTCTCATTTTTGGTTACATGTATTCTAATCCAAAATTCCATGGGCACTTGATTATACTTAAGTATTTTGTATTAACTGTTTTTATGATATATGCACTGCCATGGAAAACCTGAAGTACCAGTTCTCATAATTGGTTGTTCTAGCCCAGTATGGTCCATTTTGTTTGACAGTAGTCCTTTTTTAATTTTATATATATATATATATAAAACAAATAATAATACCACAAATATTACAAACAACAATCGACCCCATCAATTAAACATAACACTTCCATCCTAAAAAAACATTCTACTTATTACTACTTACATACAATCATGCTATTTCCTATATAATTAATAACAATAATAATAACAATAAACCCTCCCTCCCCTCCTACTGTGGAGACAGTGTCTCAAGGAAAGACGAGATCCGTCTTATCACCACTCTTGCTGCCTTTAAAAAGGCAGTAAGGATGGATCTCTTCCGTCAGGCCTTCCAGGAATAACCGCCCATCAAACGAGATATGACTTCCCACTTACCCCTCCTGCCACCATGATACATTTGCTGAAATTGATCTTATTATATTTTAAGTGTGTTAACTTGATTTTAATTCTACAGTAGTTTAATTTAGTTTTAAGGGGTGGGAGGGCTAGGGTGTGGGTTTAAGGAATGTTTTAACTGTTGTCTTTTTAATTTGTTGTACGCCGCCCCAATTGCCAAACAGAGAGGCGGGTTATAAATAAATTATTATTATTATTATTATTATTATTATTATTATTATTATTATAAAATGTCCAATGTGGGCTGTTACACAAGTGACCAGGCATGAAAGAGTCACTGGCAGCCATAATGACACAGCACTTTCCTTAGGTGCTCTGTCATAGGAAGTGACATCAGCTGATGGTCACAAGGTGC
>CM034710.1:61052360-61068505 GCA_020142125.1 Phrynosoma platyrhinos
GAACAGGAGAAGTGGTTTAAGGCCATGGACAGTGAGTTCTCATCTCTGATGAATAGGAAGGTGTTTGAGGTAGTGGACAGGCCAGGTGACCAGAAGGTTGTAGACTGCAAGTGGGTTTTTAAGAAGAAGGAGATGTCAGATGGGACCCACAAGTATAAGGCCAGACTGGTAGCCAGAAGTTTCTCTCAGCAGCGCTTTGAAAGTTTTGATAAAACTTTCTCCCCAACAGTGAAGCCAGAGAGCCTCAGGTTGGTGCTAGCTTTGACTGCTAGAAAGGGTCAGGTAGTAAGGCATTTTGACTTCAAAACGGCCTATCTGAATGCACTGTTAGACGAGAAGGTGTATATGGAACAAGCACCGGGTTTCAATAATGCCAAGGAGGGCAAGGTCTACAGGCTCAGGAAAGGCCTTTATGGGCTTAAGCAGAGTGCATGCTGCTAGAACCTCTGTATCCATGAGGAGTTGGTGAGGCTGGGATACAAGCCCAGCATTGCAGATGCTTGTGTGTGCAGCAAAGGAGGGGGGGTCACACTAGTGATTTATGTAGACAACCTATATGTAGCTGCTCAGACTGAGCAGGAGGTGAAGGCTGTGTAGGTGGAGCTGGCAAAGAAGTTTGTCTTGAAGGACTTAGGGAACCTCAAGGCCTACCTTAGAATTGAGGTGGAGAGGACTGGTGGTGGTAAGATCCTGTTAAGCCAGACAAAAAAGATAGAGAGGCTGGTGGAGAAGTGTGGCCTGGAGACTGTAAAGGTGGTGAAGAGCCCAATAACCCCAGGATTTGCAAGCAGTGAGTCTGACAAGGTTTTTGAGCACCCAGATCTGTACAGGTCTGTGATTGGCAGTCTAATGTTTGTAGCCAGCAACACCAGGCCTAATACCTCTTTCACTGTAGGTGTTCTGAGCAGGAGGGTCAGCAGTCCAAAGGTGGAGGACTGGACAGCAGTCAAGAGGTTGCTCAGATACCTAAAGGGCAGCAAGGAAAGGAAGCTGGTGCTGCAGGGATCTGAAGCCCAGCTGGAGTGTTTTGTGGATAGCTCCTTTGCCTCAGAGCTACATGATAGGAAGTCGGTGACTGGCTTGTTTATCAAGTATGCTGACAGCCCTGTAGTGTGGAGGAGTAGGAAACAGAGCTGTGTGGCACTAAGCACTTCAGAAGCAGAGTTTGCTGTGCTGTCAGAGATGGCAGGAGAAGTGTAGTGGGTGAGGCAGCTGTTGGTAGACCTAGGTGAAGAGTGCACAGGACCAACAGTTGTGCATAAGGATTCACAGGCTTGCATTGCTTGTCAGATGCTGAGAACCTCAGGAACAGGACAAAGTACATAGGGGTTCGATATCAGAATATGAGGGAGTTAGCCCAGAACAGTGTTCTGAGTCGATACAGTGTTCTGAGTCGACATTAGTTTGGAGGACAGTGTGGCAGACATCCTCACGAAAGCCCTCCAGGTAGAGAGACATGAACGAATGTCAGTGCATGGCACTGGGAGCGGAAGCTCAAAGCCTGAGGTCCTGAGAGGATGGAAGATCTACCCTGAGGACATGAGCAGAGTGGCAGAGGATCAGGGCCAGAGTGTGAAAGCAATGGAGAAGATAAGTGCCTGGAGTGTTGGACAGGTTTCCTGGGAGTGTGTCTATATCAACAAAGGTGCTGCTGGGGAAAACAGAATGATGTTCTGGGTCTGGGACGCATGGGTCAGGTAGACAGTGTGGCAGATGGGATACCAGGGCACTGGACACCGGTGGGAGGACATCGGAAGATGTCAGGCTGGTGGGATATGAAGGGTATGACAAAGGGTATGAGAAGGATTTTGCAGCCATTTCAGTTTTTTCCAGTACCCTGTAGTGTGGAGAAGTAGGAAACAGAGCTGTGTGGCACTAAGCACTTCAGAAGCAGAGTTTGCTGTGCTGTCAGAGATGGCAGGAGAAGTGCAGTGGGTGAGGCAGCTGTTGTCAATTCTTATGACACAGCACCTGGTGGAAAGTGCTGTGCCATTATGGATGCCAGTGACCCTTTCATGCCTGGTCACTTGTGTAACAACCCACATACCTTCTTACACTTAAAATTCTTCCTTCATACCCTTCCTTTTCCTTCTTCCACCCTCTTTAGTCTTCACTCATCTCACAAACACAATATTCTCACATTCATATCATTTATACTACTCCCAGTATTTTTCTATCTTCCTTTTGCTCTGTGGCTTTCTTTACCTACTAATCCCTACCTTTCATGGGCTTCATCTTTTATCCTTTCCTCATGGAGAACTTCCCTTAATCCCACTCCTTCCTCTTCTGGTATTTCCCTTATATCATCTTACTCTTATATCACTGTATTGCTTAGCTTTTCCTCTCTATATATTATATTAGTATTTTATTATGTTCAAGTTTTTGTTGATATTTTTCTTCATTTATCTTCAAAAAAAAAATCCTTAATCACTATCCATTCATTGTTAAATCTTCTCAAAGAATTGTATCGTACCAGCAAGTTAATCTGTCGATCTCTATTGCTTTGTATAATTTTAACAACTAATCGTCTTTTGTTGGGATATCCCCTGTTTTCCATTTTTGTGCTAATGTCATCCTAGCTGTGGTTATCTTATTAAAAAAAAACTACCTTTTCCAGTTTTCTTTCTAGACTGTCCCCCATTATTCCTAATAAAAATAGTTCTGGTTTTAATTGGAGTTTAATACTAAAAATATTTTCTATAAATTCTTTTATACCTTTCCAGTATTTTTAAACTCATGGACATACCCACCAACAATGGTAAAAATTCCCCTTCTCTTTTCCACATTACCAGCATCTATTTTCTTTTAATTTGTAAATTTAGCTAGCTTCTCTGGAGATAGATACCACTGATAAAACATTTTATTATAATTTTCCCTTAGGTTTTGTGAAATAGTATACTTAATCCCTCTCAACCAAGTATTTTCCCATTGTTCCAACTGAATTGGGTGACCTACACTCCTTGCCCATTTTAACATTGGCTCCTTAATAATTTCTTCCTCCATTTCAATTTTTAACAATGCTTTATAAATTAAGCCTATAGTTTTCTTTTGGGCTCCAACAATTACTTTCCCCAATTCACTCTTTTTACCCTCTTCTTCAGAGCCTCAATTTTTCTCATCCATTTCAAACCTTTCATATAACTGCCAATAATTATTAATCAATCCTTTCTGTTGTAAGACCTCCTGAGTCCTCATACATCTTTTCCCACCCTGAATCTATATAATATCTTGGTACTTACATCATTCCCCTGTCATTTTCATCTCTTTTCTCTTGTGGGGAAATCCACATTGGTGATTTCTCTGACAGTAGTCCTTTTCTGACTGCAGGTAGAGATTTCCCTTAGCCTTGCTATCTGGGAGTATTTATCTAGATATTGCAGAGATGAACATGGGAACCCTATACTGTATAAGTAAAACCTGTACTCCGTATATTGAGCTATGGCCTGTGCCTTCCTTCACCTACTACTGGGCCTACCGCATAGGTAATGAAAAGGAAATCTGAAATACCCTCTCTATTACTGTGATCCACAGCATCTGGTTCCTAATAGAATTCAGACATGCAAAGTAGTTAACTGGTATGTATTAAGAATATAACACCTCCAGTAACAGAGATCCTTTGCATATCAGTTCTTGGAGAACACAGGATGGAGAGAGAATAGATTACTGGATTGAATAAGACAGCATGACCCTTAATTTTATTTTCTTAAGCATAAAGCAGAGAGTAAGTCTATTGATCTCAGAATACTTTTGGATGTTCAGAGAAATCTTGTGCTTTCTTTATGTCCCTGTTTTTGCCATTTTGTCCAAAACGCTTCACTTGCCACTTCCATGGCAATTATGAAGAAACCCACTAAACAGCAAGCGTTGAACAATTCATCTCCACTCCGCATTCCTTTTTTGAATATCCAAAGCTATTGTGAGGTACAATGCAAGTGCACATGGATCCTGCAGTGATACATCTGTGCAGATTTTTTTTCACCAGTGTTCTGAATAAGTATTGTTAGCTATACAAAAATGTGTTTGATTAGTTAAGTTTGTTTTAGCATATTCTTTGGAAGGCAAAAATAGGAAGAGAGATGAATAACCAAAATGTTATACACTGGGCCCTTGGTATCCACTGGGGTTTGGTTTCAGGACTCTTGGTGGATACCAAAATCCATGAATGCTCAAGTCCTATTAAATACAATGGCATAGTAAAATAGTGTCCCTTATATAAAATGACAAAATCAAGGCTTGCTTTTTGGAATTCATATTTTTAAAAATATTTTCAAACGGTGGATAATTGTATTTCTGTTCAACAACAGAGTCCAGGCTGAAGTTTCAACCTGAAATGCAAGGAGGCATAATAAGCATATCTGAATTGAGAGCTGGAACTTGGAGAAATGTTGCTTCATCTGTAACAACTGCTGACCACATGCACTTCCTTTTTTGCTCCCCAACATGGGTACTTCATTGTCAGTGACACCTGCTTAAGATTAACTGATATGTGTTCTTGGATCCTGAGCATTTGACAAACTGGTGTTCTCTTGTATTTGGGTTCAGTGCTTTGAGTGAGATGAAATGTGTCAAATGAGTTGAAAATTATGACTTAAAGGCATTGGAGAAGAAAAGCCTGCTAACTCCACTGACAAAGGAGGATGCAGAAGCGATTTACAGCATATTAATTCCAAATGCCTCTTCATCTTCTCTTTTCCTCAAAGACTGTCTACAATTTATTAATATAATTATTGCCTCAGCTGACATCCTTGTAGATTAAAGAGCTGTAGATATAAGAGCTGTACAAACACATTTAGCTAAGTAACAAATCAAAAATGCTTTCAGAGGGCAGACAATTCGTGCCCTGTTGCCAGGTGTTTTAATAAATACATATTTAGAACAAGTACAGTAACAAGACATGGCTTGTGCCAACAAAGTCTTGCACTTTGCCTAGAAAGGAGAAAATGTAAACAGCTTTATAAGCAGGGGTGGATTTTTAATATTTAATGGTTTAGTGGTGATGCATGAATGTGGAAAACAAATTTAAATATCTAATATTTTAAAGCATTCTTCGGGTACAAAGAAATTGACTTTTTTTTAGCCGTTGCCTCATCTAAGGCTTTTTGCAAATGTGGGAATTAACAAAAATAGCATGAAATATTTAAGAACCACCCCCTTTTGCAGCAGATTTTTTTTAACATGTGTTTCTTTAGTCCTTCAAAATGGAGACTTTTATATTTAAATATTTGATGGCTTTGTGAACAAGAAAAAATTTGTTTAATCAGAATGGCAGAAAAAGTTGACTTAGTCAGGTTGCCTTTTTGCAACCTTCAAAAGCCAGAGGTAGCTTCTTTTTGTAGCACTTAGCCCTATTAAAGTTTTAGCATTTAAGAATGTAAGAGGAGCCTCACTGTATTGGCCCAAAAGTCCACCTACTCTGGCATCCTATTTCTAGTTAAAGTTAGCCAGGTGTTTGTGACCTGCAAGAATGGAAATCAATTGTCCTTTTTCTTCTTAAAAAGACTCTGCCTTCAACAGAATGAACTACAATGAGTTCTATATTCAAGAAAGGGATTGTATTCAAGGCTGATTGATGGAGCACTGTCTACAGATTGATGCATTGAAGTTTTAAGCAATTACTAAGGCTTACCAGGTGTTACCTGCAATTTTGCAGGGCACAGTAAAGCAGTTTGTTTGTGTACAAGCAAGGAGACACTTAGTCAAGGATCTCTGATGCTAGTGTCTTTAGCATGCGGTATTTCTTATTGTTGTGTATGCAATACATACATTATGCAGGTAGATTCCTTAAGCAGGACCCATGTCTTCCAGGATTCATTTTTTTTTTCTGTGACAGAGAACACAACAGGAAGACTTTTTTTTTTCCATCTTATGTAATGCAAAGGCTGCATAGGTACTGCAGTGAGATGGGAAGAGAGGTGGAGGCTCCTTTGGTGCAGCATGTGTGAACGCTGCACCAAGGGAACACCCTGATGCCTCCCGCTGTATGGTGGGGTGTGTGGCGTGAGGACGACATGGGGCAGAATTGGGGTGGCCAGCGTGCGGTTGCCATGCCCCCACTCCGTCCCCACACCTAAAGTGCCAGTCTGTTCAGCCCCGTGGTCATGTTTAGGGACTTGACTATCTCTTTAAATGGCCTCCCATTTCATCTGTTGACAAAGGTAA
Source organism: Phrynosoma platyrhinos (assembly GCA_020142125.1). NCBI lineage: Eukaryota > Metazoa > Chordata > Lepidosauria > Squamata > Phrynosomatidae > Phrynosoma > Phrynosoma platyrhinos. The sequence goes on from CM034710.1 coordinate 61,058,520, forward strand.
TGACCAAGATCTAAAGAGGTAGGCTGCCTTAGTTGGCCCAAGCAGCTCTTTCCAGTACTTCTTAGTTTCTTATGAAATGCTACCTTGTCTCTCACTGAAAATGGCCATGCCTTGTAGTAATCACCATAGAGTGCATGTGCTGTGAGATCAGATTAGCCTTATGCCCTTGGCACAGGGCAGAATGATGCTCTAGACAGATACTATTTTCTAGTCCAAAGTGATCTTAACCTTCATGCTCTTCTCAGAAATAGTCTTACTTAAATCCTGCTCAAGTCTGATCCATGTTCTTGGAATGACTGTTGTGTGTTATTGAGGAGCTTTGGCTTTTTAAATATTTATCATACTACCTTTTTATAGTACTCAAAGACTGTTTTGTCTGCAATTGTGGATTGAAGAAAAATCAGTCTTTAACATCTTAGAGTTCTATAAAATGGGTAGTGAGGACTATCTCAATGTCTTAGCCTCCTCACTTGGGGTCCTTCTGGAGTCATCTGCTAGGGCTATAGCTGCTTTCTTTTCTAAGAGATGTGGCTGTACCAGAACTTTGCAAGCCTGTGGCATGAACACAGACCCCTACCCTGCTCAACCTTTGATGGTCTTTCTAAAGTAGATGCAACACTGGCAGAGCTGTGCTGCCTTCAGTCTGGTCCCAATGTAGTTTCGCTTGCTATTCAGCGCCCACATATGTGGCACAGGGACCATGATAAAGAAAGTCATACTGCTTATCTGAAACTGGTGTTGTTTGACTGATCATCCCTGCTTTCATATAACTTATTCATTCTCTCCATGACAACACATCGTGCTGTTCATTCATCTTGTGTTAGCTTTTATCTTGTGCTAGCACTTAGTTGTGTGGTCATGGACTGATAATAAGGTAGCTAGGACATCCACATTAAGAAGGTGGAGTTACCAGTAAAATTTCCAGTTCAAGAAAGTTCCAAATTCTTGCTTTGTGCAGGTACTGACCCCCACCATCATATATTTATGGAAAGATACCCACTTGGAGCCTGCCTTTTCCTGTATCTTATTTTGCTCTGATCTCACTACCATCAACACCATGTAACTGTGCATGTACACGTAGGCTCAAATATTGTACTCCATGCAGCTGAGAAAGTAGATTGTAATGCCTGAACACTCATGCTAAATCTGTTAGTTTTAAAAACGCTGTATGACTACTACTACCTTTTTTAAAAAATGAAACAGAATAATACAATCGCCCCTCCATTCTTGCAGACTTTATGTCTGTGGTTTTATATATTCATGGATGGGTTACCTCCATTTAAAACAGTGGAGTGTGCGCCTTCGGCGCACCATTGTCACACCTTTGTTGGTGCCCTATTCAAGGCTGTAGGGCTTGAATATTCATGAATCTACGGATCCCCCACGAAAATGGAGGGCCAAGTGTACATCTGTGGCTTTGGAAAAAAACCTGTGGTGATTTGTGCTCAATGTTTGCTCTCTGAAGTACTCCATGTATGGATGTGGTAGCTAAATTTTTCCTATTGTGGTTAATAGCTAGAACCGAGTTCCTTTTTATTAAAGAAAGAGAAACAAACTGGTATTTAACAAGTATTGTAGTGGGTAAGAGTCAAGTTACTTTATTGGGAAAACATTGTAGTTAGCTTTAAAGGATTTTTATTAAAAGTATTGTAATAGGAATTTTTCATGTTTTATTCTGTTCTCTTATCTGTACTGAGCTTTTTAGACACTGTAACAATTAATGGCAGTGTTTACTTTTTAAATACAAGTAACAGGGGTACTTTACTTTTTTAAGGTACCTTTTTCAAGCTCTTTTTATAGTTGAGGATAAACCCTCACCTCCAGAAACTCACTGAATCCCTTTTTTAAAGCACATGGAGAAAAAGGCCAAAGGCTTGTTCTCTGTTTAAGATGTGTGTCCTGCCCTAATTCTTCAACAAGTTAGAATTTCATGCTATAGACACTACTCAAGGTGCTGTGAACTTCATATTTCCTTGATGGGATTATCTATTAAGTATGTCACACTTCAAAAGGCCTTTTTAAACCCATCCCTTCACCCACTGTCATATTTTGCCCCCACTGCATCCAGTATTCCGTATCCCTTTTGTTATAACTTTGTGGCCACCCCTATGGATTTGTCCTGTGGCATACTTTGTGAATGATACAGTTTTACATTTGATAGAAAGGCAAAGCATTTTAATGACCCTTTCCATGCTATTACTGTGGATAATAAAGAACTTGGCTAATTGCTGTTGGCAAAATAATGCTTCAGGTTTTTTCCTTCACAAAGCAAGAAAGCCTTCTTGTATTGATTTAGAAAAGAAAGATTTTACCTTGGATTGGACTTTCATGTGCGTTAGTCTCCAGCATTTCATGTATTTTGACAGGCTGCGTAAATTTTTCTGTTCATTACTTTAACTGCATCATTTCAGTTGTCACTGTTGGTAGCAAAGAAGACAAAGCCATGAAATGCCAACCAGACCACGGGGTGAAGTGTTTACATGCTATTAAAAATAATCTAAAAGTTTATACTGGATATTGACACTGTGTTAGCTGCAATTATTTTGACATATGTTTTTCAACTATGCAAAAGCTAAAAAGATAAACATCATTTGGTCAAGATAGTCAGGTTCCAGAAATGTGTTGTAATGTCTATGGAGCCTGTACTGCTGGAAACTGTATACTCATGGATTTCCCATGTTTTATGTGTACTGTGGATGGTAGAAGTGAGCTGCTTCATACACAGTCAGTCCTCTGTATCATGGATTCCACATCCATGAATTCCATCATCCATGGCTTGAAAATATTATTTAAAAAAAATCCAGCAGCAAACCTTGTTATGGAGACTTATGATGACTCTAAGAACAAGTTATTTCTGATTTATGGTGACCCTAAGATGAATCTATCACAGGATTTTCTGGGGCTGAAAGTGTGTGACTCATCCAAGGTCACCCAGTGGCTGTCCCTGGCCAAGCAGGAAATGAATTCTGATCTTCAGAGTTGTAGTCCAGTGTTCAAACCACAACACCACATTGGCTCTCACCATTTTACTACACCATTGTATATGATAGGACTTGAGCATTCATGGATTTTGGCATCCATGGGTGCTCCTGGAACCAAACCACAGCAGATACCAAGGGATCACTGTACTGCATTCATATTCACATGTCTGGAGGATATTGAAAATGGATACTTTCTGAATACAGTGGGCCCTTGATATCCACTTGGGTTTGGTTCCAGCACCTTACATGAATACCAAAATCCATGGATGCTCAAGTCCCCTTATATACAATGGTGTAGTAAAATGATGCCTCTTATATAAAATAACAAAATCAAGGTTTTCTTTTTGTAATATTAAAAATATATATTTTTTCAAGCTGTGGATGGTTGAATCTGTGGATTCAGAATCCATGGATACAGAGAGCCAACTATACTGAATTTGAGGTCAGTAACCCCAGATTATAGGCTTGGATGAATTCAATGCAAAAGAGAGAAAGTTTCAAGGAGGCAGAAAATGCATATTTATTCAAATTTTTAAAAAGCCTTATGTGTATTAGCTAGGGGAATCTTTATGACATCTTCTCCAGGGACTGTTAGGAAACAATGCTTTCAATATCTAACTTGGTCATAAAACCTGATAACTTCATGAGTAAAAAACAAAGAAAAGACAAATTCCTGAGCACCTCTGATACTAAACAATTTGTACTGTGATACCATTCATTCTTGTGGATGATAAACTACTTCAGATTCTTGGAGTAAAATATTCAAGTCTCAGAAAGATAGTTGGATATGCACAATTACAGTCGTCCCTCTGTATTAGTGGACTTGGGATTCGCGAATTTGATTATTCACAATTCCACCATGAGCCTTGCCCACCTCCCCCCCCCCCCCCCCCCCCCCCCCCCCCCGTGCATGGGACAGCTAGCAGCAGCTATCCCAAGGAGGGAGACGGTGGGCAGAGCCGGTGCTATTTGCGAATTTTCCATATTCACGAGGATCTTGTTCCCCTAACTGCTGCGAATACAAAGGGAAGACTGCATATGGTTGTGGTAGACATATAAGAGTGAAATAAGATACAGAAAACCAAAAATATATTATTAAACCAGTCACAAATCTACAAGGGGCTTGTAATTATAATCATTGTTACATCTTTTAGGCATGTTAGTTTGTTTCAGTATAAAATAGAAGGGGCAAAAAGAGGTGTTTTGTGGTGCCTTTGAAACCCTTTTATTTTGACATGAGTTGTCACGAAATACCCGCCTCTTCACAGTGGATCTGATGGGTGCATTCTGTGAAACAAATGCACTTTTTGCCATTTTGTTGTGAATGGTGCATATTTCATGGATGCAAATTTTGATGTGTCCCCTAAATTTTATTTAATTTAAATCCCCCAAAATACAAAGAAAAAAATAAGACCAGGTGATAAGGGAAATAAATCAGGAAGAACTGTGAGAAAAATAATTAAATGCAGAAACCAAGGTATTCTAACATACAGAACCTATGACACTAAAACCTGCAGGATTTATTGAAATAAAATATTTTCCAGAGATTGCAATGTATAGTTGGAGGATGGTAAACATCAGTATTATTATTGTAGTAGTTAATAAAAGGATACCCGGTTTCATGAATAGCCAAATAATGACCCCCACGCTGTTAAGAGATGTAAGCAAGAAACAGATATGTACCTTCATATGTGGCAGTTATGCCCTGCTACCATTCAAAACTCAGGCTTAGCTTTTGAATAAATTTGTAAAATTTAAGAATTTTTTGTGGATAAAAAAAAAAAAGAATCAATTGAATAAAAACTGAATTGGCTACCTATGCTTTGCAAGTAGGATGGTTTGTAGCCAGATTACACAGGCTACATGTGGCTATCAGGCTACATTTTGCCCGCATGGGTTTTATTGAATCTAAAATGCATGTATTATTTGTAAGAGTTTGATGTCCTCTGTCAATGTAAATGTATAAATTAATAGACATTTAAACATCACCCTAGGCCAGGGTGCTGCAGTTAATAATTTTGAACTGATTTACTCTGATATGCTGCCTCATCAGTGAGCATCCCACCTGTTTTGTTCACTTATTATTTGGACGGCCAGTCCTTAAAGAACTTTTTATTTGCCCTAGTGTTATTTTTAACCACTAGAAAACTTTTTAACTTCAAAAATCTATGGTTTCAAAATACTTTTTAAAAATTCCATTTTATCTTCCTACATTTGTACTGGAATTTTCTCAGATATATTAGCTTTTTAAGCATACAGGAATATGTGTTGAACTGGATAAAACTTACACCCAATGAGGAAACATACATGAAACATAGCCAAAGGTAATACTATTACATATAAAACAGAAATAGTTCAGAATCTGCCTAAACAAATAGTGTAACAAAGAACATAAATACAAAATATATACACATTTGAACAATATGTAAATGTACAAAGCCAAGTCACAATCTTTTTAAAAGGTAAACTTCAGCTGTGAGTAGAACCAAAGGGCACCTGTGAAAGTACTTATTCCACTGACTGACAAAAATAATCCAAAATGTAAATGATGAGCAGCCAAGCTGCTGTGAAAGAATTGGAACCATAGGTGCATCATATGGTTTGGTAAATAGCTAAATGCCTAAGAATGACTTTTCCAATTGGGTGGTTTAATTTGGTCTGGGGAAAATTTTAAAAGCTAAAGAATTCTCGTTATGTTTACAAATTTATTTTTGGGAGACCCCCTGCTTTCCTGAATAAATAAAATTTTATATTATGTTGCCTTATTTGGGCTATATTCTTTTCCAGTTGAGAAGAAAGAAATATTTCAGAGAATGGAGGCAGAGCATTTGTTCGGTAAACAGTGGTGTGCACTATACATTGGGGATGCCTGTAGTAGTACTTCACCTTTGCCGTATAGTTTTGTCACTGAAAGAGGTAACTGAGCCAGCGGTTCTACTATAGAGTCTCCTTGTTTTCTCATATTACCCTTTGGTATCTTCCCTGTAGTAGAAGCTCAGCAGAGTTAAAGAGTTTGGCACAGCATAGTCTTTTAAGAGAGAGGGGAAGCTTAATAGATAGATGTGCGTTTGCTAAATCCCAACAACCTTTTAAAAGTATTGGGAGGATTTGGAAAGGATTGGCTCATAAGAAGCTAGTATACTGCTGATTCCTAGAGCTTTCTTCCTTTCTTTAAGCTTCATTTTATGGTTGTGCCTACCTTTTTTTTTTCTGTGACAGAGACAGAAAATGGGTAAGAATGCTATAGTTCATTGGGCTGGATAGTTGTTTAAAAGTTGCAACTTTGCAACCTTATGAGGTAAAAGTACAATGAACGACTTCTACAATTCAAAGGTGCATGATTTATATTACATCCTAACAACCTAACCTCAACAATGCCTGTTATTTGTTTCAGTATTATGTTTTTTTTTCTTCAGTCACTCTAGACAGTGCTGCCATGCAAACAGATTACTCAAAAATCCTGCACCCATAAAAGTATATTCTCGCTTTAACAGGTCAGCAGTGTGTATACTAACATTGGCCTTTCTTTTATTTTGCTACTGAGATTTTCTGGGTTTGCCAATGGCACAGGATTAAGTTCTTGGTTATGTCATGGAGCCTGTGATACAGCTTTTCACCACCCCAGTATTGTCAGTGTTAGGAATGAGGATGAGAAAATGCTTCTGCAACCTGCCCTATGTTTTCACAAGTTTCTTTAGTGTGTGGGGGAAGATGCATGCCATAGCAGCTTTTGGTCTACTGAGAAAAAAACCTCAGAATTTCTTAGAATGCTTGTCAGTTAACTTCATTAGCCCATCAAGTGCTCCAAAAACAAAAGAAATATCAGGTTGTAATGTTTCAGTTACTCACTCGATGGTTGTGTTCAAAGAAAAATTCCATTACTTCAAATGTTGAACCTCTCAAATTAGTAGCAAAAGAATACAGCAACTCATAACCTGCAATTCCAGTCATAATTCCAGAATTTAAGAGAATGACAGGTATGGAAAAGGCTGAGCTTATTTTTTGCCTCTCTGTCAAACCACCAACACTTAGAATTCCTTGTGTTTTGTCATTAATAAAATGTTACTTACATTAGAATGATTTTCTTTTTAGAAAGGCAAAAGGAATGAAATTAAAATAGATAGGTCTTGTTCTAGATGGTGACATTAATGGTGGACTTACAGCCCTTTCTTGCCATTTAAAAAATACAAGCATGAATCCTTGAGAATAAAAAATTACATGTCAGGCAAATAACACAGCGAACAAAACACAAACAATTCTTTATTCCCACTGGAGCTTAAGATATTGATGGTGATGAACTTTGTACATCTGACATCTTTAGTTCTAACAGGAAGCAGAACCTTATTTGTTTTAGAAGTTATTCATTATTGCATCCCTAATAGAATGCATAGTACTATATATACTAAAGTATAAGTTGAGAAATTTATGCCCAAAAATTGACCCTAAAATCCTGAGTCAACTTGTATACGGGTTAATACAGTAATAGTGCCTAGAAAGGTCCTGAAAAAATACCACCGTGTGTCTCGGCAGTGATTTCAGAAAGAGCTGCTATTAGTGTGTAAGTGTGTGTGAGTTTGTGTGTGTATGTAAGATGTGATTCCTTTCCTGATCCTATGTTAAAGCCTTCTCTCCTCACCAGACACCCCATTGAAATCCACTTCCTTTTCAATCTGATATTAATGCCTTCTTTTCCCACCAAACCCCACATTTAAATCCACTTCCTTTCCAATCCGATATTAAAGCCTTCTCTCCCCGCCAAACCCCACATTTAAATCCACTTCTTTTCCAAGAACAATACACAGTTTACATGGGAACAGCAGACATATCCTGGATTGCATATCCTGAAGCGATGCCATTAACACAGAACAATACCTATTCAACACAGAACAACACACAGTTCACCTGGGAACCACTCCTCCCTACCCAGGGTCTCACAGTATATATACAACCAAGCTTTTCCATTTCAGTTTTCTCTGAAGATGCTAGCCACAGATGCTGGTGAAACGTCAGAAAGAAACTCTTTCAGAACATGGCCACACAGCCCAAAAAAACCCACAAAAAAACTGAAAAATACTTTCAATTTCAACCTCAGGATTTGTCCAGTTTTCAGGTTTGAGGTGTGTGCATGGAGTTTTACTGCTGCTCAAATGGTGTTTGGGAGAATTTTTGTTTGAAAAAGTCTTCAAATAAAGAAAGAGTGTCTGAGGGTTTGAGGAGGCTTTGGGGAACCTGAGGGCAATAAAAGAAGTTGGCAGCTCCATATTATACTTATCTCACTCCTGGTTTAAACTATGGTTTATCTGAGTCAAAAAGTGGACCCTAATCCTGTTTTTTCTTCCCAGGCAAAGTATAGTTGAGACTAATTCATCCTCTTTGGAATGAAACAACAATTTTTTTTTTCATTTAGTTATTGAATTTATACCCATTTTTTCCCCTTAAGATGGGATTCAGGGTGGCTTACAATAATTTTTAAAAGATCAAGATAAAACATTAATTTACAAAAGTTAAAAAAGAATTAAATACAATATTATTTTTAAAACATTAAAACCATGATTGAAACAGTTAAAACATATTTAAACAATTCAAAACCTCTTTAAAAGTTAGTCTAAGGAATGGGCTTGGACATCATGAGAAGCAACCAATGTTGCTCTAGCTTGAAGCAAGAGTGATGGGTGTGTGTCTTGTTTGTGAAAAACGAGAATTCTCAAGAACAGTAAAGGGCATGGCAATATTTCCAAATGGTGGTGTATACTTCTATAAATGAATGTCAGGAATATACCAACATCAGTGATGAGAGCTATTGTTCTTCTGGACCATAACTTTTATCACGTTGATTTAAAGAAACTTTTTGGTATCTGTGAAGATTTTTTTTTAAAAAAACACAATATTTGGCTATATAGCATGTTGTGTCTACGATATACTAGGATTAGTTGAGATTAATTTTTTTTATAAAGATTTCAGTGCAAAATGTTCCGTAATTGTGAATATATAATAAGTGGATGCCTCCTGAAACAAATGTGGTTAGTTGTCACTAGAGTCACTAGAATACAAGTACTCTGCTTTTCACACTTCTAATCTATATATTGCATGCTTGTTAGCCATAACTAAAAAGCATGAAGTCACACAGTCAACTTTTAAAACGTTTAGAATTTTAGCTTACAAATATTGCCTCTCTCCTACAATTGGAGTCAAATACAGGCTTAATGTTTGTTATTCATACTGCCTCCCATCCATGGGGATGCAGCATTTGTGAAAGAATCAATTATCCATTTGTTAGTCAGAGGAGCTTTACAAATTATACATTAGCAAATTGATTTCTCAGGTTGAGGGACTGACACTATAAGGTGGGATGATGATGAGCATCAGGGGAGAAGAAGTTGCCACACAGTTGAAAGAGGCTCTTTGGCCATGAATTTATTCCTAATTGAAGAGCTGACATAATCCATACTAAGTGTATTTATTTCAAGCATTTTACATTAGGTAATTGATTATCACACAAGCTGTATTTTGTAAGAGGCAGCTTTTCTTCAAATTTAGGCTTTTGCAGAAAGCTTTTCTTATAAGATACTGGCCTCCTTCCTGCCAAACACACCAACCACTTCTCCTGAACTTTTCCCCACCAATTAAAGTTACATTTTTGTTCTAATAGTGTCAGCTTGACGTTATTGATTTCTTTTGAACAGTCAAACTTACTTATGTTGTCCAGAATTCCAAACAGGTCTCCGTGAGAAATAAAACTGCAGCTAATGGTAATTCGGAGGGGGGGGGGGTTGACACAATGTCCTGGATTTTCTTTATAAAATCTTGATTTTTGCACTTACATTAATAATAGTGCAAATTGAGTCCACTTTTAGGATTAGGGTTAGTGCTAGGGAATCATGGGAATTGTTTTTTTTCTGAGACATTGAGCCTTCTCTGTCAGAGAGCTCTGTGCCATAATAAAATACAGTCCCCACGATAACCCTAAAAGTGGACTCAATTTGCACTATTTCTAGCAGTCTGCAA
>CM034710.1:61068605-61096340 GCA_020142125.1 Phrynosoma platyrhinos
ATAACCAACACCTTGTACCGAGCCCGGAAGCTGATAGGCAGCCAGTGGGGGGACCTTAGAATAGGAGTAATGTGGTCCCTCCTGGATGTTCCCGAAACAAGCCTGGCTGCCATATTTTGTACCAGCTGTAATTTCCGAACTAAGCACAAGGGTAGCCCCATGTAGAGGCTTTAAACCAGGGGTAGGCAACCTTTCCCCTTTAAGGGCCGAGGGACTTCAGCTCCCGAAGCCTCAGCCATGTTGTCCAATAGTCCCATGTTGGCCAATAGCTCCTGGGATTCTGGGAGCTGAAGTCCCTCGGCCCTTAAAGGGGAAAGGTTGCCTACCCCTTCTTTAAATGGTTAATCTTTTTCATGGATTTCCTATTGGGAATGGTCTACTTATATAGGCAGTGTAATGGAGCAGCCCACTCCCAGAAGTTCTCCTTTTCTCTTCTGGGAATTCAAATTTGTACCTGCTTGATTATTGGAAGATATTCACCATGTTATTTATTGTTTATGTATTGATACTTAATATTGTCTATTTATTTTGAAGATTTATAACTCACCTTCTGACTACAGTAGTCTGTGGAGTTTATAGTATTGATGAAATCTCAATAACATGACAGTTAAATATAGAACAGAGCACCAATAAAACAACTCTAGCAGTAGCGCTGAAAGGTAGACTGTCCAAAGGCCTGGCAAATATGGATGTCTCTTGACTGTTCAAGGTAAAAGCTGAAAAGAGAGAGAAAAAGTGACAGCAGAACTTTTTGAGGAAGAGTCTTCCACAGTCTCGATGCCCCCTACTATGAGAATACTCTGACCCATATCCTAATGAACTGGAAGCGGAAAGTCACATAGTAAGGCCTTTACTGACAATTGCAAAAGGCAGGTGGACTCAGGTAGAACAATTAAGCAGATCTGAAACCATTCTCAGTTACCAAAAAATAGCTAAGTATCTTAGCAGGACAGCAAACTGAAATGAAAGGGACACTAACCGTCATAGCTTCTTAGTATATAGTGCGAAAGTTTCCACCAACAGAAATTGTTCCATATTGTGAGGCTCCTTAGAAACTGTGCCTGGAGTCAGGACCATATTTGTTGTTATTAATTGTCATCAAGTCAACTTAGATTTATGGCAACCGTATGAATGAGATACCACCAAGTCACCCTATCATCAACAGTCCTGCTCAGGTCTTGCAGATTCAGGTCCGTGGCTGCTTTTGTCCACTCACAATATGACCATTGACTGCAACTGTATTTCTTTCCTGGAAGTTTACTGTGGATTGGCAGCCAATAGCTCATGGACCACTCTGAATAGCACTTGTCTGCAGAACCCTGGAGTTTCCCTGGAAGCTTATCACAGAGTACTTAGTGAGACACTCACAAGGGGAAAACAAACTTCATTATTATTGCCAATCTTCCCTTAAAATGTCCTACACTAGACTTGTTTGCTTCAGATGGGCTTTTGGCAATTTACTAGTTGCTGGGGAAAAAAAAGGGGGGGGGATAATGATTGAATGTTGTATTTTTTTATTGATGTGCTTTTAAACTTCTTTTAATACAGTTTTGTTTTAATATTTTAATTTGTTTAATTGTGTTTTAGTATTACAGCCTCTTGTGAAGTACTATTATCCTTTTTGAAGTGTTCTTTCCTCTTCCCAACTTTTAACAGAGCCCAGTTAAAATCAATCAAATAAGCCTGGATGAAAGTGGAGAGCACATGGGCGTATGTTCCGAAGATGGCAAGGTAAAACAAAAGCATCTATTTTCACTGTTCTCCTTTACAGCTAAGTCCTACAATAACAGCACCTTGGATCATCTGTTTTAGTACCAAGCCTGCTTGCAGAGAACTCATAATTAAAGTCAAATATATTTGGTCCAAATGTGCCTTTGGAAAAGTCATTACAAAGAATGTCAATAATGTTACTGGTATTAAGCTGATTAACAACTGTGGCAGGTGGACTTGTCACTGTAATCATTACTACAGTGCCAGTTATACTTCACTGACTACTCTCATGTTCCTGCAAGACAGTAGCTTAATGCTTCCTTGCCATAAATCCACAAAATTGGTTTTTTGTGGGCAGGATTTCTGTGGGCTGGTGGTTTTGTGTGTGTGTGTGTGTTTTATCCTTATGATTGTTTCCTCTGAAATCTTTTGATAAGCAGTCACACTCTATCAGAAGAATATAGTGCCATATAGTGGCTGTGTTAAACAAATGTGAAATCAATATATATAATATATGTACAGTTTCCTTAAAAATGTGGCACCTACTTCCTTGACGGGGGACATACATCATTTTGTGTACCGCACAGCCAACAATTATCAGTGTTCTCATGGAATGTTGAGAGCTATGACATTTTAGTGATTTTGATGGTCGATTTCTCCACTTATTAGAATGTCTTTGTTTATTTGTTTGTTTTTAGGTCTGTGACAGCCTTTGCTAATATTGGTTGAGATGATGAAATTCCAGCCATAATCTATTCAGGTTGTTATTTTGAGGGAACAGTGCAGCTAGTAGGCACAGTGTATTAATGTCACTTTAAAAGATCTATCTCACTTAACTGGGTAGAACACTGTATCCTACTAATCACATTCTTAGGCAGGATTTTTAGGCTCTTGAACTGAACAATTTAAGCTCAGTGAATTAAGAAGGATAGCTATGTATGTATACTTTTTTTGCCACAGGTTTATTATCTGCTTTAAAAAAAAACCAATAACATTTCTTTGAGCATATGAGGTGTCCATTATGTTTCTAAGGGTATTGTTCCTTAAAGGTATCTTGATGCTACAATAATTGACAATAATTGAGATGTTATTGACAATCAAAGGTGTTGAAGGCTTTTATAGCTTGTGTGGGATACTCTTAAAAATAATGCAGTTATCTCAGCAAAATAAGGGAAAAGCCAATAATTGTATAAGATAATCAAAAGTGTCCTGCCATTGATGTGTTTTTGGTTTTGATTTCATTTGAAGACATGCTTGGAAATATAAGGAAGTCTTTCAGATGTCATGTTTAGTTTTTTAAGTTTCTTGATTTACTTTGTTTCGTGAAATAGTTATGTCATAGCTCCAACCTCAATGCAACAGTACAGGTTGCTAACAGCAGTTTACTCAGAGGAAGTGGAAGGCAAACTCCCTTTGAACAGATCTTGCCAAGAAAACCCTGTGGTAGGTTTGCCATAAGTCAGAAACAACTTGAAAGCACACAGTGACAAAAAGCAACAAACTAGCTCAAATAACGTAGATGTGACCAGCAGAAAGATTTAACAGTTAACAAAACCATAAGCTGATAGGAATAGAAGTGTGTTGGTGACTGGTCTAAAAACATTGCTGGAAGGGTCCAGTCTTACCTCATAGGAAAGTAAGTCCTGTAGCCTGGGCTTTCTGTGAACTTCTTTTTCACTGTACCTCCAATCACAGCAGTACACAAAGCAAGAGCTCCCCTATATCAAAGTGAACAGGGAGAAGATGATGGGAGGAGAGGTTATTCATATAATCTGGTCCCAAGACGTTTGTCATTTTGAGGCTAATGATCAGCATCACACTGGACTGAGAGATAAAGCAAAAGCCAATATAGGAGAAATAGCAATGGAATCATACTGCCCACAAAATTGGTTACAAGTAGAACTTTAGCTTATATGTTTTAGATAGCAGGCTATCACTAGTGATTCAGAATACTTTTCAGAGAGAGACCAACATAGAACATATTACATAAAGGATATTCCCTGAGTGGCTTATACCTATTAATAATCAGTGAGTCCCTGCCTTCAGATTTACAGTATAAAGATAAGATACCAAAAAAAAAATGATTTGGAAGCTGATGGGGGGGGGGGAAAGGAAGAAAAATGAGGGTAGTAGTTTTTGGTTACAAAATTTTTATAAGGGCTCTTTCTGTCAGGTAAGGATAAAGGAAGTTCTCTGAAGCAATTTCTTTTGTGGCTGAAACATGAGACTTGATTGGTCTTCACTTTAGCATGAGGTTACCTCGATTTAGCTAAAGCACGCACAAGTATGGCCATGTACTTCTGCAAGAATTGGCACAGCTGGTACACCAGCTGAAGCTAAACAAAACCACATAACTACTGTACTCTGTAGCTCTGGATCTGATTTTTCAGGAGGAGTGTGCTTTGTCCAAAACAGACTGACATCTAACACAGGGTCAGTAGTTCTATTAAACAGTAAGACCTCTGCCTTTTCTTGATAAAATGTCATTTTTAGTAATTTTAAGGATACATCTGGTTCACTACCAATTCCAAAAGCCAGTTCAAGACTTAGTATATCTGAAAAAACACAAAACAGAGTGGGAGAAATAGAGATGTCATCTACTTACTGACCTCATATTATTATTATTATTATTATTATTATTATTATTATTATTATTATTATCATCATCATCATCATCATCATTATCCCACTCTTCTCCCAGGACTGGGATTCAGGGCAGCCTACAATATAAAAACATACAATTAAAAACATACAAAAATAACACATTGAAACAATATAGCGCCCCAGGCCATTCTTTAAAAGCTTTCTGTTTTGAATGCCTATCTCAAAAGGAAGGTTTTCGCCTGTCAGCAGAAGGCCATCAAAGAAGGAGCCATTCTGGTCTCCGTGGGCAGGGAACTCCAGAGTCTAGGGGCAGCCATGGAGAAGGCCCTCTCTCATGTCCCCCACCAGCCGTGGATCCCCAAGGATCTCAGAGCCCCGGCTGGCTCATAGAAGGAGATACGGTCTGCCAGATAGTCTGGACCTGAGCCATACAGTGCTTTAAAGGCCATCACCAGCACTTTGAATTGTTCCCAAAAACAAACTGGCAGTTGGTGGAGCTGTTTCAACAGGGGTGTTGTATGATATCTGTAACTTGCCCCTGTTAGCAGCCTGTCTGCAGCTCTTTGGCCCAGCTGAAGTTTCCAAACACTCTTCAAAGGTAGCCCCAAGTAGAGTGCATTACAGTAGTCCAAACGTGATGTAACCAAGGCATGTATCACTGAGGCCAGATCTGACGTCTCAAGGAACCGGTGCAGTTGGCGCACAAGTTTTAGGAGTGCAAAAGCACTCCTGTCACTGCAGAGACCTCGGCCTCCAGATTCAAAGCTGAGTCCAGGAGTACTCCCAAACTGTGAACCTGTGTCTTCAGGGGGAGTGTGACCCCATCTAACACAGGCTGAATCCTTATTCCCTGATCTGTCTTCCAACTGACCTGAAGCACCTCTGTCTTCTCTGGATTAAGTTTAAACTTGTTTGCCCTCATCCAGTCCATTACTGATGACAGACAATGGTTTAAGACCAGGGCAGCCTCCTTGGATTGGGGTGGAAAGGAGTAGTAGAGTTTAGTGTCATCGGCATATTGATGACACCACACCTCAAAACTCCGAACAACCTCTTCCAGCATCTTCATGTGTATGTTAGCATAGGGGACAACACAGATATAAATAATGTTAGCCATCTACCATCTACAGAGTTTTGGAATTTGCTCTTTCTCTGAACCAAGAAAAGAAAGGCTAGCATAAAAATTGTCCCAACACATCTGTTGCATTAGTTGAACAGACACCTCCAAGAATTTTTTTCCACATCCTCACACTCAGAAATAGACATTCTGACAAAACAAGCAGCTGCCAAGCAGCAGCTCTACTGTCCTTAACAGTAGAGTCAAAACTGTAGTAGAGTCAAAACTGTAGTAGAGTGTCACTGAAGGTTTTCCACACCACCCCAAGGGCAAAGCTGAAAAGATCACTGTGCTGATTCCTGTGCTACTCTGAACAATGTCATGCAGATGCAAGAAAGATATGATATCTTTATTGCCATCACAGTCACAAAATATGTTCTAAAATAAAGTCTAATACATGCTCAGTCAAATAAATTACATAATTTCTCCCATTGGGGCTCTAGCCATTGCTCTGTTGTCTCTATATTCCAGAAAGCCAAGGACCCAAATGAAGAAACTGGTCAGGAATATTATGCAAATGATTATATTGCTTTTGTCATTCCCCATTGCAAAGGCTGGAAAAGCTTGTAAGAAATCTCCATCCAGGGCAGCAGGATGCTAAAGCCATCAAGAATCTGTCCATGTTAATTATTCTCTGGCCTGTTTTAAGAAATCTTATGGCCTTCACTTTATATGTTCCACGATGCCCATCAGTGCTCCTTGATACGTAGCTGCCCTGATGCCTTTAAAGAAAGAATATCTCTATCTTCTATTTCTATTACTTTTGGTGGAAGAACTCATCATAGAGAGTGTGTGCATCAAATTCCTGATTACAGCAAATCAATTATTTTAAGAAAAAGTCTCCTAGCAGAAACTATTGTTTAGATTGGGGTGGGCAACCTCATGGGGGTCAGGAGCCAATTTCCTCCACCAGACCCCCCTGTAGGCTGCATTTTCCCACACAAAGCCCAATTACCTCCATTTGATTTGCAGCTACTTTCAAAATGGCAGCAAGAAGACATGTGCTTTTGCTTTCTGTCACCATTTTGAGAGGTACTATGGAGGCAAATTGAAGTATTTTCTTTGCAGACCTTCTCACAAAGGCAGCAGTGAAGGTGAAGGTGTAGGTGTATCTTTCCCTGTCACCATTTTGAGAGTGACACAGAACAAAATGGTGGTATTTGAGATAGTATGAGATTCTGGGGTGCTATTAGGGACTGGGCGGGGAGTGTTTTTATATGTTTTTATGCATTGGGGTTTTTTCTGTGTCATTTTAGGACAAAAATTGCTCAAAAAGAACACAGACATATATATTTTTAAAGACATTGGGAGGTTTGGGGGGGGGCTGTAAAAGTGGGCTTTGCCTTCTCCTGGTTTAGATTCCTCCCGAATCAGAAAAATCGCAAATATTGGAGGACCAATGATTTTAATGGGCACACACTCTTGTGCACAGACCACAAGCCACATGCCATTTTGTCCCTCCCCACTTGCTGTCTGCAAAGGAGCAAGACCACAGACTCCAAGTCCGCAAATGGGGAGGGACGAGTGTATTTGACCAACAAATACCACGTGCTGAAAGCTATATTTCAGAGGAGGGAACTGGCAAAACCACTTCTGAGTATTCCTTGCCTAATTCATGTGGTCACCATAAGTTGACAGGTGGCATGAAGGAACATATACAGACACACACCTCTCCCATATACAGACATACACCTCTTAACACTTGATCCACTTGAAATAATAATTGGGAAAGACCGAACTGTTGCTATTGCTTGTTTCTTTGTGTGTATTTCTGGTTCTGTCACTCAGAAATTCACCAATTATTACTTCAGCATTTCTAGTAAACCATTACTTGAGACACAGTGTGACATGATTGAAATGCTGTTGAATTTGTTTTCAAAGGTAAATGTCTTAATAGCTGTAGCAATTTTGAATTTACTTTGTAATGCATAGGAAATAATAATACATAAAAGTAGAAAAGTGGAACTATCAAAAGATGTTAGCATATGTTCAGTTTAATGTTAAAAAAGTGGAAATTCATTTATCTGTTTTAGTCAAATTGTTATCAGTTCGATAAAAGTGATTGTTATCAAGCTCAAAGAGTCCTTTGTCCTTCTGCTGGTTCTCACAGTTTAATTGCATAGAGGCATTTCGGTGTTTCCATGAAATACTTTAATGGAATCAAGGAAAGCTTTGGATAATTCTAAACTATTAAAGTGTGCTACATTTTTTAAAAACCTAATATGTATTTGCTGTTGCCGTTTCTATTCACCTTTTGATTTCTGAAGTGGAATAAATAATAGACAATTTAATGCAAGTTCAAAAGTATGTGATTTAATTTTAGGTGCAGGTGTTTGGATTGTACACAGGGGAGGAATTCCATGAAACATTTGACTGTCCAATTAAAGTAAGTATTTGGTTAATTCGTAACAAATGTGCTACTATTACATTCAGCAAACAGTCATGACACATCCTCCTTTTTAAAAGGCAGGAAGAAATAACCACCATACTGCCATTCAAAACATCCAGCATAAGTTCTGTTGATAGTTCATGATTTCCAGATACTCCCTGGCTGTAGCAGCTATTGGCTTCTTTGTCAGTGGTGCAGTGAATTAGGATTAATATCTTAATATTAAAGGAGCTCTCCTGGGAGTTGAACATAAAGGAGTGATAAAAGGACCAAGGGAGAGAGAGTTATGGTGGCACAAGGTGAGGCAAGGAGGGAATGGTGATGGTATAGCTGCAGAGTGCTAGGAACAAGGGAAGGAGGTGTGGCATAGTGATAGAATTCAGCACCTTAGATAGCTTCTTTGAACTTCATGCTAAAACCTAGAGCAGATTTACCACTCTACTGATGTAGAAATCACTGCTAATCCTCTATGCACACCAGTTATCAAGTCTTCTAGAGGACTAGGCCCCCAAAAAAATGATTTGGCAAATTGTTTCATGTGCTGTGCTGGATAGAAAGCCACATGGGAGAGGAACCCAATTTAGAGAACCTGAGGTACTAGTATTCTAGAACCTAAGGTACTAAGGCCCTGTACAGACTGGCCAAAAGAGCCAGCCTGGGGATGGAGTCGGGGCATGGCAACCGCACACTGGTCTCCCCGACTCTGTCTTGATCCGCCATCATGCCATGTGCCCCACTATACGATGGGCGGTGTCATGGCGCTCCCTTGGCGCAGTGTTCAGACACGCTGTGCCAAAGGAGCATGGAAAAGCCGCCACCATGGCGGCATTGTTGGCTTTTTGCCTCTCTAAAGTGCCAGATTGGGGCTGGGGCATGCGGTTACCGTAGCCCCGATCCGACAAGGAAAGGGGCAGCGGGACACCACCCCTTACAGTCTGTCTGTGCTGCCCCTATGTATTGGAAAATGCAAACTGGAAGCTAAACTTAGGTGAGTTAAAACTAATCCCTACCCCAGAGAAAGACATGACAGGTCCCTCATCATTTTTTCTTTTAATGTGTAGGTATACATAAGGCCAAATATGGCAGGATGTAAACTGTATAACTTCATTTCCTGTATCTGGTATGTGTGATAAGTAGTAGTTGTAGAATGTGTTGATCAGGATTTGGACCATGGAGCACAGGGATTGGAGTTTGCCCTGTGCTGTGCTAATCCCTCCATTGCTATTTTCTTCAGGAGGTAAACTGCTATTAGCACCAACAGGAGCCTCCCTCATGTGACCAAAGCCATTCTGAAAGTGGAAGCTCATTTAGATAATTACATGGAGGGATAGTTATTTTAAAAAAAAGTCTCCCTGCATACCAGAGCTCTCATCATCTCCCTATCCATTGCTACTGCTATTAAACAACAATGAACAACAACCAAAAAAAAAAATCCTATAGTTTATAATATAGATGTAATTCAATGTATTTATCTTGGCCAGATCCGATAACAATGGGTGGGACAATGTTAAAGAGGATGTGGGTTAAAGGTTAAAATGATCTACTCCTGTTTTTCAAAGGCGAAATGTTTTGTTAGGTGTGTTTTTTCCAATGTAGCCTCATGTGTCAGAATAGCTCTACTGGACAACATTGTGCAAGTGCATAGTGAATAAAATGGGATGAAAGTCACAACATGCTCTCTGTAGGGAAGACAATGGCAACAAACAAACAAAAATCACAAACGGTGTTTGCTACAAAACCAAATTGGTTGATGCTAACTTACAGGGCCTTTGTGTATCCACATCCTTCTGCAACTCATAAAATGACACTTGAAAACCAATAATACATTTTTGTCTTTTATGTTCAGATAGTTGCTGTTCACCCTCAGTTTGTGAGATCTCATTGCAAGCAGTTTGTAACTGGAGGAAACAAAGTAAGTTTGCCTGATTTCATAATACTGTAAATTCATACCAGACAAAGTTCAGGATCTAAAGGGACACATATTTCATCACCACCACCAGAGATGTCTTTTGGAAAGAGAGCTTTTCTTTCTTGAAATATTTCACATATATTTTCAGAGGTTTAATGGAAGAAGGGGGAGCATCCATACATCTTCAGGACTGCAGTCTACCAGGAGCTGGCAATCAGAGTGATCATGAATAAGGATTCAGCATTACCTTGCAATTGTTAATAAACAGAGTTTCAGCATTATCTTGGCAATTGTTAACAAAGGAAGGAGCTACAAGAGGATCAGGCTCACTAGCCAAGGAGACCTTCTTTAACAAATAATGTTATTCATTAAATGTACGTCTTATTTCTCAAGATAATTCCCAAAATGGACAGTGGGCCAGGCATCAGTCAGCTAGCACTACGTGACCCCTGTAGAAACTTCTGGGTGGTAGGCTTTCTTGCTTTGTTTGAACAGCAAGGAGATGAGCACTTGTTTCCCATGCACTCCTTCTCCCTTTGGTTTTGCCATGGCCTCATTCTTTGCTCATAAAGAATCAGAGACAATAACAAAGGCATAATGCAGATCCAAAGATTTTTAGAAATATCCATGAGGAAAAATATCAGTAGTAAGAAGCTCATGTAAAATAGAGGGTGATTTGAAAGCAGTATATCAAGAGAATCTTCATAAAAATATGGGAATCCTAGCCTCATTTTCATTTTAGAATTTTTTTTTTCATGGTGCAGAGGTAATGGTACTACTCTTCTAACATGTTGTTACTATTGTAGTTATGGTTTTTTAATACAAGTTGAGTATCTCTTATCTGAAATGCCAGGTACAAGAAGTGTTTCAGATTTTGGATTTTTTTTTATTTATTTTTATTTTAGAATATTTGCATAATGAGATATCTTGGAGATAGGACCCAAGATCTAGTGCAACCAGGTTAAGAAAGAATCCCTGGTTGGCAGCAGAGGCGGTGGTAAATCCTGGCTAACAAGTATCCTTTTTTGGGCTCCCACACCTCCAGGGAGCTCACCAGCCACCCAATTCCACCTTTGAGTTCATGAGCAACAGTGCATGCTTTCTCAAAGGCAGTGATGGGTGGCTAGCAGTCTCCCCGGAGGCAAGGGAGCCCTGTGCTGCCCTGTGCTATTTTATATACAGCGGGACCTCAGTATCCACATGCTTGTCATCTGCACATTTAAGTGTCTGTGGCCAGCAAACCCCCATTATCCCCAATGGCGTGATTAGGGATGCCCCCCATTGTCGCCAGTGGTGGCATGTGCATGCAGCCACATCACCATTAGGGACAATGGAACCTTAGCTGAAGTCCCGTTGTTCCTAATGGCAGTATGACCATGTGCACGCGCTGCCACTGAGAATAATGGGACTTGCGGTCCCGTGGATTTTGGTATCCATGGGGAGGCCTGGAATGGATCCTCTGCAGATTCCAAGGTCCCACTGTATAAAGACTTCAGCATCTGTGACCTGTTACTTGAGGTCAGGTGTGGAATTTTCCACTTGTGGCATCATGTCGGTGCTCAGAAAGTTCAGATTGTGGAGTGCTCTGGATTTTGGATTTTCTGATTAGGTATGTGCAGCCTGTACTGAATTCAGGAGCAATTATTAGTTCTTTATCACAGTTAAGAATTTATCATGCTACAGAGTATCATCATCTCTTTTGTAAAAATATAGGAAAGTGTTTTGGATGCTGTTGATAGGATCCAGTGGATTTAGGCCAGAAAGTCTTGGCTTCAGCTTCCTGCTCAGCTCACTGGTTGACTGTTAGCTGTCAGCTTTGTAGAGTCTGAAGCTCTAAGCTTGACAGCATTGTCATTTTTATTTTTTTTATTTTGTTTTTTAGTTATTAGTTTACATAAAATCAGCTACATGTGGTTAAAATTAGCTATATAATATACTCACATTTAATCAAATGTTTTAAACTTTATGAATTTATTTTTATTTCTTCAAATATATTGATAAAATCAATCCAAAAAATTAGTATTTCCTTTTTAAGACAACACCCTTGCATTGCCTTTTTAAGAAACCAGTCTTTAAACTGCTAGTTTAAAAAAGAGAGGCCTCTCTCTGCATTCACTCTGAACTTTGTATTGTTAAATAAATTTATTTATTTCTAAATATATGCTTTTACTTGGTAATTAATTGTTTACTCTTTACATTTGCACTGTAATAAGGCAACTTCCATTAATAACTTTCCCCTCTGTAGTGGATTGTCCCTAACCAACCTGTTGCAACTGCTAAAAATCAAGCCCTCATAATTAACTCTTTAACTAACCAATTCCAGCATGATATGATTCTTTTCTCTACCACCCACCCACACATTGCCCATGTTCAGAGTTTTCTGGCTGAACATCTCAGTGTCCCTTTTCCTCAGTTTTGTTTTGTTTTCTCTCTGCAGCCTCTCTAGATCCCATGATGGCTCTTTGGGATGGAGCCTTGTGCATATGGGGAAGAACTCATTTTGGGTGATACACTGATGTTCTGACAAACAGAAAAACTTGTTACTATTTGCCACCTTATCTTAGTGTCAGATCACGGCATAATGGGTTTTATTTTCTTTTAGCAGAGACTCCAGTTCTTGGGGATCCACAGAAAGAGGGTTGGAGTCACACATGGCCCAGGAGCTACACTTTACCCATGCCTGACTTAAGACCACCTGACAAGTTCATTCCCAAAACAAAATTTGAACCTGAGATTTCCTGTTTCACTATTCCTGTTTTTGAATAGTTTTTGAATACTGTTCCAAGCTCATAAATACTTATACATGGTGCACTTACACTGCACTGTATTGTATGATTAATCATAGGCTTCCTTTGCCTCCATGGACTTGCTGAGTCATTTCAATAAAGGAATTAGCTCTGTATGCAGAAGGAAAGACACAAACAGAGCTGATGCTCCACTGAGGTGACGGGAAAGCCTTATTTCCTTGTGTGCCTGTCAGAGCAAACATGGACCTCTGGGTTGAGATAATAAGCTTCAGCTCAGACGTATGTGTCACTTTTGTGTTTCTTTTCACAGAATCATAGAATTGGAAGAGACCACCACAAGGGCCATCCAGTCCAACCCCCTGCCATAGGGGGCCAAAGCACCCCAACAGATGGCCACCTAGCCTCTGTTTAAAAACCTCCAAAGAAGGAGACTCCACCAATCTCCAAGGCAATATGTTCCACTGTCAAACAGCACTTACTGTCAGGAAGTTCTTCCCAATGTTTAGGTGGAATCACTTTTCCTGTACAGACCACCACTACCCCACGTGGATATCAAATCCACAGGACCTCCAGTCCCGTTGTCCCTACTGACAGCATGTGCATGGGGCTGCACCACTTTTAGGGACAATGGGACCTCAAGTAAGCTTCCATTGTCCCCAATGGTGGTGCATGCATGCAGCCGTGCTGCCATTAGAGACAATGGGAGTCAGGTGAAATCACTCTCCAGCTTGTTTATTTTTTTTGATCCCTTTTGGTGGCAGCCTCCAAACATTTAAAGGGCAAAGCCATTCTCAAGAGAAATGGTTTGCCATTCAGTATTGGACACTCCTTGGTTGAATAAATATGTTAAAAATGCCCTGCTGTGACTTTGCAATTCTTTGTGCATGTGCTGATGAATTTGTAGCTATGGCACGAAACACATGGGCCAAAAACTGTGGCTTCTGGCCACTTCAGGGGCATTGTGTGCAGATGATGCACACCCCCAAATCAGCTGGAAGTTGCTCCGTAGCTGCTTATGGTGGCCTGAAGCCGACAAGACAAGAAACAATTAAAAGCTGCTCCTTGCCAGAGGCCCATTTAGGACCACAGCAGTAGCCAGCTTTGGGACCGTGGGGGCTGTCACTGCGGTTCCATGCCAATCAGGGGCCGACCAGGGTTGGAGCGGCCAGAGGCGGCTCCAAGCCACTTGTCTGTTTAACTGCTATAATTCCAGTGATAGTATCTTGAACGAGAGAGGGAAAGATAGTATGATAAAAGGTGATAGAAATACCTTGTGTGTACACAAACAGCATGGCATGTAGCATTCTGAAGCATAGGCACTCCTGACCCCATGTATGAATTTGGCCTTGACTGTTTGGAAGGACTGGAGTTCTTACTGATGGGTTGCAGTCTTGTCACCAAAGAAGGCCTAAACTTGTATTTATTGTATGTATTTTCCAGGTTCCTGACCATTCCACTTGCTATTCTAGCTCTTTCCCCTTAACTGTCTTCAGGAGAATGAAAATATATGTCTTTCTTGAAAGTCTTTTAAAAGAACAACCATAACATATTTTGGATAATCTAAAACATAAAAAGGTAGTCTCTTGACATGAATGTCTAGTTGTAACTGACTGTAGAGGGTAGTGCTCATCTCCGTTACTAAGCCAATGAGCCAGCATTGTCTGAGGACTGCTCTTGTGGTTATGTGCCAGCATGACTGCACCGAATGCTGTTATCTTCCCACCAAAGTGGTACCTATTTATCTACTTGCATTTGCATGCTTCCAAACTGCTAGGTTGGCAGAAGCTAGGACTAGTGACAGGAGCTTATCCCACCATGCAGTACTCAGGCCTCAAACTCCCAATCTTCTGATCTTCCGATTGTCAGAATTGGCATCTTAACCACTAAGCCACCACATGGCCAATCTAAAGCATACCATGCACTATTAGCTAGATAATTGATAAAAGGTATTGGTAGAGGAAATCTTTCCAAGAAAACCCCATAAGTTGGAAACTGCAAGAAGGCACACACCACCACAGGGGCAATTTGCCTAGACATACATATCAAGGTAGTTTTTAAAAAAAACCCCACACACAATTAAACATTCTTCTGGATTAGAAAAATCTTCATGAAATTAACAATCAGTTGTTAACAAGAGGTTACGTTCCATGACAGGGAGTGTATATTGACAAGAAATAATATTCTTGGTTCATTTCTACGGTAGTCTTGATCCTGCCTTGCACTGAAACCATTGATGTTTCCTGTTATTAAGATGTTCTTATGCTATGCTCCAAGTTTCTTTCCAAGGAGGTGATATTTGAAAACACTGGAGGGGAGTGCTCTGTTAAAAATACTAGCACATTTTATACATTTTAGTTAGGTATACTTCAGTCTTGTCAAAATCTACTTTGTTGGGTACTAGAATCTAATAATCAAGCACTCAGAATCCTTAAAGGACAAAGTTTGTTGTTAATTGTTATCATGTCAGCTTTGATGTATGGTGATGCTGTGAACAAAGACCTCCAAGTCACCATATTATTAACAGCCCTGCTCAAGTCTTGCAAACCTAGAGCTTTCTCCACTGTCCAACTTTCATTACCATGCATAGAAATTTGGAAATATGATAGCACTAATGATCCTGACTTTGGTATTCAATAATTTACACTTGAGGATTTTATTTAGTTCCTTCATCATTGACCTTCCAATAATTAGTCTTCTTCACCACCTTAGAAAGGTAGTGCCATGGTGAGAAGACAAATTACCTTTGAGCATATCCTGAGTCTAGGAATTTGTTGGGGACACTGCGGTTAAATAGAGCTCACATGTCTTTTATACAAAAGTCTGCTCTTAGTTTTGCAAATTTCTTCAGTTCAGCTGCCTAATTTATGAAGAAAAACCATTTGTTTTTGTTGTTGAATAATTGGAAATTAGAAACTATGCATAACACATGGAGATCTACCAATTGATCCCAATATAACATGTGCTCACCCTTAAACAGTGGTCTTGTGCTTTCCAGCCTGGTGCTTTTAGTCCCTACTTGTCCTCTAATAGATATCTAATCTGGATTTAAAGTACATTGAATATTAATCTGAAAAAATTTGTTTTAATTATTCTATACCACATGTGAACAACTTGTGGTTCATGGGTCATATTCAATACTCAATAGCATAATTTGTGTTCCAGAGGAAGTCCCAGAGACTCCTGCCCACTGTTATTTCTTGCTCAGACGTCAGCTAAGCAATGGGGGGAAATCAAAACAGATTTTGACTATGTTGGGATTGCTGGAGACTTTAACCACTAGTTGGTATCAGGAGCATGGGAATTGAGGCTATTATCTCCTGTGGCCCATAGGACCAAAAAGCTTATCTGCATCTGTTTATGCCTATTGTAAGATCATTTGATGAGAGATACTACAGAAATCACTTAAACAAGTAAAAAATATATTTCCTGTTATTATTGTTATGTGCTATCAGGTCTGCTTCAGTCTGGGGTGACCCTATGAATGAGGCTCTCCAAGAGACCCTGTTATTGTCTATAGAAGTATTAATAACAAAGAACTAGATGTTGTGTGTTTTAATTCTTTTTAAATAGCAGCTGTAAAATGCATTTGCTACATCACTGTGTAAGAGACTGTGTTATGAATAAGAAAGCCCCTAATTTGAATTTTACCTCTGCCATAAACTTGCTGGGCAGTGTTAAGGAAGCAATAGTCTCTCTGCACTCCCTTCTTTCTTCGCGGGCCTTCCTTGTAGAGTTGTTAAAAGGTCTGCAATGTATGTGAAGCACCTTGAAATCTCATGAATGCTATATAAATTACCAGCATTGTTATTAAAGTTTCACAGAAAGCAGTGCATACAGTAATAGTAGGTGTCATTATACAGCTGAATGAAAGCATAATAATCATGGGATTTTGGATATGGTGTTTTGTCTCTGTCCAGAGACTATATACTATTTCGAAATATGAATTGCTGTTGTGAGCATAAACAATATGCATTCTTCAAAGGCTCTTGCTGCGGTAGAAACCGTGATCTCCTTTTGACCGATGGGTATGGCACTAATTAACTGAACGATCCCTGCCCTTTTCACACTGCAATTAAGTATAGTAAGTTTTGAGTGGAACACTTGGCAGGTGATGGTAACCCTACAATAATAATACATTGTAAATAACAGGGCATCCCAGGCAAAGCAAACAGTGGAGTTTTGAGGCAAGAAGAAAAGACAAATAGTGCTATTGTAGGCCATAACCTTCTACCTTTAAAAGAGGGTCTAATCTTAAAAAATAACAGGGTGAAAGCTTGCTAAATAAAGGTGGGAAAGCTGAAATAAAGGTGTCCTTCAGTTAACCCTTAAAGCACTCCCTCATTTTTTCACCCGTTAGTTTAAATGTTGAATTTACACAGTATAAGCACATCGGTATCATCCCGAGGGTTAAGATAACTAAAATAATTTAGAAAAAATATAGTTTATTTGGGGAAAAAATATTGTTCTTGTTTGTAGGTAGTTGAAACATGCATGTATAAAACCTGACAATATTGACATATGTGAAGATGTTGGTAAATTTTGCAGGAGAAAATTATTGAAGAGAATTGTTGGCATATGTAATTTTCTTGATGGCTTTGCAAAGTCAGTTTTCAATGAATATGCTAATATTTTCCTGTGCCATTTATAGTGGCAGAGATATTGACCACTGGGGGCATATGAATTCTGTTGACAATTATGTCTTTTATTCTCTTCACTCTTAGTTTCTGAATAACATTCACAGTAGGCATGGGGAGATGTGTGGCCCTTTAAGTATATGTTGGATTATATTTCCCATCATTATCACTAATTTGTTGTGCTGGCTAGGATTATTGAGAGTTGCAATCCAACTGTACCTGAAAGGCCATATATCCCCTGTTAGTTTAGGGAAACTTGTTTTTAGAGAAACATGTTTTCTTTTCAAGGATCCTGTAATAAATCTGGAGTGGAGTTTTCCCTGTAGCACTTTCTCAAAAATATTAGAATGATAAAGGACCTGAAAGGACCTGTGGTTCTGTTTGGCTTATCCAAGTCATCCCATTAGCTAGTCATACACAGTCAATGATTTTTAGAAAATTGTTTTCACATTACAGCATGCTTTGTCACCACAGAATATGTTTAATAAAGGCCAGGCTATGTCAATGGATGTTTCCCCCTCACTAGCTGATATTTCTGGGCAGATCTACTTTCCCAAAACATCACTTCTATACAAGAACATCTTTTAGACCAAGAGAACTATAGTTGTTATATAACAAGAAAGCTTGGAGAACAAAAGCATATTTTTGAAACTTCATATACAGTTGTTTTAGGTATGGCAGCAGAATTTGTATTTTTTCTCTAAAGTCTGGACTCTAAGATTTTTTTTAATTGCCCTGTTGTTGTTTTTTACTGTTGGCGAATCCAGTTTATCTTTGCTTTGTGAGTAAGTAGCTGACCTTTACCTCTGAACCTCACAGTGTGTGCTTCATAATAACTGGTTGGATCACTTTGACAAATTATTAAATTGTCAGGATGCTGTTTGCAGCACAGTCCATTTTTAGAAATAGGGTAGTCAGCTGTTTGGCATTGCGTTGGTAGATGAAGAGTACCAGACAAGAAAGGCAGATTGCTTTGTAAGCTGTAAAATGTCAGTCAGTAAATACTGAGAGGTCCCATTTAAGTGAAGTAAGAGTAAATACCATGGCAATCTCTATCCAGGTATTGGGCGATTTGCCTTAAATCGTGTACACATTTATTGCCTCAATAGCTTCTAGCTCTGAATTGCTGTCTAAAAACAAATTACCATTAGAATGTTTAAATGAATCATTGTGTGAGACCAGCTCCCACTGCTATATCAAAACTGGATCTGGTGACTGGTGGCCACGTTTCTCCTTCCATGTGTCATTAAATTTATTGTGCCTGGTTACTTCCTCTGTCTTCATCCCCCCGCTTTTCAATTTTCTCTGGTAGTTATCAGAACACAGAACTCAAAGACATAGCCATGTTTGTTTGTTTTAGCATGAAAAGATATACAGCTGGCTGTCCACTTTTGCTGGGATTAGGGGTGCAGGACCCCCATGAAAATGGAAGAAATCACAAGTTAAAAAAAATACTTTTTTTAACCTGAGATAACGCCTCTCTAGGAATCTCTAGGTCCTCCAGTGCAACTCTGTGGTCAATATCCACCAAAAATCGACCATAGAATCATGCTGGAGGGCCTACAAATGCCTAGAGAAGTGTTTTCTCTAGGAATTGCTAGGTTCTGCAGCGTGACTCTATAGTCAGCTTCCAGCAGAGTCTCACTGGGGGGTGTAGAGAGAACATATTAATCAAATCCGCAAATAATCAAATCTACAAAAGCCACATAAAATGGAAATTTCTAGCATAAAGTTTATGCTAGATGTTTCTTTTACTCAGTATCAAGGGTGTTACAAATTCCAGAACGCAAAATGCCCTTCGTTTTTGAGAGCCCAGCTCTGGAATACATGAAATGGTGGGTATCATAATTGTTTTAAGTTTTAGAAAACTAAGTAATTGGAATAGATCATACTAGTGATAATTGGATCCCTTTCCTCGTTAGCATTATTTGGTGTCTGTCTCTCCCTCTGATCTTTTCTCATTAGCCATCTTGGCTACCAAACTGGGAGAAAGGGAGAACATAAAGCAAAGAAATAGAAATAAAGATGACTCATTCGTTGTACAAATATTTTATACCTCTGACAAGAAATATGTGATAGAACAGGGATGTAGGAACTTCAGACTATTCTGCTTTTACTGCTCCTTGCCAGTTATCTTGACTCTCTTCTCATAATCTGTCTAGTCTTCACAGGAAGTAGTGATCCAGCTTGCTGCTTCCATAACCCTTGAAAATGTTTGCATGTACCTGTGTTATAAACTAAATTTTATTATTTGTTCCAAGTGGAAATGAACACTGACTTATATGCAAAGACTTAAGACCAGTTCATATGTTTGATTTGAACACGTAACTGGTCGCATGAACAATGCAATATATGAGGATAAAAATCTTTCAGTATCACTGTTCTATCGCAAGATAGAGAAATTTCTAGGAGTAGAATTTGATCTTCAGTACTCAAGGTCTTGTATTAAATGAAATTAACAGCAACTGAAGGCAGTGTGTGAGCAGGCATATCAGTGATGATAATTTCCCCAATATTTGTTTTATTAAATAAAATGGATTTTATATTATTTGTTTTACTAAAATAATATGAATAATATGAAGAAAAATAATACACCCTAAATAAAAAAACAATTAGTAAGACCAAAAAAGTGGGGATGTAATTTGATCAGTAATGCTACCTTTAATTATCTTTGAATAAAGCAATTATTCTTGACTGTATTTCATGAACTGGCCTTTAAGGTGCTATAAGACTCCTTGTTTATGCTGCAACAGATTAAAATAGGTAACACACACCCCACCCAGAAACCTATGTCAAGGAGAATTGTAGATTTCCCCTTCTGGTACCTCCAGTGAGACTGAGTTTTGAGGTACAAGGTACTGACACTAAAATAAAAGAATTGGCCACCTTGCATCAGCAGTGCCCTACATAACACACTTCTCAAACTTCTCACTCACAAATGTTTTCCACATTTCACCTCTCCAAGTTTTATTTTTCTGTGCAATTTTGCCATTTCCTCGTGGCAGAAGTACAATATTGAGAACAGATTATGTGCCTTGTAGTGACAAGTAACTTAACGTACATTTTACAGCCTGAGTATGAGTTGTTCTTTTAATAAGCATTTCTGAATACAACATTTCTGTTCTAGGAAGCAGGGTTTGAAAAGTGATCAATTTAAATTACATTCCATTGATGTTGTTCCCGACACTGGAGCTGAATGAATGATCCTTCGGAGCACTCTAAAGACAGAGATTACAAGTAATTAGCAGTAGTGTTAATTGCTTGACAAGCTCCATTAGATCAAAACACTAGCTCTACTCTGACTCACTGGGGCTCCATACAAAAGAGGCTGTCAGCCTGATCCTGTATGTGTTTCTCCAACTGTAATTTGGAGTTGTCCAAAAAGGGAGATTTTCTAAGCTTAGAAGAAGAGCGGGAGCAGTGAGAATCTGGCTTTCAGGGCAGCTTATCTGATGTTTATCTTCTCACTGAGGAACCTACCCACCTTGATCAAGTTCTAAGGAACACCAGGATTTCCTGGAACACTTGTTTGTAAGCCAAACCTTTATAAAACCCAGAAGTAATATGCTCCAGCTGGCTAAAAGTGTGGTAAATGTGTCAAAACCTCTAGGTGCCAGCAGTGGGAAGAATGATAAAAACAACATTGACCATGCTGTCATTATCTTGTGTTATGCTGGCTATGTAATGCTGCCACTATACATGCAAGTGCTGATGTGACATGTGGTTTAAGTACAGCTGTCTTGTAAGAAAACATTAGAGAGATTTACCAGCAGAAAACAGATAGGAGAATGAAGTGTATGCCAAGGAAGTGGTTTTACAACAGCAGCTACTGCGGCTGCTTCTGCTGCTATTGAAATATAAGTACTGAGAATGCTGACTGCCTGGATGTGGATTTATGGGAAATAAAGCCCTAAAATACTTTCTCTAGCCAAGAAGAGAGGAAAACATCCCTCTCAAGAAAACAGCTTTTCTTCTTTCTGTACTTAGCTCCCATTGAGCTTAAATCACTATCAGTATTGTGATAATGGTAGTTCAATATTATAGGCATGTAAGAAATGAACTAAATAAATTAACCAACTGCTTTTAAGAAAAATATGCTCCGTGGATAGCTGCTCCTGGAAATTGCTATAAGCTCCCTATTCTTTCAGTCTCAAGGTGGCTATATTGTACAGAAGAGAGAAAAAGGGTTTAGTAAATGTCTAGAGAATAGTGCTTATTGCTGCTAAATTAGCAATATGGGATTTTTTAAGGTGGCGGTGACGTCTGCTCATATCTTAGAGTCTGTTATTGTAACAGCTGTTCCCAGTGATATAGAAGCTACTTAATTTATCTTAAAACAAAAAAATTTAGATAATATTATATATAACATTTGTGCAGTATATTTTAAGTATTTAAAGAACTTCACATACACTACTTTGTTTATTGTCACAGAACCCTGTAAGCGACACCAGAGTTATCACCATTAATTAATTAATTTTTTTAAGTAATATTTTTAAGCTATGGATGGTTGAGTCCATGAATGCAGAATCCATGGATACAGAGGACCTACTGTATTTTGTCAACTTTTTTGTTACATATGATCGTTCTCACATGTAGAGTGCCTTTCCCTTAAGATTAGGATGACAGGTTACATCTTCCAACACAATTCATTATATAAGTCCTGAAGGACAGACCCAGGGAAAGCAAATTTAAAAATACTGCCCCAACCAATGAGGTTCAAACTGTGGCAGTTCTTGCCTAATTACCAAATAACTCTGGCACCTAAAAGCCAGTTTAAATAACATGGCTTTACATTCCTTCTAGGAGGATGAAAATGAATTCTCTTAGGCTGGCTTTTGATGAGTAAGTGAGGCTTGCATTTGTTGATCTCCATAAGGGACAGTGGAGATCCTCTGATTCCTTTTTCTCCTACATCACCAATGGGACAATACTGCCATAAGTAGAAATTGAATTGCTTCTTTGGTGAAAGGCACGGTGCTTCTGGTCTGGCAAAGCTTGTTGTTGAATGATTCGTTACTCTGGAGACATTTCCCTCTCGAGGCAGAATTCTTGATGGACTGGATGCAGTGGAAATATCTTACATTGCCTTAAATAGCCTTCATACTGCAATGCTGGCTAGGGTTCTTGCAGCAGAGTTTGGGAAAGTTACTTTTTTGGACTACTTCTCCCAGACTCCCACAACCAGCATGGGTTTCCCAAACTCATATATACAGTACCTAACACACCATAATTAAGTATTAATGTGGAGTTTTAAACTGTTTCAAATCACTGTCTTAATAATATAGTGATTTTAATTTGTATTTTAGTATGCATGATTTTATTTTACCAGAACTTCTTTATAATCATGTAAAAAAACTGCCTTATATTCTGGAAGAAACCAGTGTGCTCTTGGTTGCAGGGCTTCCAGAACAAATGGAACATCAGAAAATCCTCTTCTGAAGGGTTAAAAGGCTTGTGCCAAGTTTCCTTCAAAGAAAATCACAACCCTGCTTGTGTTTGGTGTTTTGTTAGGTATAAAAAGAATTTATGTGTATTCTGATAGCAGCTGCCCTGGGATAAAATAAAATTTCCCAATTAAATTAAATTCCTAAGTAGTGATATACAAACTCTTACAATGCTAGCCATTGTTTTCATTTCCAGTTGATTTCACAAAGATGCGTATACCTTATTAATACTTCTTCAGAATAATATATTTCTATTGATTTTATGAGCTTTAATTATGAATAGAGCAGAAACAAATATAACTTAACAAATATTAATATTTGTGTTTCTCATATGAATACATATACCTTTGGGAGAACTTTGAATTAGTTTGAAGTAACCCAAGTACAAACATACAAACTGCTTTCATTTTCTATTTTATTTTAATTACAGGTATTTTTCATTATTATGTTATGCAAAATAGATGTTTTTGATATTCTGAAAGTGATTCCAAGTCTGGAATTTGTTTTGCACTTCACAAGATATTTGAATTTGTATATGTTACAGTTTACAGAGTGAAATATAACTTTCAAATCTTTCTGTTAGAATGTGTTAGAATTGCTGAGAAGTTAAAATTATGGAAGTCTTTCCTCTAGTCCCCAGTTCAGTATGTAACAACTCTGGTTTATCCTCAGGCATTCACCAGTAACCTTATGAAAAATGAAGCAATGGTTCTAAAGCGTAATCTCCAAGGAGGGATCCAGCATAGGAGAATATCTCTAATACTTTCAAACATGTCTTCCAAGGCCTCTTTTTATCTCTTTTATTTGTCTTTTACTATTTCAGCCCTCTAGACTTTTGGCCCTCCAGATATAGCTGTACAACTTCCATCTTTCCATTGACTATACAGACTAGGGCTAATGTGAGTGTAATCCAGTAACATCTGGGGGAGCAGAAGGCAAAGCAAACATCAGAGCTGGTATTTAGTGTTGTATTTACTGCCAGGAAAATGTATAGCTTACCACCCATTTTAGACTTTTCCATATATACTCGTCCCTTCAGATTTGTGGCTTAGACTTTTGCAGATTTGATTATTCATAGATTTTATTAATATGTTCCCTTAACGAATATCTAGGTCCTCCAGTGAAACTCTACGGTCAACTTTAACCAAAAGTCATATTGAAGGACCTAGAGCAGGGGTAGGCAACCTATGGCCTGGGGGCCAGATGCAGCCCCCCGAGGCCTTTGGACCGGCCCCAAGCTGGTCCTGCCGCCGCCGCCAACCCCCGCTGACTGCCACCGCCTGCCATGATAATATTGATTATTGTTGTTATTACTTGTTCTTGGGGTTTTCTTGGCAAAATTTCCACAGGAGTTTTGCCATGGCTTTCCTGGGGCTGAGAGAGTGTGCCTTTTTATATATATTTTTATTTTTTTATTTTTGCTTCGGCCCCCCAATTGTCTGACGGACAGCAACCAGGCCCCCAGCTCAAAAAGGTTGCCTACCTCTGACCTAGAGATTCCTAGAGAGAACATTCCACTAGGCATTTGTAGCTCCTCCAGTACAATTCTGTGGTCATTGTCTAGCAGATGTTGAGCACAGACTTGCACTGGAGGACTTAGAGGTTCCTAGAGAGGTGTTCTCTAAAGTAAAAACAGTTTTTGTTATTTGAAGTTTTTCCACATTCATGGGGGTCCTTTGCCCCTAACCCCAGCAAATGTGGAGGAACAAGTGTAGTTGATTTGGATAATCAGTTTCTTATTCTACCAACTATTTTATAAATTAATTTGCAGAGCAGCAGTTATCATCAAACTAAAAATTCTGATCAGCTCTTCCTAGTACTAGTATTCAGCAGCTTTATGATGTCTAAGCATATTGGAATTGACAGTTTACTTGGAAAAGACTTACCTGTAATTCCTGATATGTAAGTTAAGTTCTTCTTTGCGCCTACACCTATAGAATTTGATTCACCTTTCTTGCCCATCAAGAGTTGTCTTGCACTAATATATGAGTTGTTTTGCACTGAACACATAAAATGAAATTCCTGAATAAGTATTAGTTGGTGTAGAAAGATTCTTAGCACATTTAGATCACATGACATCTGAAGATTTTTTTTAATATTGGAATTATCATGACATTTAACAAATGGCCCTAAGATTACATACATGATACTTATTTAAACAGACACACTAATCCAAGTTAGGCCTTAGAAATAAAACATGGAGTGTTCAAATTACAGATTTGTAGAAAATTCTGCCAGTCTTTGTATGGCATGGTGTCTCTGTGTGGTATGTACTTCAGTAATCATCTATTTTGCCAGTATACAGATTATTTAGTTTAATAACTCCCTTTCTGCTTTACAATTAATCCAGTCCACAATCTATTTAATCTAAAATATTAATATAATGACATTTGATGTTGCAGGACAAAATGTAGTTCAGTTGAAGGCAATAGAACTCAGCTGATTAGCTTTGGGCATTTCAGCTAAACTGTAGTGTAAAGTGGCCTATCAGTTTTCCTTTTGCATTGCAGTATTTTGTTTATTGAATTTCCTCAATCTGACTTGCTTGCAGTGACTAATTTTAAAGTTTGTTTCCAAATGGTTTCATTTCAAATATTTGTCCTCTGGTACCCTCTTGTGGCTATATATATAATACCCTGCATGCATATTCCCTTAAAAGCATTTTTAAACAGTTGTTTGCAAATAGTCATTTTCTATATGTTTCTGTATCTATATCTATTTATCTTCAAACGTCCCTTGCTCTAGAAAAAGGAAAACTCTGTGGAGCAGTATGGGGTATAGATATATGAGGGGAAATGAGTACAAATCGGATGTTGCACCTTACGCAACCCTTTGGTCATGAGCTCTTTGTGGATCTGCTGCCGTGGGATAGTAAATCTACCCTGCTCATGATTTTAGGACCACTCTCTCCACAGCTGGTCTGGGTCAAATACAAGCTCTGCTGGTACCAGACCTCTGAAGAGAAAGGGTCTAGCATTGTGGGGGGGGGGCTCCTATTTGACTCACAACAGCTGCAAGACACGCAGATGTAAAACTATCATCCCAGCCTATGGATACAGTCACACTATGGTTTAGTGTCTGTGCCCATATATCAGGCTCGTGAGCAACCCCTTCCCTGCTTCTCCAGGATAGTCATGAGTAAGATTTTGGAAGCTTTTGCTTCCATTTTCAATGAATCTTTCTTGATTGATTCAACTTTCTTGATTGATTCACAGTTTCTTGATTTATCTAAATCTAGGCAAACTGGTTAGCAATGAATATGGTTACTGAAGCAAGCCATCTTCAAATTGTGGTTAATGATCGTGGCTTGTGACAGTAAATCATGGTGTCTCAAGATTCTGCTTGAGCATAATAAAGAGCTACAATGAGCTGAAAAGAGAAACAAAAGCTTCTGATTTCTTTCCTGCCCTGTCTAGAAAAGTTGAGTGTGAGGAGCATAGAAGCCCAAAGCACAAAACTGTAGCTTAGAGTGATGTGCAAACCCAGCACTATGTTATCAAATCTGCTTCTCTACTTATATTAAAGTGAAAATTTCTTGTTTTTATTTATCATCCTTTGAAAATTGGTACATTGACACATTGTACTTTGCAGATTTTAATTAGGTAAAAAAATAGAAACCTTTGCTTGTCACTGACATTTTTACAACCACATTGTCACCATCTGAGCCAATATATTGATAACTGATCTATAAAATTGTTCCTTTTGTACCTGTCTTTCTCAAAAAATGCTATATTTTGTGACTCTTCCTTCTAGCTATTACTATATGAAAAGACATGGATGAACAGGTGGAAACCATCTGTCTTACATGAAGGAGAGGGAAATATAAGAAGTGTCAAATGGAGAGGAAACCTGATTGCTTGGGCCAATAACATGGTAGGCATTGCAAGGTTGCCTTCATTTAAGTTAGTGAGTAGGTCTCTAGTATCATACTATTAGACTATTTGCAAATGTTTTAATTGTCTTGGTGATTAAAGTATCTCAGTTTTGTATATATTAGTGTCTATTTTCTAATGATCACTTGATTATTTGATAACCGTTCTTTCATATGAAGAATATAGCATATTTAATTGTATTAAAAATAATAAGAAAAGTGCAGCCTAAAAATGTACAAAGCAACAGTTGTCCCAAGGCAGGTTCTATTGATACTGTTGACACTGTTATTTGTTCTGAGCCACCAAGAATAAAGGTGGGTTATAAAATTTAATCCATGCATAATTAATGGTACTGAAAGGGACATTCAGTAGGTTAATTAGCAAAGAACTCGAATTTAGACTTCTTATAGTAAGGGACCTTTATGTAAAAAGCACAGTTGAATTTGCTGTTTTAACTAAAATTGGTGCCTCTTGCTGTGATCCAATTAATTGCATATCTCCTCTTATCTGCTTTGTGTTTGAGTTCAGTTTCACTTTCTAGTGAGCAGAAGCAAAGAATAAACTAAAGACTTTAGCAAGGCTTGCTCAGCATCCAGTGTGGGATGCAGCTACATTCCACATATTAATAACAACTAGAAAGAAATTAGCTATCACTTCTTCTCAGCAGCAATAGATTATAGTTTGGGGCTAGGAAATACAGCATCCTTTCAACAGTAGCTCAGCCTTAAGATGAAACAGAGAGATGTTGTGTAGGAAATGAGAAAGAGGTGAGCTTCTTGAAAAGAACATCATCCAGAAAAACTGGTAGC
Source organism: Phrynosoma platyrhinos (assembly GCA_020142125.1). NCBI lineage: Eukaryota > Metazoa > Chordata > Lepidosauria > Squamata > Phrynosomatidae > Phrynosoma > Phrynosoma platyrhinos. Next base: position 61,095,841 of record CM034710.1, read on the forward strand.
TTGTATCACTTTTTAAAACAAAGTGGATGAAATTTAATAGAAAACCACCACATTTCTTTAGATGTGGGATCTGTATAGAGCTATTAAATGTCAAGATATAATGTTGTTGAATTTATTTTAAACTTAAATTTATTCTTTGGTGAAAGTGTTAGTTCACTTCAGTGTGTGTATGTATGCATATACACACAGAGAGATACATATACATGTCTTTGTGTTGCATTGCTATAACTTGTGGGTTCTGCATGATGTTCTGAACCATTGATTATTATTCTATGTTATCTCCCATGAGAGGTGATTCTTCAGCTGTCACACATATTCCCAGAGGATGCATGAAGAATATATACCTTAATTGTGTCACGCTGAGGAAAAGATGCCAGTGACAGAGATAATACCAAGAACCTCAAGAACTTGTAGCTGAATTTCCAGAGCAGGGGTAGACAATTGAGGGGGAAATCGGCTTCTCAGCACTTTATGGGATACCAGCAGCAAACCTTTAATAC
>CM034710.1:61096440-61112271 GCA_020142125.1 Phrynosoma platyrhinos
AATAATAATAATAATAGTTATTTATATCCCACCCCTCTGCAGAGCAGTCGGGGTGGCTTGCAACATTAAAATTACCATGCAGATAAGTTACAATACAATATGGACATAGTCAAAAATCCCAAAACCCACCCGCCCCTTAAAAAAGTATTAAACAAAAATATACATTAAAACATATTTAAAATAATCTCGCCTGAACAGCATAACAAACAATAGCAGCGACTGAAGCAGAAGTTGGAGAAGAGAAGATGGGCTAACTCCTTTTCATTTTTTGTAGGAAGTATTGTATTATTCTTGAGAGTATAGCTTTTGAGCATGGATGTTTCTGTGCATATGTAGGTCCTCATGCTAAACTATGCCTGCAGGGATTAAGTTGTTACTGCCGGCCGGCTTTAGTCACTCTGACAAAATTATAGTTTGCTGCAGAGCAAACAGACTGATACAAGCATTTTCCTCCAAATGGCTCCAATCCCATGCCCATCTCCAGGATTTTTTCTGTGCTTGCCAGTATGACCATGATGCCACCTTGATATAACTTGTGGTACGATATATCTGGACTTTGGTCTTGTGTGTGAGGTGCAACACTGAATTCTCTTACTGTGTATTACTTCCAGGGTGTGAAGATACTTGATGTGATTGCAAAGCAACGAATCACCAACGTGCCCCGAGATGATATAAGCCTTCGTCCTGATATGTATCCCTGCAGCCTTTGCTGGAAAGATAATTTAACACTGATTATTGGCTGGGGAAATTCAGTAAAGGTACAATTACCTGTCTTTGTAATAAATGCTTGCTGCTATCACAGACAAACAGAGGATTATTTCTGAAAAGCAGAGGCGATAGGGAGGAAAAAAAGAAAAGAATTTGATTTGACTACTGTGTAGAGAACTCCTGCTGCCATAGAAATGTCATTGGGCTGACCTTCATAAGAAGGAATAATGACAAATGCCCAGTGGTCAGACGGATTTCTCTAAGCGTGTGCAGTTTGCAAGGCTGTGGGATTATTGTCCTTTCTTTGTCTTCAAGAGATGCGCTTGGAAAGCTGCTAAGACAGAGTTGGGAAATTCATTAATTCTTCCTAACCTAGTCAAGAAGTGTTTAGCATGAATGTTTTAGCAACCATTTTTCATCCGGCCTTATTTCAATGGCTAGTGTAATCTAGACCAGGATGGTGAATGCAGGATTTCAGCAACTGCTTTCCAGAAGTACCAGTCTGCAAAACTACCACAAGAATGAAATATAAAAGACTCTAAATGAATTTCTTAAAAGCCCCTTTCTAAAAATGAAATCCTATAAATAGTTTCCTGGGACCAAGCCCTATTGAACTCAGTGGGTAGACATGTTAAGGATGTCTACTTATGCACTGTAATAAAGCTTCTGCATTGCAAAGTCCTGGAAAGGTTTTTTGGAATATGTTTATAAATCCTCAAAAGAATTAAATTATTCTAGTGTAAATGTCCCTATGGTCTGTTACTTATAATGTTGACCTAGCATTATGACCACTGGAAACAAGTTGTGTATTGTGGGGGTGGGGTTTGACTCTGTACAAAAAAGAGTAATAATAAAAATGAGAAGTTACAGGGCACTTTAAAGACTATCAATTTTTTGGAGGCATCAGTATTTCTAAGCAAAAATCTCTCCTTCCTCAAATGTAGACTTTTCTACCCAAGTGGAAGATATATATTTGGTAACTGTCAAAGTAACAAGTCCCTTTCTGTATTCCAGTTTTTCTCTGATCGCACACTTAAGTGTGAACTCTTTGCATATATATCTAAAGCTCTAAGATTATACTCCATGTGTCTGATTAAAATTCTCAAAATGTCATGCTGTGAAAAATCTGTTAAGTTTTAAAGGTGCCACACAGCTCTTTCTTCCCTACAACAGATTAACACTTCTACACATTTTTCTTATTATTGACTTCATTGCAACTGTCAGACAGAACTAATTATATGAAATAAGTGAAAACAGAGAGAAAGCAGAAAGGAAAATTAATGTTATATTTGAAATTAAAATATAGCCAGAATTTTATTGTTACCTAGGATATTTGTTTCATTTAAGTTCTTTGCTCTCTCTGGGGGGTTGCAGACTGCCAGAAATAGTGCAAATTGAGTCCACTTTTAGGATTAGGGTTAGTGTTAGGGAATCATGGGAATTGGTTTTTTTTCCCCTGAGACATTGAGCCTTCTCTGTCAGAGAGCTCTGGTGCCACAATAAAATACAGTTCCCATGATTCCCTAACCCTAACCCTAAAAGTGGACTCAATTTGCACTATTTCTGGCAGTCTGCAACCCTGTTTCTTAAAATGTCATCTTCATGGAAATTGTAACCTTCACATTTGCCTATGTCTAAAAGTTGCAGTATTTTTTCAGGCAAGCAACTGCCTTTAATTAATACGGTGATTTTATTTTATAGATCTGCTCAGTAAAAGAACGACATGCAAGTGAAATACGAGACCTACCTAGTCGCTACGTGGAAATTGGTATGAGCATAGCACATTTCCCATAACTTCCAGAAAAGCTTTTCACCAACAGATGTTAAAACCGTATCATCTTTGTGTTTGGGTTTCCTAAAAATGGATATTTGGAGGACCATAAATTCACTGTATGAAAAACATTTCAGTAAGTTTCTCAACATTTTTAGGTAGGAAGCTGGGTATAAAAGGCAAAACCTGGTAACCCATTTCTGTAAATATGAGAGTGTATTTCTTGCAATGGTTATAAAGTGTTGCATATGGATAATGGTGTGTGCTGTCTTGGTCACATCTGTGTGTAAATGTGATGAGTTATTATGGTACCTAAAATGTGGCTCTCTGGTTCCCACCACCGTTAAAACAACTGTCAGAAAGTGGTTGTATCCTTCTTGACAAGTGAACAGTTGCAGTGTGGACTCTAGCCTAGGGATAGATGATTTGATGCTATTTAAACATATTCTTTAGGCATACCCTGAGAATAGCAGAAGTTGGAGTGTGCACAGGAAGGGGAGGTGGGGAGAAGAAGAGCTATACTGTCATAAATCTGTCCAGGCACATGTTGTAAGGGTGGAGTATTTGTAGAGACAGCTTCTTTATCTTCTCTCTTCCAGCCCACAGTCTTCCTTACATATTTGAGGATCAGTGCTTTATCTCACTTAGCTGCTAACAATCTGTTTGAGATTTCCCGTTCTGGTTTCAGATCACAGCATTCCAGCTCTGTTGAATGCTGTGAACATCGCTCCTTTAAAGATTGCTTGAATGAGACTGAGAGGAGATTGTCATTTATCCATGTTTTAATAGAGATTACAATATCTTTTGATATCATCTTGCTTAAGAATCTTGTATTGTACAGGATCATCTGCCTCTGGTTCCTGATACTGTTACTATGCAGTTAATGATATGTGGTGATTTAGGTTTTTGTTATTGTTGACAAAAATGTTATAAATCAAATGCTTTGAGAGCTGGTTAATTAGCAAGGATGGACTTACACCAAATAGAAATATAGGCAAAGAGCATCCTTCCATTTGATCAGCTTTTAAATGCCTTCTTTGTATTCTGCTGTAGCCAATTTTACAACTTTGTACAATTTTCATCAATAATTCGTTCTTGCCATATAAAATAATAGCTTTACATGTATGACTCTGTTCATAATGATTCATGAACATTCATAGGCATGCTGTTTGGTGAATGGGTACTGATGCAAATATTTTCACCAGGACAAGGGAGGAAGAGGAGAACATTAACACAATGCTACTCATACATGATACTCATACAAATCAATGCTTACCAACTTCAGAAATGTAGATGAATTGTTTTGTTGGTCTCAACTGTTGAATTGATGGTTGGATAAAGTGCTTGTAAAAAGAAGGTCTGGCTATGGAACAGAGACAGCTTTGGTCACCTTGGTTGATGACCTATGCAGGGAAATGGACTGGAGGAGTATGTCCCTGTTGGCTCTGCTGGACCTTTTAGTGGCTTTTGATACCATCAGCCATGGTATCTTTCTGAGATGCCTCTCTAGGTTAGGACTTGGGTTCACAATTCAGTACTGGTTCCAAGATATCTCAGAGGGGCACATTCAGAAAGTAGTGCTGGGGGAACTCTGCTCAGCCTCATGGTCTTTGGCCTGCAGGATCCCTCAGGACTCAGTTTTCTCCCCCATGCTATTCAAGCATCTACATAAAACCACTGGGAGAAGTTGGAGTTTTGGAGTTGGATGTCACCAGTATGCCGATGTTTCCCAGTTCTAACACTCTATTCCATTCAGTTCTAAGGAAGTTATTTCTGTACTAAACCAATGTTTCTGTACTAAACCAATATCTGCTGTTGGTAATGGACTGTAGACAATGTAGACAAACAAATTGAAATTTAATCAAGACACAGGTACTCAGATCCAAGCCTGGATGCCCAGGAGTGCATTTCCACAGCTAAAATGCGTACAGCAGCTGCACCTGTTCCTTGAGAGCTCAGATGGCTATAGTGACACATGTCTTCATTGCATCTCATTTGGACTACTGTAATGCATTCTAGAGTCTGAAACAGACAGGCCAAATAAAGCGCCTTCCAGGTGCTTTGGGGGTGTGGTGTTCAAATGACACACACCTCCAAACTGTCTGGAAGCCGCACTGAAGCAGTGACCATATGCCGTGGTCCCAAGGCTGGCTGCTGCCATAGTCCCAAACTGGCCGCTGGCAAGGAGCATTTTTTTTAGCTTCTTTTGCCGGTGGCCCTGGGTCACCTTTGGCGACCGCAGTGCAACTTTGGCCTGGTCCAGAGGCGTGCATCATCTGTATGCCACACCCCCAGATCAGCCCACGTCCTGTGCTTTTGGCCCGTTTGTTTCGGGCCTATATTTCCACGAATAGGATCTAAATTCTAAATACTCAACTATAAGTCAACCTCATGTATAAGTCAAGGGCAAATTTTGGGGCCAGAATTATGGGTTTTGTTATGACCCATGGATAAGTCAAGGCAAAAATTTAGGGACATATAGCAAAGGATGTAAAGGATGAAGCAAAAGAAAACAATGCTAAAGAACTTACAAAATTTCTGTAGGCATAACTGTTTGTGCTCACTCTTAAGGTTGGATGGATGAGAGAGTAGAGGGAGTCAGTGCTTCCAGAACAGATTATACGCCTGCTTTCACCAGGGGATTGTTCCTTCTTTTAAATAAGAGACACAGTTTTTTTGGTAAACATTTTGGACCTAAATTTCTAGACCTATACATGAGTATATACAGTAGTATCTAGAGGCCTTCTTGGGAGGTCTGTAAACAGGTTGGATGGCCATCTTTTTGGAATGTTTTAATTGTGTATTCCTTCATGGCAAGGGGTTGGGCTTGGCCCCTGTGGTCCCTTCCAACTCTATGATTCTAGTCAGAAGACTGCAAAATATAATAATAATAATAATAATAATAATAATAATAATAATAATAATAATAATAATTTGTATGTCCCGCTCTCCCAGTGGATCGAGATGGGAGTACAGCAATAGAAATAAAACAACAAGGTTTAAAACATGGCAATAAAAACATGACAAAATTACAATAAAAATTCTTAAAACAAACATTAAAATTACAAATGCAATAAGACAATAAAATTAACATTAACATTAACAATAAAATTGACAATTACATTTACTAAAGCAAGTCCAGGCAATAACGGAGGTCTTCCTTCTTGGGGGATCACTGTCTAGTGTTATTTTATATAAGTTAAAATATAAGTTGGTTGCACCAACCCTTTTTCATGGTGAGACATTTATGATGGTGCATCCTGCTAAATGTTTGCCCAGTGCTTCCCTTTGCTTTGAGACAGTGGCTCTGATGGCTTCTATGTCAGTGAGGTTGCAAATCTTCCCCAGGTTTTAGTTGAGGTTTTAAAGGAACCATTCAGGTTGCTGAACCAATTTTAGATATAGATTGAATAGATTCTTTGAAATTGGGACTGAAACTGGAAACAGATCCACTGACCCACTGACATGGAAACCACCAACTACCATTGGTTTGAGATATGGTATACACAAACCCACACCCACATACACACATGCACAACTGGAAAGCTCTGTGAGTGTACTTGGGAGAGTAAAAGACCTGGATGTACAAAGAAAAATAGGCACTTCCCCCCCCCCCCAACATGACAATACTAACTAAAATAATTGTGCAGAAACAAAGTAAGGTGAATGTTGATCTGTTCCCTTAGGGATATTATTAGCACAAATGAGAGTAGGATTATAAAGTTCATTTGCATGCTAGAAGGGCCACAAAATGTTCTTTGTAACGATAACACACCAGTACTTTGGATTAACGCTGAAGCCTGTCTTCCACCACCCCCCTTTTCTGTTCTCAGTGTCCCAGTTCAATACTGAATTTTTCATCAGTGGGATTGCACCACTCTGTGACCAGCTTGTCATACTTTCTTATGTAAAGGAGATTTCAGAGAAGACAGTAAGTATTTTTTTTTTTACAAATGAAAATAACCAAAGCCAAATAAACCCAAATATAAATTGGCCAATGGTGTCTGAGGATTCCCATGTCACTGTGATGGGAATTCTGCTCTGGTGCTTCTCCAGTCCCAGGTGGTCTCTCCCCATTATAGGTTGAGCTCTTTGAATAGCTTCTGTAAAGTTTGCCCTGAAACTCAAACAGATTCATTGCCCCACTAACAGGAGCAAGACACATACCTCTAGTTATTGACTATAGTCTTCTGCACATGTGTTTGGGAGCACCAGTGTCCCAGTAGGACTTGTTTTTGAAGAAGTATATAAACAATTTAAGACTTTAACAGCTCATGCCATTAGACATTAAGGTCCCTAGACAGCCAAGCTCCAAATGCTAGCAAACCAGCAACCATTAGTGATTCTCTAACAATGCTGTTTTCTTCCTTGCATGGTATAGGTGTGCCAACTAAGAAGCTTTCTTTGGAGTGGCAAAAATGGAGGAATGTAGATAGTCTGTAAAATAGCATCCAGTGGCTTCAATATTGTTTGTGTGCAGCTGCTTCTTGGTAATAAAGCAGCAGCTTTACACTGTGTGGTACAAGTTACCTTCTTTTCCAGATTATAATGCAGTTTTAGTTTTGGCAGAGCCACAAACTCTTTATATGCCAGCAACTAACATCAAATCAAAGCTTTGACCCACATTTGATGAGACATTTATGAATAACCAGATGTCTGCTGGTGGTGGTGCTCCTCCTCTTCCTCTTCCTCTTCCTCTTCCTCCTCCTCCTCCTCCACTCCAGTGCTGCATGACCCTGGGCCAGTTACCATGTCTCAGCCTAACATACCTCACATATTTGTGGTGAAGATACAATGAGTGAGGAAAGAATGATGGGTTATTCCTTGAGCACCTTGAAAGAAAACCGATGTGTAGCTAAGGGAGCATTAATAATTCTTCCTCAGTGAAATACTCTTTAATCCCCACATTTCTAGCATTGCAATAATTTAAGATTTTAGTTGAGTATTTTTAGATACAGTCTAGGCATTTAAAGAAAAGGGGCAGGCAGAGTTAACTGAGGAAACTGAATAAATAAAATATAATAATTGTCGGTGTGAACGCTTTTCATGTCTTAATCCCTGCTGTGCTAGAAGTTTAGGGACTGAAGGAAAATTTTATGGGAGAGCAGAATTCCCATTGGAGAGAGAATTCCCACATTTTGCACCCCTGGTAGCTGGACCCCAAATGAAAATGAGGCTATTGGTGGAATAAATAAATAAATAAATATAGATAAAATATAAGCATAACTGCCCAGAAAGAGAGTCCAAAGCAAGTGGAGGAGATGTTTCATCTTTTGTCACTGTTCACCTGGTTGCAGAAGGCAAGCTGAGTAGGCAGTGACAGGGAGGAAGAGCAGGAGCAGAACCAGGGATGAGTGGTGGGCACCCTATGTTGGTATGGCTCAACAATGCTTACCTTGGCCCTGTATGTCATTAATCTTTTGTGTGTGGATGAACAGGAATTAAAGCTTAAATTGAGGAGAGATGTGTTGACATAGCATATTCTTTTAAATAAAACTTGGAAAGATGATTGGATTATAGTCGGTGTGAGTGATGCGGGAAGAGCAACTGTTTGGTACCATTGTCTCTGACCCATGTGCACACATAGACAAAAGGATGTATTGGATCCCCAGCTCTATGCAGGGATGATTCTGGATTCTTCATGACGCATTCATTTTACAATATAAAATGAAGGAAAGAAGAGTGGAGGAAGAGGGAAAACCCTTGAAGTTACAGCATTGAGAGTGGCAGATGCTCTTGATCATTTCCTTGGTAGTGAACTGGCATTAGACAGCCATTGCTATAGTAACCCTGAGCAACTGGGTGCACACTGTTGCTAGGCAATGTAATGCCGTTGGCTCAAGGTAATGCTCAAATCTATTGAAATCAATAGGGTCAGCTTCTGGCCCTCTTGCAGGACAGCTAGATTATTATTTTCTATTATTTTAAAGAAAGGAACAAAGGTGTTAGTGCAGCTTCTCCCTGGAGAACTAATACTGTAGTTCCTTTCTCTGAGTGAGTCTGAGGGGGGGAAAGTCAAGCTACTACATGAAGACAGGGATGAAGCTGATAAATAGGTGCTTGGGAAGAGAATAGGGTGTAACTAATAAAAACTAGTAATACTATTGAGTGGGTGTCGAGAATGTACAGCCCCTCAAAAAAGTTTTACCCTTTGGAATTTTACCCTGGAATCTTTTTCAGAACTGTTGATGCTGCTTAAATAGTCAGAAACATAAAACCTATGAAGATTTCATGAGCTTGTAACTATTTTGAGCAGTTTTTGGCAATCCAGTGCCCTGCAAATAGTTTGAAATGCAACTTCCATTTGAGAGTGTCAGGTTAGGAAAGCCTTGTCTTGCACACATAACTTTAGCAGCCACAGTATGGAAAAACCAAAACAACATTTAAAATTATGAATTCACATGGGTGAGCTGTCATGAACAAGGGCATTCTGACATCTGCTGATTACTTACTGAGCATCAGGACTTATTATTTTTTTTACAAGAACCACACTTGAACTATTTGGTGTGCACAAGTTGTACTAAACTATGGCTTTGTGTTAACAGTTTTAGTAAGCCTTGAGGATGTGTCATTATGTCTCACATCTTTATGCAAATTCAGCATAGCAACAGATTGTTTCTTGGTGTCTTCCACTAGCTGATATCATTCCAAAGGCTTGAGGAGGAGATTTCCACCTAGTACAAACCGTTAAGCTCTTATGTCTCGTAAGCAGATAGCAGGTTATTCAAAACTATTTAGTTGATGCTGAGCTTATTTACAATAACCAAGGTGTTCTAGCATGTTACAGTGCAAATGACACTTGTATGTTTCTGTGACTATATTAGGTGCTGACAGTATGGAATCCAGTACAAAGACTGTGCAGTCTACATCAGGGACTGGCAGTCAGAAGCCTCAGGGGCTTCTCATCTGACTTACAGCATAAACATTCATCTCAAGCAGCCTCCCCTCTTCCAAACTACACACATATCAGCTGTATGCTCTATAGCCAGGGCACAAGGAAAGAGCTTTTTAGGTAGCAGCATGAGGCATCTGCTGAATACCCTGGAGAAATCCTGTCAGTCAGAGTAAGGATAGCATTTGGCTAAATGGATTCTTTGGTTGACTGTTTGTGTAGACAATTGTGTACTGTAGAGAAATAACTCCATTTCAAAGGGATACAATTATATTCTTTTCAGATGTATTAAGAGGTATATCACACATCCTTTGGTTTGATACTGAGCATGGTTCCCTTTTCCCAGGAAACAGAATGTTGTGCCAGACCCAGGCTTGATATAATCCAGCCGTTTCCTGAATCTTGTGAGGAAATCTCTTCTGATGCGCTCACAGTGAGACGCTTCCAAGAAAATGAATGCCGAGATTATTGCTTAGGTGAGAGGTTTTTAGTAATTTCAGCCATTTTTCATGGTATTGTTTTGTTTGATAGTTTGTAATGTGGGCAGAATTCTGTAATGGTTATGGTATTGCACTGTGAAGGATATTAGGGATATTGACTACAGCAGCGTGAAAAACAGTGGATGGTACAAGGGGCCATTTTCATCCCCATACCCTTTGAGGAGCATCTGCCTCAAACCTGGCTGTTCTGCAGCCAAAAATAAAACTAGATGTGACTTCCAGTTTCTGATTTCAGTTGTTTACAGCTGCATTTCATAGTTTGGGAGGAGGGCTCTTTGCATTTTTCCACTTGGCTTCAGGACTGATTTTTGTCATTGATGCAGTATTCTCCTTATTTGGGGTACATGTATATGCAGGATTCAGGTGGATTGGGGAGTCTGTCAGCTACACAAAATGCCCCTGGAGAATCATAATTTATGCAGTGCTGGTCTGCAGTGTTAAGGTGTCAATTGTAACTGTATGGTTTCATCACAAAAACTTGAAATTATGATTTATTGAAATCTGCTTAGAGGCAGTGCCTCAGAACTGATCTCTAGCTTTCCTATTGGGCCAGTTTAATAGCCCCTAGCCTCTTAAGCCTGTTGCTTAAGAGAAAAAAGAATGTGTTACTTTGGTATAGGTCTATTGCTAGTTGGTGCTAATTTGTAATTTCTTGTTCTGATGTATTAATTTATTATTTTTTGGCAGTGTGCATGATGAATTTAAATAATGGTGAAATCCAGTATTAATCTACTCATGCCTAAGATATCCATAATAGCTGTATTCAGTGACCAGCATGTCAGTGTTTCATCCTTAGGAATAATATAGTGCAAAATTATATCTTAGTGGGAAATTGTTTAAATTGTTCATCTATCTTTTACAGAATATTCAGAAGGAGAATCACTTTTTTATATCATCAGTCCAAGAGATGTTGTTGTAGCCAAAGAACGTGACCAAGATGATCATATTGAATGGCTCTTAGAGAAGAAGAAATATGAAGTAACTTAATTTCCCCCCCATTTTCTAAGTCTTGTCAGTGTAATACAAAGAAATGATTGAATCTCTTGTTTTTAACTGCTTAAGTTTTAGAATATAGGCCTGATTCCAGTTTTAGAAACTTCCTCAGAATAGACAATATATTTAGATGTTGTCACAGGATCATACCATTTCCAGACCTATCTCATTGTCATGCATTTGCTGTAATGACTACACAACACATAAGAGTGTAACACCTGCTTAAGCATTCCTGGCTTTTTAAGAATTCTCTTTAAATTCTTTATTATTTTTATTTATCATTTATGATAAATAAATATGAACTCAGTATATGGAGAGGATGGGGGTGAACAATGAATGTTCTGATTGCATCCCTGTGTGTTATTTTTTTAATTGTGTTTTTAATATTCAGGCTTGCTGAATGGGTCATTCTACCCCAAGTTCTTGATGGTGAAGAACCCAGTGCCACATCATTATTTATGCCTAGATTACGTACAGCTTTTGGTTTAATTCCATTCTGAGCCTCTGAAAATGTTTAACCAACATTGGCAGCAACATTGTCAAACGCTTGTAAAAATGTTTCCTTGTAAAATTCTTTGTTTTACAAATACAATATGCACTTGAATTGCTTCACAGTGCATTAGTCTAAAGGTTATTTAGAAAGTTTTGGTGCAATAAGGTTAAAGCAATCAAAATAAATATGAAATGGAAAGTTTCAGTTATTTTGGTGAGTTGGTGTAACAAACTGCTACAATTTAGAATTTGCAAATATTATGTTTTAAGTTCAGAATTCCAGCCAGCATATTAGCACTTGAAGCTTATTGAGTTACAGTATGTGTTTGGGTTCTTACTCACTAAGGACACCTAGGAATGCAGAGCCTATGTTTTTGGTGCCTTTTTATGCTATCTGTCTTATCAAGGAAAATACAATGGTAGCTAAGAAGGTTTTTTGTGATGGAAATTGTGAGTTTCCTTGTGCTGTGAATACATGCTAGTAAAGAAAGGGAGTTGAACACATACTTGTGTACCCAATTTGTGACAATCTTCTATTGGTTTTACTCTGCAATCATCTATGCAGTTTAATTTTTCCAGAGGAGAAAATGTTAGTTAGTCCATGTTGTACATCAGTATGCATGAAGTGCTATTCCCCTGGACTCCAAAGGCTTTTGAGTATATTCTGCCAAAAGCCCTTTAAGGTTTAATAGACAGGGAATAGCTTGTGTTGTAACCCACATTAAGCTTTCACTTTTCATTTTGGATAGCAAGATGCCAGCTCTATTTCTGCACACACAGAGTAGCTTTAGTGGAAGAGCCACAAATTAAACGTAATGGAAAATCATTCTCCTACTAGTCAGAGATTTATTTTTTCTCTTAGTTGAGCATTAAGAAAACAAATCAAGGTTCCTTTTTCGACAGGTGCCTTTCTAGCACAGGTTTCTGTTAGAAAATGAACTCTTGTGATTGCACTTCATGTGGTGTCATCCTTCTGAAATTTGATCCTGGTATACTAATGTGGAGTGAACACAGATGGAGGCCAAACTCCCTTTTTTTTTTGTTTTTTGTTTAACAATTGCTTTTGTTTCAGTATGAATTCAAAGCTGTTCATTCGACCATGACATTAAATGTTCTAGTGCTTTCAGACAAGCAACACAAAAAAAATAAAGGCAATTCTACAGTTTTTTCTACAGAAGTTTTGAATAGTTGCTTTGAATTTCATTGTTATTGTATTATATAGGAGGCTTTGATGGCAGCTGAGATCAGTCAGAAGACTATTAAAAAACACAAGATACAGGTAAGTCTATGAACTTGATTTTTGAAATGTAAAATCTCGGTGAGAGAAATTAATGTTGTCCATAGGATAAATCGGGCATTCAATTAAATACATGGTTACTATGAGTCTAGTTTTCCCATCTCCATCTGTAATGTCTAGTACCATTTCACTTGCTTCCTAGTTTTTAAATGTTCCATTTCCCCTTTTTCTCTGTCAGAGGTAGCTAAATATGTAAAATAGCATTGCTGGTTGGGGACATACATAAGAATGGCACTGAGATGTGGCTTCAATATACTAAATAAAGCGTGCCCATGCCAACAACAGGCTTGCCATCTGCAGATTTGAGTTTCCATGGATAGCAAGCCCTGACTTTTTAAATGGCATGTGTGCAAGCAGCTGCACGTGTGCACGTGCACCCATTGAAAACAGTGGGATTTGCAGTCCTGCATTTTTTGCTATCCATGGGGGGGGGGGTCCAGAACGGATCCCCCATGGATAGCAAGGGACCACTGTATAATCAAGGTGAGTGGGGAAAGAGATGCATGGCTGTGATTTGGATAGTATTGTACAATCTAGTTTGGCCCAATAGCTGATGACAATCACTGCCCAATCAGCATTATGCTATTTCTGTTACTGGTGTCAGTTTAATTCAGTATTCTAAATTGAAGTTGAATTGGAACTGGAACTTTTGAGTTCTTAATTATAGAGGGTTCAATTCAAGAACATGTAAAGTCATAAAGACAATAGTGCTTTTAAGCAGAAAATGCATACGGAGCCACAGCATGTTCATTGCATGAAGTAAGAGATTTTGCATGAAATGCAGAGATTCTAGGTTAGGTAATTGTTTCCAAGCAGATATGAGCCACATTACATTTATGTTCTTACAAACTGACTACCAAGAACTCTATAACTACTTTCCTTTCTTGTTCCTCACTACCACTGCACCTCTTAATTTTTACTTTGTGGCCTGATTCCAATGTAACTGTAAACAATGGCTGTGAGGAGCAGATTGAAAGCTTCTGCTGCTGATTTCAGTTAACTATAGTTTAGTGTTGCATCAGACACCTGAACTGTGAGTTATCCATGTTTAGTTTAAACAAGCCCATTTCATGACTTATAGTTGTGAAATGTGGTGGTGTCAGGCAGAAGTTTCCAAAATCTTCCCCAGCTACAATGCAAGAGAAGAAGAGAAGTTACCTGAGTTGTAATGTGTTCATATGTTCTTCTCCTTTAATCCCTTCAAATATGTTACTGAGTGTACTATCAAATTCACGATGGCCAAGTTCAGATATAACACTAAACAATGGTGTTATGAGAATGAGTTTATTCTCATAACAGCAATAATCCATTGTTTACTGTTATGTCTGAATTTGGCCATCATGTATTTAATAGTACACTCAGTAACTTATGTGGAGGGATTAAAGGAGAAGAACATATGAACACATTATGAACTATGGATTCCAATGGATGGAGACCTGGCCTGATTGTGAACTTGGTTGGAGCTGTGAACTCTTCGGGTAGCCTTGGATACAGATCACTCTGAGTGTCAATCAATCATTACTATAAATGGAGTAATAGTGGCAAATCTCACATAGCAGAGTTGACCAATAAGAGCCCTATACATCTTCAGAGAACAAATGTGGAACTTGCACTGACACCTTTCCCATACCAGCTGCCATCTGCAGGGCTCTTTCACTCTACCTCTCCAAGGTCAAGAAAGATAAATAATGAAGTAGCTTCAGTGCCATAATTGCTGTTTCCCACCTATAACTTTTTTGCATGTCCCAGCTTTCAAGAGTTGACAGGCATGCAGATGCTCTTCCATTCTTTATTCACACAGCTGCTATAAATAATTTTTCATATCAACAGTTTATGTGTTTAACTTTTATTTGATTTATTCTAGTGTACAGTTAAATGTTCCACACAAAGCTTTTAGTGAAGCAAGTCCTGGAACAGAGAATCATCATCAATTCTAACTACTTGGAGGTTTTGTTTTGTTTTGTTGCTTTCCCACAAATGCTTTAGACTTTATTGTGGCTGTGTTTCTTGATACAGAAATGTGTGGTATTGGGTTAAAAGGGCAGAAAACATTTTAAATGCAAGCAAGAAGGCTGCAAACTAAGGGCCTTTACAGACTGCCAGAAGTAATGCAGCTTGAGGCCACTTTAACTGTCCTGGCTGAGTGCTAGGGAATCATGGGAACTGTACTTTTTTCTGGGACATTAAGCTTTCTCTGTCAGAGTGCTCTGCTGTCACAATAAACTACAGTTCCCATGATTCCTTAGAACTGAGCCAGGGCAGTTAAAGTGGCCTCAATCTGCATTATTTCTGGCAGTCTGTAAAGGCCCTAAAACTCAGAACTGCAACTGTAACTGCAACTAATATTCCATAGAAAAGGTGGTGTCAATATCCTGAGATACACTTTAAACTAAAAAGTTAAGATATTTCAAATAGATTGATAGAGTTCATGAAAACATGAGAAGAATGTGATGATATAAATATCCATGAATGATGACACATTGCATGACTGAATCCTGAGAATAATACTCCACTCCTCCATTTCCTGCTTAGTCAATTCACCATCATGGGCAGCAGAAGTGAAAAGAAAGAGAGGTGAAAAGAAAGAGAAGATAATACGTAATGTTTAGGGAACTTGCAGTCCTTCCTCTAAATATTGCCTCCCTAGATTCTGATTTTCCCCTAGAATGTACTTGTGAGGATGACATTGCTTTTTCTTGATTGGATGAAAAAGACATGGTCTTGCCTTGATTTGGTGAAAGTTCTCTTTAATCATTTCTCACAGTGAAACTGTGACTCCCCACCTCACCCATAACATTATTGTTCCTCATCTGAAACAACCAAATGGCAGATGGCTATGCATGGGTGCAACATGTGAATTTGCCATACATACATACTTTTTGGGGTCAAGCAGACTGGCAGCTAGGAGCGGCTGGAGGTTACTCCAGCCCCAGTCACTCCTTGTTCAGTGCAGGACTGCAGCAACCAGATGCCATGGTCCCGAGGCTGGCCACTGCCGTGGTCCACAACAGACCACTGGCAATGAGTGGTTTTTTTGCGCTCCTTTTGTGGATGGGTTTGGGGCACCTAAGGCAGCTCTGGTGCAGCTGTTCTAGGATCCATTTGTTTGTCCTTTTGGCTGTCCATGGTATCATCAGCTATCTTCCCCAGGGCCACATCTCAAATGAGTTGGTTTTCC
>CM034710.1:61112371-61140261 GCA_020142125.1 Phrynosoma platyrhinos
CAGTGCTATGGTCCTATAGTTGCTGCAGCCTCTTGTGTCTCCCTTTTTATGGATGGGGATATATATTGATCGTTTTCAATCTGTGGGCCATCATTTTGGTTTCTATATATGTTGACAAATGCTGGTTAGCACTAGAATTGACTCTGTCAATGTGGATTGCAGCAGCTGAATTGGAATATCATCTGTTCCTGGTGATTTGTTTTTTGCTATTTTTCTTATAGCAGTTTTCACCTCACTTTTTAGAATTTTTGGTTCATCTTCATATGGCTCCATGTATTTATGTTTAGTGAGTTGCATAGAAAGCATGATTTTATTCCACCACCATCCTCAAAAATGTGTAGTAACAAGGTCAAGAAGAGTGTCTTTTCATCTGGACCCATAGGGGGAAATTATTTTAAGAAGCAAGTTTTTTTGGCTTTGGGTTGTTTTGTTTTGTTTTGGTAAAAGTGCTTTGATAATGTCCAAAAAACTTGTGTATTATCAAAGAACTGGCTGTTTGGGATACCGTCATATTTATGCCAAACTAATTGCTTAGTTATAAATGTCCAAGACTTTAATGCTAAATGATACGGGCCTTTACAGACTGCCAGAAATAATGCAGCTTGAGGCCACTTTAACTGTCCTGGCTCAGTGCTAGGAAATCATGGGAATTGTATTTTTTTCTGAGACATTGAGCCTTCTCTGTCAGAGAGCTCTGGTGCCACAATAAACTACACTTCCCATGATTCCCTAGCACTGAGCCAGGGCAGTTAAAGTGGCCTCAAGCTGCATTATTTCTGGCAGTCTGTAAAGGCTCATAGTTTTAGACTTATTTCTAATTAATTGTATTTGTTTTCATCACAGGACATAGGTTTAGCCTACATAAATCATCTAATGGAAACTGGAGATTATGACCTGGCAGCACGGTAATATTTAACATTTGTATTAGCTCGGGAGAGGGGTCACTTACTCCTATGATTTTCTCAGAATTGGGGTGTGGGAAGCATATATCTCTAAGCAAGTGGTACAGATTTCTGTTAATATAGTGATGCTTACATTATTCTAATGTGCCTATCATTTTCTTACAAGACCAATATTAGAATGCTGTCAGCATAGATGATAATGAGTAAAGGAAAATGCACCTGACTACTCGGCAACATTTTGCCCTTGTGACATCCTATGGCTAGGATTCATCTAAGAATTGAATTCTCCTTTAATTCTGGGAGCTCAATGCACATAATGTACGGATGCGGTTGTTGAATTGTGGCCTCAGTCAGAAGAGGCAATATGATAAATTATTCCAAATAAGTCATTATGCAAATAATGATAATCTACATAAAAGGAGCATGTTTTAGCGGTGGAAGTTTGATTCATAAACTCTTCTTCTTTCTGTATACATTTTCAATTCAGAAAATGCCAGAAAATACTTGGCAAGAACACAGATCTATGGGAATTTGAAGTACATAGGTTTAAAGAAATTGGGCAACTTAAGGTAAGTATGGTCATTTCTCCCCCAGTAAATTAGTCATCTCGCCCATTAATAGTCACTTGCCAGCTACTTACAGAGTTGTTTATATGTGGTAAAATGTCATAGAGGGCTGAAACAGACTGGCAAGAAAGAGCGGCTTGAAGCCACCCCTTCCAAAGACAGATTGGGACCTCAGTAACCACACACCATGGTCCCAATCTGCCTTGACGTCAGCCCAAAAAGAAGTGGAAAAGATCCACTCCTTTTGGGGCCAGAAAAAAGCTGGATTTTGCAGCTCTGCTGAAGCCTGAAATTGACTTCAAGATGCTCCAGTGGCGTGTAAACACCATGCCGTCGAAGGATCTTAAAGTCGCCCACATCTGGGTGGCTGCCCAACTTCCAGGTGGCTTCAAGGCAGCTTTGGAGCATGCAGCATATAAACGCTGTGCACCCAAGTCACCCAGATGGTGGCTTTAAAGGGCCATCTGTTCCATCCCAGAGTATACCTCATCTTATGCAAAAGTAATGAGTTATGTGGTCGTTATGCATTTAGCTAAATGTAAGCTAATTCAAAGTTTCCACCAACACTTTTTCTCAGGGAGAAAGTTCACACAAAGCAGACCTGCATACTTAGTTCCTACATCACACACAAGATGGGGCTGCGTGAATCAGCATGCACATATTCCTCTCTCAGAGTATCACTGGTTGGGAACTAACATGATATATGCCAGCGGTCGGCAAGCTACGGCCCAAGGGCCGAACCCGGCCCGTTGAGGCCTTATAACCGGCCCGTGGCTAGTCCTGCCGCTGTTGTCACCACCACGCGCACGCGATGCGGGGTGCCATTTTGCATTCCAAAATGGTGCCCGCGCTCACGCACACATGCGCACAACGGCGGGCGCCATTTTGGAATGCAAAATGGCGCCCCACGTCGCGTATGCATGCGCACGACGGCGAGAGCAGTGCGCATGCGTGCATGAGCACGCGCACCTCCAGTGCTATTTTTTCCCCCTTCGACCCGCCAACAATCAGGGGACAGCGGAACCGGCCCCACCCCCAAAAGGTATGCCGACCCCTGATATATGCTTTGATTCAAAAACTTATCAACTTGATATTTGTGGCCAGATTGAAAAAAGAAAATGGCCAGCTTAAAAAAGAAAATGAGATATTCTTGAAGTTTAAATTTTTTAGCACATTCTAGAGTCTTCTCGTTCTCATACAAGTAATTGCATGTATGTAGTGACTGATAGAGTGTGCCTACCTGCATGATGACATTTTCTCTATTCCTTTCTCATAGTTGTATTTGTTCATGGAGGCTCATGTTTAGGAGAAGAAATCACAGAGGGCATCTGTAACACTGTGATTAACATACTTATAGCACATCCTTTGAATCATTCATAATAGCTTCAAAAAATAATTCAGCATCAGTGTAAATAACTACTGTTTTGTTGTGCATAGCAAAAAACTGGTGGAAGTGGGGTGATTTTGGACATCCTATGGATTATTGGCATAGCAAAGTACAGTTGTCCCTCCATTTTTGTGGGGGATCCATTCCAGACCGCCCTGTGAAAATGGAAATCTGCAAATATTCAATACCCATAGGCTTGAATGGCTGTGCACCCCTGACATGGACAAGTGCTCCATTTTAACCCTCCCAGCTTGCCAGTCCACAAAGGACCAAAACTGCAGACCCAAAGTCCAAAAATGGAGGGACGAGTGTATTTAAATAGATTGTGTTTGCTAGCAAGCATTTAAGTGAATAAATTGCCCGTGTCATGCAGTTCAAAGAGTGTCACTTCCTAAAAAGCAGAAAACGTTTATGTGTGTACCCTTTGATAACATACTCATCTTTTCCTTCCAAGTTTTATGTCTTCCTATTCAAACTCAATGAGCCAAAAGGGACATATTATTAAGATCTTTCAGCAGGTGGTCCCTTGCTGTTTTTTGAACTGTTAAATCTCTGTTCAGGAGTATGTAGGTGTTGCAACATTACAGCTTTTCTCATAACATTTTCCTTCTAAAAGAATTAGAAAAAGAGGGGTGAGGCAAAAGCACATTTATGGTATTTTTAGGGGACTGGTGTGCACTTTACCAGATTTGAAGATAACCTCTCAGGTTAGTTCCACTCTAATAAAGCACCTTACAATATGTATTGGTACAATTGTGATGTGTTGTTTTCACCATCATCACTCCCTTCTGAATTTCTTTCTTTCCTGGATATGAGTGTTTTGAGCAGATATCTCCACTTATGCCATCCAGCAGACTGTGAAATTTAGAAAATATTTGTAGGTTTTCCCAAAAGCATCTTTTTAAAATTACTGCCTTTCTTAACAGTGGGTTGTTTCCCCTTTTCTGAAAGCACATTACAGAAAGGCAGAAGGGACAGTGTGATAAGACTACTCACTTGCAATGTTAGAACAAGGTATTCTTAACGTGATCTTTCTTGTTTGCCATGGTCTGCAATGATTCTAGGGCTTAATATAAATGGTCAGTGCAGACACTCAACATTAATATCCATAAATATCTAGTATAATTATATAAAAGAGTTTTCATTTCTCCTTTATGTAACATTACGGTTCTTAGGTTCTTGACTCTGCTACAAGATAGTTTAACCCCTTTTGGCTTTAATTATTTTGGTTTGTATCACTTAAAGTGCACTGCATTTAGAATTCTCTCAGGTTGCCATCTGCTTTGGTAGTAGCGCAGTCTGTGTCAGGATGGAGTTGGATTCAGTTTTGGACAAAACATATGATTTGGTTGGTAGTGATTTTACTTAAGTATTAAATTATATCCTCCCTTTCTACTAAAATAGTTTTCAAGTTAATTAACAGTAATAAAATAAACATGCATAAAGTAAAAAAAAATATAAAATTATGAAAGCAAATCAAATTGCAAAAAGAAATCATTTAAATATACTTCAATAACAAACAGCACCCAGCAGTCAAGTCTTACCTTTGCAAACACGTCAGCTTAACAACCCAAAGCCTATTTGAATAAAAATTTCCTTGTCTGCCAGCAGAAATTCAACAGAGATGGTGCTAACCTGATTTGCTTTAACAAAGAGTTTGACAGCTTGACCAAGAGGGCTGTCTTTCAGATTCCCATGAAATGTGCATATTCAGAGCTTTGCATTGTCTCCCAAAATGGTGCCGTACGTAGTTACTGAGCTATGATAACAAGGGAGTAGCATGGTCCAAATAACTGTGCAAAGCAATTTTGAACCAATAGAAGTTACCAAACACCCTCCAGTGGTAGCCTCAAAAAGGCCAAACTGGATATAACTAAGCCATGTGTCACTCTGACCAGATCTGGCATCTCAAAAAATGGGAGAAGCCTTATCTGTGGAAATGAAAACCTGGGCACCCAGGTTCAAGTTTGTATGCAGGAAAACACTCAGACTGCATCCTAAATAATCAAATGTGGAACACGATTTTGTTCCTTTTATACCTTTATATTGTTCCAATATACCTTTTGACTAACCAGGAGGTTCTGTCTTATTTAGATTAAATTCTTAATTGTTTGTCCATATGCAGTCCATTATTGACATCAGACACTGATTTTGAACTTGACTATCTTCCTTAGATTTAGATCAGGGATGGGGAATGTGTGGTCCTTCAGATATTGCTGGACTGCAACTCCTGCCCTCTCTCACTAACAGTTGTGCAAACTAGAACTGATGCAATTTGCAATTCAACAATATCTGGAAGGCAACATGCTTTCCTACCTTGGATTGAGATGGAATTTAGAGTGGTCATCCTCTGCATGTGGTGGCACCAGTCTCCTGTCTCTGATGACCTATTCCAGTGGTTTCACATATATGTGAAATACCATGAGAGATGAGATGAAACCTTGAGAATATATCAGGAACCAATAATTTGTCTGTAACCTTGGGGTTGGAAATCTATGGCAGATTGGGTGAAATGAAAGAATTGCTATCCTTCTAATTTAAAAATTTGGGGTAAAGCAGAGTCCAAAGGGAGGCTTTTTTTCTACTGATTAAAAAGCTGAGCTTCCACAGCTTTATGACAGTGGCAGCTACAGCAGCAGGAAAGAGGGCAGTAATTGCTCTTGTGCAGAATAGAACAGAGCTTGCACCAGGAGCAGAGTGATTTTTTTCTCATCTAAAAGGAATGAAAGAGAAAATATTAGGTACCAGCTATATGAGATTTTTCCAGATGCAAGTGGATATATTGCAAGTGTGCACTCCACAGTTCACAAGGAGCTTGACAAGTCGCCTCCTTTGCAGATGTCCCAGAGAGGTAGCAGATCTTCAAGTGCCAACTTGTCAGATCACCATATGTGGCTGAAAGACTACTTGTACAACATATGCATGAGGGAAGGTGCATTCTTTCAAGTGAAGGGTGGATCATATTTTGTTCTGCTTTCTCCCTTAGGCCATCAGCCGCTATTTGCCAAGACGGGATTCAGTCCTTAAACCTTTTATCTATGAAATGGTCCTGCATGAATTTCTGGAGAGTGACTATGAGGTACACGTTATGTATTTAAATGTTATTGACATGTTATAGTGATCTAATGTTATTGACATGTTATAGTGATCTAATTCTAATCTAGTGTGTCTACTGCTAAAACAGAGATCAGGGTGAGGTGTAGGACCTGTCATGAAAGCACATGGGGTGTCACATAACTTCAACTTTGTGAACCTTCTAAGAATTTTGTATTGGCTTGACAGCACAAATGCAACAACATTTTTCCAGCTCAGTGGTGCTCCTCACCAATAAGAAATTCAAAGATTCAGCTCTCAGCACATCTGCACAAAGCACTCTACATCACCACAGTCATGTAAATGCTATGTAGACTACCCTTAAGATAATGTAAGATCCCTGTCCTGGATCCAGTGCATTTATCCCCACCCAGCTCACACCAGAGTAACTGGACAGCAAGAAAAAAGCCTTTACCCTCTGGATGTTAGCCACGTCTCTTGCTCTTTCTGCCTGTCTCAGAGGCCAGTCTCAATAGTGTAAGGCAATATTAAAAAGCAATGTAAATACTTCTTCCAGGTCAATCCATGGCTCCTTTAGTAAAGTATTCATTTTCTACTTGTGAATGTAAGAACATAGGAGCTATACTGGTTCAAAGCAAAGATCCATCTCATGCAGATTTCTATTCACTTAGGGGGGTTGCAGACTGCCAGAAATAGTGCAAATTGAGTCCACTTTTAGGGTTAGGGTTAGGGTCAGGGAATCATGGGAACTATAGTTTATTGTGGCACCAGAGCTCTCTGACAGAGAAGGCTCAATGTCTCAGAAAAAAAACAATTCCCATGATTCCCTAGCACTAACCCTAACCCTAAAAGTGGACTCAATTTGCACTATTTCTGACAGTCTGCAACCCCCCTTAGTGGCTATCCAAATTCCTGTGCAGGATGTGAGTGTAATTGTATCTGATGTCTCATATTCTCCAGCATCTGGTTTTGAGAGGCATATTGCCTTAGATACTGAACATAATAGTTAGCCACTATAAGTAGTCTATGACTCTGTGTAATCTTTTTTTACTGTTATCCAGTTTGGTACATCAGTTCATGCTGTGGCAGTGAATCCCATAGTGTACCTGCATCATGTAAAGATGTCTTCCACCTAAATCTCAGTGGATGACCCCAGATTCCAGGCTTGTGTGTGTGTGTGTGAGAGAGAGAGAGAGAATCTCTTTATACACTTTCTTCATACCATGTGTAACTGTATGCAATTCTGTCATGCCCTTTCTTAGTTACCTTTTTTTCCTGAAACAGAAAGCTTAAAATATAACCTTTCTTCTCAGGGTACTATAGCTTTCTGGTCTTTTTGACTGGCCTTTCCATGTGGTTTGTTCCTAGTATCTCATATTTAACGCTGTTCATCCTCTAAACAGGGAAATTCCATTTAGCTCTTTTATTAACTAAAAGCACCTAGTAAAGTAATAAGGTATCATTGATACAAATTAGTTCAATCCACAGCAATCAACAAATGAATGAATGAATGATAGATAGATAGATAGATAGATAGATAGATAGATAGATAGATAGATGCCTAGTTATAAACTGTGTTCTATCTATCTATCTATCTATCTATCTATCTATCTATCTATCTAATGTTTAAATACATTCTTTTTTCAAGGGAGCTTAGTGTACATAGAATTAATCCATAATATTCTGTATATTGTGTGCATAATACTGAATCATATATCACTCACGTTCAGCATCTTATCTACAGTATTTATATATTATGTTTTATAAAATGAATAATGAATGGATTTTATGTGAGTTATAACAGCATTGTATTATTCAAAGTACTTGCAGATTAACTTCCACAACAACAGGTTGAGAACAAAAGGGCATGTAAAATGAGCAAATGTGTATGAAAAGCCAGTGGCCTGCTCTTCTATGGTTTGGGGAGTATATTATTTTGTAACTATTCTTGGAGAATTGAAAGAAGCAGAATGTTACTTTTCTCCCTATATTCACTTATTCTGAAATGTAATAATTTCGTTCCGTTTCATTATTGATAATAGTTAGGAGTTATTTACTTCTATCTAAAGAAAAAGAGGGAACAGAATTATCTTGACTGTACCAAACATCTTAGTAACTTTTATATTTAAGCTCCTCAAAGTGCATAGACAAAAATGGCTTCCTTTTATTCAATAAACAACTTTACTGTATAAAGGTCACATATTATCCCTGTTTTGTTAATCACATTAGATTAATACACGGAAATACTTATGAAATTGTTTTATCAGGGTGTGAATGTAAGCATTTATTCACCTAGTCTCTGAAGCTGTCACTGACAATACCTTCCCTATCCAAATTTGTCCTGATCTCACAACTAACATCTCACTCCAGCACATATTTTTTAGTGGTGTGAGTATAATTACACCACCAAGATTATATTCCATTCATCTGATGAAGTGCACTGCAGTTCACAAAAAGCTCATGCTATAATAGTCCTAAAGGTGCCACATGATTCTTGATTGTTTTGCTGCAACAATCCCTGCTAACATGACTACCACTTTGGTGGTCTTTTCAGTCTTTTCTGTACACCGTTGAGAGAGTTCAAATCTGTCAATATTAGTCCAGCTCAATTTGAATTAATGGCCAAAATAGCCAGATTTTTTTAGGATTTGAAATTGATCTTAGAGAAAGATTTGCAAAAATAGTCATCATTAAATAACATTGGCCTAGGTAAATCAATTGTTTGTCCAAACTAGGGTAGACCCTGAATTAGCAAAAGTATTGCAGTCAAAAAGCATTCAGCATTTGTCTCAGTGGGTCTAAGCTAGTTAGGCTGGTGGCTCCAGAATTTGTGTCTTAAAGATTCTCCTTATAACCTGAAAGAGGCAGATGTGTTCAAAAAATGGTTTCTTTTCACATCACTTATGAACCTCTTGATTGTTCTACAGTGGCAGTGCTTCTAGGGATTTTTGCTGGACTTAAGCCCTAGCAGTTGCCTAACCACATATTTTGTAGCTGGCCTTGTGCTCAAGATGGATCTGTGCATTCCTTCTCTTTATGCCAGAAGATCCTCTGAAAATAATTCCTTTCTTAAAGAGGGTCACACATGTTACTCCTAGACATTTTACTGGCCACAGAAATGTGACCTTTGCCTCGCTTTAGTTTTCATGATTTTAGAATGCATTTTTAGTAATTATTTATCTTTTTGTTGGGCTTGCAGAAGGTTAGATTTCTCAGAGTAGAACTAAACAGAAACCTGACACGTTGATGTCACATAAAACAATGTCCCTGTGTTAGTACTGTTGGGATTGATATTTTCAGTGGTAATGCCATATCAAGAATGTGGGGGTACATCTGCTCTCAGTGATGTTTTGCAGCTATGGTTCCCTCAGCGCTAGAAGGAATAAGAGCTGGGATCATTCTTTCTTAAATTTGGTTCATTATGTATGTGCTGAATGAACGTTTAGCTGCTGATGTGCTCTGAGGAGAAAAGAAAATCTGAAGCTGCACAATGCATATAAAAGGAACATGGAATGTGAGAAACATGAACCAGAGGAAGCTAAACATTGTAAAACAAGAAATAGAACATATAAACAGTGCAATATTTGTAGGAAATAAAAATCTAAGAAGAAATGGGGTAGTGAGAAGTGATGTAGTAAAAGCAGTTAGGGGATAGAGAAGTCTAACAGAATAAATCTTCAGAGGAAAGCTCATCAATATAACCATAATCCAAGTTTATGCTCCAACTGCAAAAGCAAAAGAAGAAGAAATTGGAAGATTCTATCCTGGAATCCAGAAAGAAAATGATCATACAGAAAAACAGTACCTATTGATAGGCAATTGGAATACAAAAAGAGGAAACAGAGCAGAAGCAAATATTGTTGGAGAATTTGGTCTAGGATCAAGAAACAAAGCTGGAGGCTTATTAAATTTTGTGAGGTTGAGCATTTGTTCAGTGCTAACATGCTCTTCAGGCAAGTAGAGACAACTGTATATATGGATGTCACCTGAGTGCCAGTATAGATATTAAATAGACTATATAATTGGAAGCAAAAAATAGGGAAGCACCATTCTCTATGCAAAAACAAGATTAGGAGGAAGTTGTAGCACAAGCCATAAATTGAAAAATTAGAGCACACAAAATCAACTATCATGTCAAAACAAACTGAAAAACATCCCTATAGAATTTTAAAATCATGTAAAGAATAGATTTGCACCATTAAGCCTTATAAAATGGGAGACAGAAATCCAAAATGGATATTGTCAGGGAAGAATACAAAATGATTCTTTTTGACTAAAACCTCATTGGATTAATACATGAAACTCTTCAAACTGTTGAGAACAGTCAAGAAGTAAAAGCAAAAGGTAATAAAAATAGAGTCAGAATCCTAAATGCAACTGTTCAGTGATCTATTTGTAGGGGCAAGGAGAGCTATTAAAATAATCAAGGGGAAAAAAATAAAAAAAGACAACAAAGAAGTAGAACAAGAGACCTCTTTTGCAAGATCTGAGAAATCAAAGAGAAATTTCAAACAAGCAACAGTATGACAAATAGGGGAAACATATTATATGATCAAATTAAAAAGATGATCAAAGCAATACACTGAAGAACTCTGTAAAAAAAGATGAAAGGATGACAGATCAATTGAAACAAAACCCTTTTGTAGGTGAACCCACAGTTTTAGAAAGGGAAGTGGAAGCTATTCTTAAAGGCACTAAGGAGAAATAATTCACCAGGAATAGATGACATACCAATAGAGCTGTTTCAGTCTGTAGAGACAGAATATATTCAGATTCTAATGAAATTGCCAACAAATATGGAAACAAGATAGTGGCCCATAGATTGGAAATGTTCAAAACACTTCAGTCCTCAAGAAAGGAACACCCGGGATTGAGTAACCATCAGGGCATTGCATTACTCTCCCATGCAAACAAAGTGATGCTCAAAATTTTACAAGGCTTTTGCCATGTATGGAGGAACAAATACTAGATGTCCATGCTAAGCTCAGAAAAGGAAGAGGAACTAGGAATCACCTTGCAAACTTATATTGGAAAGAATTTCAGAAGAAAAAGCTTGTGCTTTTCTTGGTATAAAATAGATCATGAAAGCTTTTGATGGTATAGAATAGTTCATGAAAAAAACACAGAAGAAACATTTGATAGTCCTGATGCATAATGCATAATTAGGATGGAGACTGCTATCAGGACAGAATATGGAGAAATACAACAGTTTCCAAATGATAAAGGGGGGGGGGGGGTCAAACAAGGCAGCTTATAGCATTAAATACCAAAATCAGAATAATCTGTGCCATAGTATTTCTGATTTCTATGTATGGTTGTGATAGCTGGGTAGTGAAGAAAGCTGACAAGTAGAGAACCAACTCATTTTAAATGTGGTGATGGAGGAGAGTTCTATAAATACCATGGAATAGCTAAAGAGACAAATGAATAGGTCCTAGATCAAATCAAGTCTGAACTTTCATTAGAAGCCAAACTGGCTAAGTTGAAACTATTATACTTTGGGCACATCATAATATGACATGACTAATTGGAAAAGATAAAGATGCTTGGTAAAGCATAGGGTTGTAGTAAAAGAAGACTGCATGACATGTAGATTGACTCAGTGAAGGAAGCCACAACCCTGAATTTGCAAGACCAGAACAGGGCTGTAGGATTATCAATCAGTCAAACTCAGCTTGACAGCAATTAATAACAACCGTATTCCCATTCCAAAGAAAACTACGTAAATTTTATTTGTAGATTTAACATTCAGAGAGACACAAAGAGAAAACTGGTAGAATACATACTGTTATACTGTCACGGGAACCAAAAGCTATCCAGACCAAAAAGATTCACAGGTCAGCATCCTAAGCACAACTTAAGCAGGTACATATTTCTTTTCAAGTGGAACTTGGGAAATATTTCTGTGGCTTTTGTGCTCTGTCTCAGAACCTCTCTTCCAAGCAGGTGTCAACCCTGAGAGGAGTTGCTGCTCCTGCGTCTTACCAGTAAGAAGGGGAGGGAGAGCAGAGGCAATTCAGATTATGAGGACAGCACTATTCTGGGCTCTCTGGGAAAGGAAAAGGAAGATGCACTCCATCCATGACTGCATCCTCATTTCACTGTACCTTGGGCAGAGTCCAGCCACTGATTCATAGTCCGAATTGGCTCCCCCTTCTCCCACTCCTCCCCACTTACTTGCAGCAGCATCCCCTCCTGGGACTTGACATTTGCTTGGGTGGAGTTACACTTCAGTGTAGGAGCTTGGCTGCAGCATGTTTGGAACCTTTTTCTGCTTTGCCAGGGCATGGAGGTAGCCTGTGATGAGGATTAAGGCAATCATTGAAAATTTCATGTTAATTTATCATCAATATATCATAAGTGTCCATTGAAGAAAGAGGTCCTTTATCATATGCAAGAAAAGGAAATGTCTTAAATATAAAGAGAACTGTAGAAGCCTAGCAAAGTGCCATTCATTATTCAGTAAAATGAAAGGATGGGTAGTTGGTTAATAAATTGTTCTACACAAAATTAAAACCAACATGTTTGTTTTAAGGGGTTTGCAACGTTAATTAAGGAATGGCCTGGCAATCTCTATAACAATGCAATAATTGTCCAAGCAGTTGTGGATCATCTGAAGAAAGATCCCCAGAACAGAACATTGCTGAAGACTCTGGCAGAATTGTAAGTATGGTGCATTGAAATGGCTGCCTTTGAGCAATAATTTTGTCACTGTTTCATATATTGCTTGTTTCTCTCCATAAAATTAATTTCTCCTTCTGCCACTCAGTATAATTTTATCTGGGAGAAAGTTAAAATATTTTTTGATAATGTAATTTTGAAAAGCATTACACCAGTGGAAAGTCTCAGCCATACCTTCTCTTGCATCACACATGCTGGGTGTCTGTCTGCAAACCTATCTTTGCAACCTGACCACAAATCTGTTGTAGACCACCCTCTAATTCTGTCCTGTTGGGCCTTGGTTTGCCTCTCCTGGCACCAGGTTCCCATCACATCTATGAGCTTGGCCTAGGCCTGAATCCCCACCACCACCAAAAGTGGTCTGATATACATGTAGGGCTGAAAGGATGGAAGATAAGATTTCCCATCTCCTACAGGCGGTGCTTGTGGTTGTGTACCTTCAAGCCATTTCTGACTTATGGTGACCCTAATGTAAAGTATCACTGGGGTTTCTTGGCAAGATTTGTTCTGAGTGGCTTGCATGTGCCTCTTTCTGAGGTTGAGAGAAGGTGACTTACCCAAGGTCACCCAGAGGATTTCTATGGCTGAGTGGGAATTCAAATCCTGATCTCCAGAGTCCTGCTTCTAAATGTAACAGTATGACTGATCAGGTTTTTAAATGTCATTCCATAAGACTCTGCCTAATGTAGCAATAGAAATGACTGCTTAGTTTTTAAGAATATTATTAACTGCCTCAAGTCAACCACAACTCTTGGCAACCCTGTGGATTAGGCATCTCCAAGACCCCCTATCCTCTACTGCTCTGCTTGGTTCCTGTAAATTCAGGCCTGTGACCTCCAGAATTGACTATATTCATCTGGCATGTGGTCTTCATCTCTTTCTGCTGCCTTCTACCTTCCCCAGCATAATTGTGTTTTCTATTGATTTATGCCTGCTCACAATATGGCCAAAGTACGACAGCCTCAGTTTTGTCATCTTGACTTCCAGGGAGAGTTCTTTTTGGCCATCCACAGTATCTTCAGCATTCTTCTCCAGCACCACAGCTCAAAGAGTTTATTTTCTTTCTGTTTGCTTTTTTCATTGTCCAGCTCCCACATTTGACTTCAGTGCTCTGCTGTATACTTTATACCACAAAGTATAAAGTTGTTTACTTTTTGATATACTTTAAGATCTAGTCTGCTTCTTGCAAGGCTGCCCTTCCCATTTCCAGTCTTCTTATTTCTTGACTGCAATCTTCGTTCTTATCAGTGTTTGATCGGAGGTCCAACTACTCTTTAACTTTTATGTTTTCCTCATTATCTACGCTGAACTTACTTAGATCCTCTATGGTCATTATTTTTGTTTTCTTTATGTACAGCAGTAAGCCTGCCTACTTTGACTTTCTTTGTAATTATTCCAAGGCTGTGATGTTTTCTGCTAGTAGTGTGGTGTCATCTGTATTTCTTAGATTGTAGATGTTCCATCCTTCTAGTTTCACTCCTCCTCCTTCTGATTCTAAACCTGTTCTATGTATATTTTCTGCATGCAAGTTGAACAGGTAGGGTGATAGAATGCATCCTTGCCTGGCCCTGTGTTCCTCCATGTTCTATTTTAAGAGTAGCTTCTTGTCCTAGGTACAGATTTCTTATCAGGACTATCAAATGTAGGGGCTCCCTTAAATGAAGAGATGGTTAAGCTCCCTCTTCCCTCCCTTCCTTCTCTATTTCAAAGTGGAAGGGGAGGGTAGACATCCAAGAGTATTGATGAATAATTAGTTGTTTGTGTAGGGAAAGGAACATGTGATGCTTGAAAATATCTTTACATATGCAACACAGGGAGTGTGATTTAAAAGGCAAACAAAACATCCAAATTGCAGCACAATTTTTTCAGTTTATAGGGATTTAATTTATTTTTTAAAGTCATGCACATCTTAGGAAAAGTTGCTTGTTCCTGACTTGAGCTAAACCTTTTGGTAGTGCAGAATGCATATGTATTCCAACCAGTTTGAAAAAGTTGGGATAGATGTTTACTCCCAGCCACTTTACTCCTTAGGGCAATATTAAAGCTTTCTGTTGATTACCACTGCTGGGAACTGGTAGGGGCAATCTTATGCTATTTTTAAGTGTGTCCCATCTCTTTCTGATTCTGCACTGTGGAAGAATCAACGTAGAAATATCCCCTCCTCTTTTTGTATATCTGTTGGCCTCAGCCAAAAACAAGTACAATTATTTCAGATGGGTTGCTTATATTTTGTTGTGTTTATTTTGAACTGCACCTTCACATTATTTTTCTCTTTCAAAAAGGCCTTTCAGGGGGTGTACCTCTGGAGAGAGAGAGAGAGAGAAGAATGCTTTAAGGGTAGTCAACTTGAGTAGTAAAGACGTTCAGGTCAATTTATGGAGATTATTTATCTATCTATCATCTGTCTGTCTATCATCTTTCTATATCCCTAAATTGATCTGAAATTCTTTACTACTCAGGTTGTTGAGTACCCTTGAAGCATTTCTTAATCAGAAGATGTGGCATGGGTTATGGATCATTGGGATGACATTATGGAAGAAAACTAAAGAAAAAGAAAAAAGCATCCAATTCCTTTTTTTAAATGCATATACTTGAGAAGTGTTCCCCATTATTGGGAATGATGTTAGAATATTTAAGCCATTTGTGTTCACATTCTGGTGGATAGCTTTTTCAGAAGGCCCACATCCAAGTCTGTTGTAACGTATGATCCTCTTTATCAGGTACACCTATGACCAACGCTACAGAAAGGCCCTTGAAATTTACCTCACACTGAGACATAAAGATGTTTTCCAGCTGATCCACAAACACAATCTTTTCAGCTCCATCAGGGACAAAATTGTTCTGCTAATGGAGTTTGATTCAGAGGTATGATGGCTTTCAAGTGGTGGGTTTTTTTTTAACACTTCTTTGTCTGTAAGAATTTTAACAGAGTTAAAAATGTAATTTTACCATTTGAACTTCACATTTTGGCTAAAGTCTCATGGTTAAAAATTTAGAGAGTCAAATGATTGAATAATTTTTTTTATTTCCAAATCTTTTTTGTTATGTTTACTCCTTTTTTCTTCAAGGGCCCTAAAAAAAATTAAATTGTGACCAATAACACTGAGAAAATAATGCATATTTTGCATTCCTTGTATCCATAAATCTTCAAGGAAGTGTTCACGTATTTGAAATATCAGTATAACACACAGAGAGAGCAGATATAAGACACTTACAATAAGCATTAGCTGAAAGAACCCTATTGTCTTTCCAAATAAAAACAAAGCATGAGTCAAAGTTGTAATTATTTGAAGGGGGAAATTAAATTCACTGCACATCATACATGCAATGTAGGTATTCTCCACATATTCCAAATTCATTGGTGGTTAACTTACTATTGAAAAGCTGCACATACTTCAAATTGCATTAAAGAAATCAATTGAGTCTGCCATGACAAATTCCCTTTCCTTTCAACTGGACAAAAACTTATAGGGTAAGGAACAATTTGACTGGAGAAGCATTGGATCTGCTTTTAGTTAGTCCACTCAGTTGCTGTTTCTGAAGTCTTTATCTAGGCAGATGTAGACAATTTGTATCCTCTGTCCTATTCAGTTTTGATTCTTCCTAAGGAAAAATCCAGGCTCTTATGCCCCTCCCTTGCCTTTCTTGCCATGGGGAAAATGAATATCCTAGATTTATTGGAATTAATGGCTTATTACAGGCTGGGCAACCTTTTTGGCCCCAAGGTTAGGAGCCACATGGGTGGTTGAATAGATGCACACATGCACACATGGAGAGAGATGGATGAACATGGTAAAAGCCTCTAAATGTGCCCCATCTAAGCAATCCTGCTCAAAACTGTAATTTCTCTGTTGAGAAATTGGGTTGACAATCCTAATAACTGTAGTGTCCATTCAGAGGACAAATAAATATGATTGATTCAGACCATCTAATAACTATGGTGTTGATTCATTGATCCATTCATACTGATGGCAACTCGTAAATATGGTTTAGCTGTTCACTTCTTTTTCCAATGAAAAGAATAGAGTAGGATATTTGCAAGTCTGCAGCCCTCTTCCTAAGGGAAATGTCATCCTAGTAGGCATTAGGATGAAATTGATGCAAAAAAATGGTTAATTTACACAAGGATTAGTATTTTCATGGTTTTTGCTTTTATTAAGTGTTCTAATGTAATGAATCTGTGACTACATTTCTACAGATAAAGTCTACAAATCAACACAGTTCCCAAAGCAAAGAAAGAATTTTTCACTCATCAAATGCCAACCGTTATGGCTAGCAAAGGGAACCCTGTATTGCACTGTGAATTGCAGTTATAGACATTATAGTCCAAAACACACTGTGGGAATAATCCAGTTTGAGACCGCTTTAACTGCCTTGGCTCAGTGCTAGGGAATCTTGGGAATTGTAGTTTCTTGTGGCACCAGAGCTCTCTGATAGAGAAGGCTAAATGTCTCACATAACTACAGTTCCTAGAATTCCCTAGCATTGAGCCGGGGCAGTTAAAGTGGTCTCAAACTGGATTATTTCTGCAGTGTATTTTGGACCTGTGATAGAATAGCATCTCCTTATCCCACCTACATTAGCTGTTTCTTCTTCCCCTCTTATACCTTGTACCATAAACCATATAGCAATGTGCATTGTCCGTAAAACAGAGTTTAATCAAAATCTGTACGCATGTATAACTATACTTTTAAAAATGATTTCACAAATCTGTTCCGCCCTCATTAACTTTTTGTTTTTGCTTTTGTTTTTGTTTTAGAAAGCAGTTGACATGCTTTTGGATAATGAAGACAAAATCTCTGTAAGTATAACCATTTCATTATTCCATTGTTGGCATTTGGCATTTGCCTCCTGTCACCACTTCTAAGTTATGAGAGCAAGACATTGGCCTCAGAAGTAGCCATGACTTATTTCTTAATTCTCTTTTCTTTTAGATTGATAAAGTTGTGGAAGAAT
Source organism: Phrynosoma platyrhinos (assembly GCA_020142125.1). Lineage (NCBI taxonomy): Eukaryota > Metazoa > Chordata > Lepidosauria > Squamata > Phrynosomatidae > Phrynosoma > Phrynosoma platyrhinos. Next base: position 61,129,918 of record CM034710.1, read on the forward strand.
TAAACAACAGGCCTGAATTGCAACATGTGGTAAATATGGTGGTTTTTGTATGGATCTCCAACAGGTGCCATCTGAGACATAAACAGAAAAATATTTCTACTTAAAGGCATCTAACTAGTCTCTGCCTTCAACAGCAGTGATGAAAGTGGCATGTTATAGCATAATTTCATAGGCAAAACTCAAGCACTTTTTCAGATTCAGATCTGTAGCATTCAGATTCTCCAAGTGAAAACTCAAAGGTCAGCAGGGAAGGTCATGGCTACAGTTTTTTGACAACTGACTGTCTTCAGAAGGGCCAAACAATTAATGCAGAATACTATTCTAACTTGCTATGCTGATTAAAGGAAACATTGAAGAAAAAATAACAAGGGAAGCTGAGCAAAAGTGTTCTCTTTTTGCTGGACAATGCATCTACTCACAGATCTGGCAAGACAATGGATGTGTTGGAAAATTTACAGTTTGAATACGCAGACCATTCACCATACTTCCCAGATCTTGCTCTGTCTGACTATTTTCTGTTTCCAAACCTTTAAAAAAAAAGAGTTTGAAAGGAAGGAAATTTTCAAATGATTCAGAGATGATAGCAGCCACAGAGCAGTATTTCAGTGACCAGATATCAGATTTTATTATTATTATTATTGAAGGTTTAAAGAAACTTGGGAAAGGAAGGTTTAAAGAAACTTGGGACAAAGAGTGTTGCATTTCATTGTACATCTAACTTTGCCATGAGTTATTGCTTATCAGTCTTGCAGGGCTGGGACATTTTGTCAAGATTAATATAGACTGGTCTAGGAAGAATGGTTATTTTTGAGTGTTCATGGCTTTGTGCTTCTACTTGGTTTTGTAGTATTTGCATAAATTGTTCAAGAGGGATCATCACAAAGGACAAAAGTATCATGAAAAACAAATCAGCCTCTATGCAGAATATGACCGGCCAAATCTCCTCCCATTTCTCAGAGACAGCACCCATTGCCCTTTAGAAAAGGTAAGGACTGTATCTTAAAATATCTTCTCCTTTGACTGGATATGACAGCTATTAGTTATGTAGCTTCTGTGGGGATTTCAGGGGTTTGCTCATGACTATGGGACGCTTTGGCTGTTCCTAACAAAAGTATTACCAAATTTTTTTTTCCATTTGTAATTCCATTTCAATGTGTATTAGCTACTCTATGGGCTATGCTGTCCTCTGCTGGAAAATATGAGAATTGCATAAGTCTTTTTTTCTGGACTTGGAAGTACTGCTGTGACATGGATATCGTTTTCCACCCATCCTTAGTTGTTGTTGTTTTATTTTAAATCATTAATATACTAGCTTTTAGTCTGAAAGCACACTTGATAATGTTAAATATAACAATAAAAGACACCATAAAAATAGTGGTAGTATAAAATAGAAGAAAAAAGCGAGTGTCTCACTAGGATAAAATCATATGCCTAAAAAATGAATTAAAAGGGCAATGGTGCCAAAAAGACTTTTCTAATAAAGTTAATGTCTTAAGGATAAATGCCTGGACACTAGTTTTATCAGGCAAAAAAAAAAAGCAAAAGTATTCTTCCTGGACTGTATCTCTTCCGATTGCAAGTGGGAAAATTGCATATCTCTGTAATTCTCTTTTTAAAAATTCCCTCTCATGCCAAGATTCCTAGTAAAAGGACTTTTTTGTTTAAAGATAGAACAGTCTTCGATATGCAGTCCCCACTTACAGTCTCTTTGATCAGGGAAAAATTCTTACCTCCTGTTTTTTTGTATTTCATTGAGTCCCCATATGGGCATTTCTAAATGTATTGATCCTTTATCAAGAATCTTTTCACTGCCTGGGAGTTTTTCACTTTTGATGAATGTTGGGTTAATACTTTGCAATAACAATTCTTTATCTTATTTCATTATTGTGCTTCTTTGTAGAATGATATATGATGGGAATAGGAAAGACAACTTTCCTCTTAAAGTACCTTGTGCACAGAGAAGGAAGCACATTAGTTTAAAAAACACCTAGGTTTCTACCTGGTGTCTCCTCACCTGAGAGCAGCATCCACACCTGGCCCCCTAACAAATGCATCTCTAGGGCTGCACCCACACTGCAAAAATAATCCAATTTGACAACACTTTAACTGACCTGGCTCAATTCTATGGAATTCTGGGAATTGCAGTTTTATGAGGCATTTAGCCTTCTCTGTCAGAGAACTCTGGTGCCAGAACAAACTACAGTTCCCAGAATTCTATAGCACTGAACATGGCAGTATTTCTGCAGTGCGAATGCAGTGCAGGTTGCATGTGTTTGTCAGCGAGTGTTTGCCACATTACAGTCTTTCACTTTAGCTGTAAATATAACACATATTTAGTGTACTTGTCAAAGATTATTCAGTGAATAACTTCCAATAATGTGGCTGGAAGAATATTAACAAAATTGCTAATGATACTTGAGGTTTTGCCAGACCAGCAGTGCAGTTCTCTATATGTCTATTTAGAAGTAGTTAGCCTAGCATCTTAATGAATGAGTGTAGTGGGAATAGTTATGATACTTTTTTGGTTGCTATATTATACTCATTTAAGTAATAATAAGTCCCATCAAATGGAGTAGGAAATACAACGTATGCATGTATGTAATGTGGAACTCATTATTTTGTGATGAGGGTTATTTATAATTATTCATAACTATGTCCTATTAATGTGCCAATTTTACAATTTAAGGCTCTGGAAATCTGCCAGCAAAGAAACTTTGTAGAAGAAACAGTTTATCTTTTGAGTAAGTAGCTACATTTTGAGGAACAGCAATGTCCTTTTTGTCTTTTATTCAAAGATATTTGAAAAAAAAATCCTATATTTCTAGGATCTGGATTTTTTTATCTCTCCCAATTCTGAAACCGATTTGAGTGAGTCAGAGGAAAATCTGAAACAATTATCATGATTACCATGGTTGTCTCACCTCCAGCTTCTCAATATTAACCCAAGTGTAAAGGTTCTCCACTGTTCTTGAACAATGCTGATGACAAATCTCTAGGTGAAATTAAGGTACCGTTGTAACAGCCACCCAAAATGTTTTGTTTCATGTCCTTGATCTTCTGATATTACCAATTAATGGTGTTGTGAAAGATAAAGAAATTATTCTGAGCATGAAAGTTTTTTTTTGTCCGGCAAGACCATTCTTTCATATCAGTCTGAAAATTATATATACACATCCTAATCCTAAATTGAAAGTCTGCTATTTCTGGGCTTTACAGTGCAAACCTTCATGGTTTCTCAGTGGGGCTTACTCCCACATATGTATCTATACAGACGATTGCAGCTTTAGTCTAGCCCCACTCTGCCATTCCCACCCAATTTTTTGAGATTATCTCTGGCCCACAGCTGTAGGACTAAACCCTTAGGTCCAAAATACATTGCAGAAATAATCCAGTTTGAGAACAATTTAACTGCCCTGGCTCAAGGCTAGCGTATCCTAGGAATTGTAGTTTGTTGTGGCACCAGGGCTCTCTGACAGAGAAAACTAAATGTCTCCCAAAACTACAGTTCCCAGAATTCCATATCATTGAGCCAGGACAGTTAAAGCAGTTTCAAACTGGATTATTTCTGCAATGTGTTTTGGACCTTAGTGTTAGGGGGGATGCACACCAGGGCGTCCAGGACGCCCTGGGACGGTGCGCCACTGGAGCGAGGCAGCCGCACCGCGGCGCACCGGCTGCGTCCCTGAAAGGAGCGCAAAAATAGCACTTCTTTCAGAAGTCAGGGAAAGTGCACCCTAAATACGTAGGGCGCACTTTCCCTGACTTTTCCGCCGCAGCGTGTGCGGACGCTGCGGCGGGAGGTTGCCCCCGGAGCGCCGGCCGCGCGGAGGGCCAGCAGCTCCGAGGGCAACCTTGGGAGGAGGAAGGGGCACCGCGCGTGCGGCTGCCCCTCCTCTTCGCTGCCTCCAAGACGGCTCAATAAGCCGTCTGCCAAGGCTGTTTGTTAAAGATGTATTTGGGATTCACTGATTTCACTTGGATTGAAAGATACTCTTTTAATTCAGAGAGATACTCATTTGTGTTGTTATAAAGACAAGAACCGAGAAGGTAAATTTTAAAATAATAAAACAGAGGATGAAATTTTCCCTACATAAGGCACTCAAGATGTATCCTTTACAGATGGTTCTTTTACAATTCTCGGTTTTCTTTTATCTTTCTAGGTAGAATGGGCAACAGCCGAAGTGCTCTAAAGATGATCATGGAGGAATTAAATGATGTAGATAAGGCTATTGAGTTTGCTAAGGAGCAAGATGATGCAGAACTTTGGGAAGACCTCATCTTATTTTCCATTGACAAACCACGTAAGTAAAGTCAACTTTGCTTTTTTATTTTATCTTATCTTTTGTCATGCTTGTGAGTATTCACATGTACAGTGAGACTTCCTTCTCCTCCCCTTCCTGACTTCTGAAAACCTTCTCTGAATGGTTTGCCAGCAGTTCATCCATGGGACCAACAGCACTGGATCCCACTCAGTTTGTAGACATGTGTTTGAGTGAGTGAGGGAGTGTATATGTGGTTTAATTAAATATGAAAAGAACAGGAAAAGCAATATAATGCATGCCTCGATAATACAAAAACAATATTGTCAGATTGGTTTTGCCCACTTGTTCAGCAGAAGCAAACTGAATTGCTGTGTAATTACTATAGTTGAACTGTAGTGTAATCACTGAAATACTATAGCATACTAAATAAATAACATCTCATTCTGCAGCACCTGGCACTGATAAACATAAATGATGACATTATTCCACAGCTGTTGGGACACATGCTGTTGCCTGCTACATTGATTAAAATGCTAACATGTATTTCTATTTCTGAGTATTCTCCATAAAGATTCTTGGGCATCACTGGTGAAAGGTTGCATGCTATATGCTGATAGAAATTGCATAGCTTTATAAAATGAACTTAAATTAGAAATGAAGACCTTCTGCTAGCACACCAATTTATTTTTTATTCATTCTTAAAAGTAATGAATGCCACCTGAGAGACCAACTCAGGTTGAACATTCCTCTTGCAAATGAGTGAGACTCTCCCTTATTTCCTATTTGAATATCAGTTCTCACAGATGAAAGAGATATATCTCAAGACACTACCAGTTTGTTTTTATCATTAAAAAACACATATATTTGTACCAATTAGAGATATGTCTCTTTCATACAAGATTCAATTGGATGTTCTTTGGGTTTTGCCTTTGCTCTAACCCAGCATTAGTTCATTACATCCCTTCGGTACCATTATCCTCCTGTATATCGGTTGGTGAGTAGAATGAGAAGGAGGATGCTGTTGCCCTCATTTTCTGATGTTGAGTTTCCTGTGGGCTATTGGTGTTTAGTGAGTGGGAGCAAAATCCATGACTGTAGAGATGGGATGGGCATCTGTTTGATTGAACATTGCTTTTTTTGTTCTTCTGATATTCAACTGAGAGCCATCTTTGTGTTTCTACAGCTTTCATTACTGGCCTGTTAAACAATATTGGGACCCATGTTGACCCAATCCTACTGATCCACCGCATTAAGGAAGGAATGGAGATTCCAAACCTGAGAGATTCACTGGTAAAAATTCTTCAAGATTACAATTTACAGGTAAAGTTTTCCTGGTTTTCTTTCTAGCTTTGGTTGTTCCTCCTCTTACTTAATTTTGCCTCAAAGGATGGAAGAAGTGCAGTCAGTTAAGGAAGCCATTACAGTTAAAAGAAGAATCATGCCATGATACATTTGTTGTTATTGCCGTGTGCCTTCAAGTCATTTCCAACTCATAGTGACCCTGAAGTGAACCTATCACGGAACTTTCTTGGCAATATTTGTCCAGAGCGGGTTTGCCACTGCCTTCCTCTGAAGCTGAAAGAGTGTTACGTGCATAGGGTCACAAGTATGTTAAAATGTTCTATGTGATTTTATATTGCAACCTAATGATATAGAACTGTTACTAACCTTTCTTCATTGCTACTGAATTACACCATTATTCTTAATATAGGGCCTAAGCAGACGGGCGGCCATGGGCTGCCCCGGGATACTGCGGATTGGGGCCGAGGTAGCCGCACTCGTCGGCCCCAATACGCAGCTTCTCAGGCCCTGGAAGGAGCACTAAAATAGCGCTCCTTCCACAAGACGCCAAAGGTGCGCCGCAAGAGGACTTGGGGGCACCTTCGGCGTCTCTTCCGCTGCAGCGTGTGCAGCCACTGCGGCAGAAGTGCGTCGTCGGAGCGCCGGTCATGCAGAGTGACGGACACTCCGATGACGTGTTCGGGAAGGGGTTGGGGCGCCCAACGTGAGGCTGCCCCTTTAGGCCCATAGTCTCCAAAAAAACTTCTAGTGGCAGATTATGCCTATGCCTGTTTAGAAATAACAGACTTTGGGTAAGATACTGACACAGTAAAATTCAGTGCACTGAGTTCAAGGAACAGTTGGTATTTCATCCTAAGTCAGAGTTCAGAAAGACTAGACTGTATCAATGCTTCTGAAACACTTGAAAGCAAAATTGGATCTGATTCTGCATTGTTTTTATTTTGTTAATGTTTGCTTCACCAGTGCATTAGATCTCTTCTCCTCTTCCTTTCTCACTTCTTCCCTATATTCTGATTCTTAACCAGATTGGACAAGGCACTGATGAATCATTTTACTATAGTTTTTTTTGTGGGTTTTTTCGGGCTGTGTGGCCATGTTCTAGAAGAATTTCTTTCTGATGTTTCGCCAGCATCTGTGGCTAGCATCTTCAGAGAAAACTGAAATGGAAAAGCATGGGTGTATATATACTGTGAGACCCTGGGTAGGGAGGAGTGGTTCCCAGGTGAACAGTGTGGTGTTCTGTGTTGAATAGGTATTGTTCTGTGTTAATGGCAAGCTTCAGGCTATGCAATCAAGGATATTGTCTGCTGTTGTCTGCTGGGAAAGCCCCTGACCCTGTTTGGTTTTCCCTTTGCATTTGTTGAGTGCAGATTTTCTATCCCTCCTGCTCTCATTTTACTATCCCTCCTGCTCACCAAACTGTGGCATGGGGTGTGTCCACCTAAAATGGGTTTGGTAGTGGTTTTTCTTGGTTTCTAGCCTGTGGTCCCTACTTGAACCCAGAGCTATATGGAAGCTGTCTGCATGAAGTAGCAAGAATTCTTTCTGTTTTCACAAGTCTTTTGTAAACTAGAACTGAGCAGCTGATAGAGAGTTTCAGAGTGAATCAGGCCAGTATGAACTGATTTGTACCAGCATTAGATAAGATTGGTCTGATTCTTTTCTAGAGCTAAATGGCACAGTCCAAAGAGATTCAGACTGATCTAGAGATTTACTGTTGTTTGTTTGTTATTAACTGCCCTCGAGTCAATCCTGACTCATGGCAACCCCATGGATGGGACATCTCCAAGACCTCCTATCTTCCACTGCTCTGCCTAGGTCCTGTAAATTCATGCCTGAGAGGTTCTTAATAGAGTCCACTTATCTAACATGCAGTCTTCCTCTCTTTCTCCATCCCTCCACCTTTCCTGGTATTATTGTATTTTCCAGTGAGTCATTCCTTCTCATAACATTGTCAAAATATGACAAGCTTAACTTTATCATTTTGGCTTCCAGAGAGATTTCCAGCTTCATCTGTTCTAGGACCCACTTGTTTGTCTTTTTGGCTGTCCACGGTATGCCTAGCACTCTTCTCCAGCACCACATTCAAATGACTTGATTTTCCTCATATCTGTTTTCTTCACTGTCCAGCTCTCGCATCCATACATGGTAATAGGGAAAACAATGGCTTGCATGATTCTAACTTGCATGCTCAGTTGTATATCTTTACATTTAAGGATCTTTTCTAATTCTTTCATAGCTGCCCTCTCCATTTCCAGTCTTCTATCTTTTGCTGTCCCCATTCTGATCAATGTTTGACCCAAGGTATAGGAACTCTTTCAATTTTCTCATTCTCTTTTTTTAATTTGTGTAGATCTTCCATGTTCATTTTTGTTTTCTTTATGTACAGCAAAAAACCTGCATTTGTACTAACTACTTTGATCTTTCTTATTAGTTGTTCCAGGTCCATGATATTTTCTGCTAGTAGTATGGTGTCATCTGCATATCTTAGATTATTGATATTTCTTCCTCCTATCTTCATTTGTCCTTCTTCTGTGTCCAAGCCTGCTCTTCATATGATATTTTCTGCGTATAAGTTGAACAGATACAGTGAAAGGGGCCTTGCTTGACCCTTTTGCCAATTGGGAACCATTCTGTTTCTAATATGAAGTCGTAGGATTTCATGGCCGGCATCCATAGTTTTTTGTGGGTTTTTTGGGCTGTGTGGCCATGTTCTAGAAGAGTTTCTTTCTGACGTTTCGCCAGCATCTGTGGCTGGTATCTTCAGAGAAAGATGCCAGCCACAGATGCTGGCAAAACGTCAGAAAGAAACTCTTCTAGAACATGGCCACACAGCCCGAAAAACCCACAAAAAATCATTCTGTTTCTCCACATTCTGTTCTAACAGTAGCCTTTTGTCTTAAATACAGATTTCTCATCAGGACTATCAGAAGTGGTGGCACTCCCATGTCTTTGAGAGCATTCCATAGCTTTTCATGGTCTATGCAGTCTGGAAATACAGACATCAGTAGTAAGTCAGTGAATCCTAGACAGGGTGTCTCCAGTATAGCCATAGATTGTGAACTCCAAGGTTGTGTGATGGATCTGAGGAAGGGAGATGTTTGCTCATTAACATATCTAACCTGCAGTTGGGGCAAGAATCTCACAAAGACTCTCCAATCTCAGTTCTTCTGGCAGAGTGGGGATATTGAAGCCTAGTATTTTAATCATGGGCTATGCTAGCTAGGGATCTGTTAAGAATTTCAGTCCAACTACATCTGGAGGGCTGTATCATTCTTACTGCTGGTTTAAGGGAAGGGATGGTGTGATGTCACTGAAGATGAATAGTCAGTTATCTCCTACATCTCTTTGTTGCTTGCTAGATTTAGTAGTCCTTTATCTTTCAAAAAGCTGCCATGAAGTTGTTTGTTGACTGTCTTCTGAGTTTAGTCTCTCTCTCTTTTAACTAGCCCTTTCTCTTATTCAGTAGCCTCATTCTTGTTAATTTGAATAGCAATCCGCTTATTGTATGTGAGTTTCTGTGTGTTTTAGCTAGTAAAATTTGTCCTTCACTCCATAGTCGTAGCTATTGTTAGTTGTTTGATTTGCTTTCTTGGTGTGATTCATTTTTCAGAATCACATCTCTGAATTTGTCTGTCTGAATATGCAGTAATGCAGTTATCTGCTCTGCCAAAGAACTTACAAAGAATATATGTTATACTGAACATTTAATTCATATTGTGAAGCAAAACACAATTATTTTACCTGTATCATTTATATTATGAACTGCTATAGTTGCCCCCCCCCCGCCATATCTGCAGATTCTTTTTCTACCAATTCAACCATCCATGGCTTGAAAATATTCAAAAGAAATATAAATTCCAAACAGCAAACCTTGATCTTGTCATTTTATATAAGGGACAACCTTTTAATATGTCATTATATTTATTGGGACCTGAGCATCCATGGATTTTTGTTCCACAGAGGTTCCTGGAACCAAACCCGGGCCCACGGTAATTTTAATTTCTTTAAGCTCCACTCTTTATTTAAATGTACATATCATTCTCAGTTTTAACAGTAACTACTAATACCATTATATACCTTGAGGAATGCTGTAGCACCTTTGAGACTAATTGAGAAAAAGTTGGGGTTTTTTTAGAAGAAGTGTACGTACATGGGCTTTGGTGGCTGCATCTGATGAAGTGGACTGGGGTCCACAAATGGTTATATTAGAAAATTCCTTTTCTCAGTCTGAGTTACAGGATTTCTTTATATCTTTTTTTATGCTGAAACAGACTAACACAGCTATTCAGAGACATAGCTGTGTTACTGTGGAATATCAGTATGCAAAGGGATCTTGCAGCACCTTTGAGATTGTGTGAAAGAAATCATAGCATAAGCTTTTGTAGACTTTGTCTACTTCCTCATATGCACAGCTATATCTTTGAATAATGCTAGTATGATCATTAGTTTAACTTAATCAGTCAAGAGGCACTAGTAATAGAAAAGCACATTGTTCCCTTAGGGACAGAGGACTGCAAACTACCTGTATTTTCTGGCATATAAGACAACTGGGTGTATAAGACGACCCCCAACTTTTCCAGTTAAAATATAGAGTTTGGGATATACTTGCTGTATAAGATGACACCTCTTTCAACGGGAGAAAATGAGAAAGTGTTGGGGGAAGGACTGCCAATATACTAGGCGATGCATTCTAGGGTATGTACAATTTGTGGTCAAGTAAGTGACCCAAGGCATGTCACACACTCTCAGCCTCAGAAGATGGTAATGGCAACCCCCA
>CM034710.1:61143491-61164850 GCA_020142125.1 Phrynosoma platyrhinos
TTGCTGGACGCCTCACCTACGGATTCTGTCAAAACACTGGCATCCAAGTCGGCTCTTATTCGAGAGATTTTTATCTGCAAAGTAGATGTTGAAAGCATCACAGCAGGCTGCTGTAGGGTTAAGTAGAAGGTTCTGCACAGGAGGTACCTGTGTCAGTTCCCCCACCACCCTAAACACCTCTGCTGGATGAGACTCTGCAGATGCAATGCATGTGGAGGAGAAACGTCTGCACGCAATGCTTCCCGATAGGAATCAAGATGTTTCCTATGACAAGTTCTGTCGGATAAGAGACGAGTCTTTTGCCATTCGCACTCTAGTCATTGTCCAGCTCGCTTCATCCTCCTAAACTCCTCTGTATACCAGGGCTTACAATTAGGAGCGGGCTGGAAAGGAAGCTTGTGAGCAATTGTGTCGATGGCCTTGGTGAGATCGGTGTTCCAGGTATTAATCAAGGCTTCAACAAAATCACCGGCGTTACCAACCATTAAACCCCCTAAGGCTTTCTGGAAGCCAATTGGTTCCATTAGCCTTCAAAGGCAGACCATCCTAATAGGTCCACCACCCCCGGTGGGGCAGACAGTGGCTCTTAGTTCCATCTTGACCAGGAAATTATCTGTCTATAACAAAGTGGAAGTTTTGATAACTTCTGCCCACGGATATTCCTGTTCCGTACTAAAGACTGTATCGAGGACCAGCACAATGTGTGGGCCCAACAACCATTTGGGATAGGCCCATGCTTGTCATGGTTTCCATGAACTCCTGAGCCGCGCCAGTTAGATTTGACAAACTGGTCTCGAGTGGGATGTTGAAGTCGCCCAGAACCAGAAGTCTGGGTGACTCCAACAGCAACTCTGAGACCAGCTGCGTCAGCTCGGTTAGGGAGTCTGTTAAGCAATGGGGTGGCTGGTATACCAACAGATTCCCCAAACTATCCCTGGTTCGCAGGCTAAGGTACATACACTCGATGTAAGCTGTTTTCCAGATAGGATTCCTGGTCAAGGTTAGATTGTTTTTAGAAGAGAGTGACAAGGAAAAATGCATGGATCTCATTAGAATGTCTACAGTCCCCTCCACCTGTGTTCTGTCTCAGGATGTCACATAGACATACCTAGTCAGGGTTTCTTTTTTTCCTTCCACACACACCCTTCTGCCTCACCTTTTGTTTATCTTGCTTGATGAAGAGACCTAGAAACCATGAAAGCTTGCACACATTTTTGTGACCTTGGGTTGGTTTGATAAAAAAAAATGTATTACCAAAATGTGACCATCATGTGTTTAGAAGCATCCATTTGGAAATACTTATCTATGCTCCCCAACACAAACATGCATACGTCTTCATGGCTTTTCCCTGCACCAATAAGAGAGAAGGCCTTTGGGAAACTTTAGGAATAATTTATTATACATCCCTCAGAGGCCCAAGACTCAGGTAACTGTTACACTTTCCTTCAATACAACCTTACATTTAGCTTCAGCTCAACAGCCACTAAAATCTTAAAATTCTTCCAAGTTACAAAAGTGGAAACTTCAACTTTATGACATCTCATATGTTTCAGATAATGATGAGAAGTTTGTTTTTGTTTAGAATACAAAGGAAAGGAAGGAGCCAGTGTGGTCACACACTCTTAAGACTTTATGACACAGGGGAAATACCATGCAGAAACAGGGTTTAAAATCGGGGGGAAAACTCAAAAGCGGGTAGATTTTCAGATGACATTGTTAAGCTGTTGTTAACCCGAATGGAAAGTAGTCAAAAGCCGCTTCTTTTTACTTTTGGAATATCCCAAAAGTAAAAAAGAGTGGCTTTTGACTACTTTCCATTTGGGTTAACAATAGTTTAACAGTGATGTGTGAAATATCAACCCCCTTTTGCAAATTTTCCCCAGCTTTTAAATCCCATTTTTGCATGGGATTTCCTCCATGCGATAAAGTCCTTAGTCTCAAAGGAAGACAAAGGTAAACCTCCTCTTAATAAATCTCAGCAAGAAACCCCCTTGATAAGGTCACCATAAGTCAGAGATGACTGAAATGCACACAACAGCAACAACAACAATGTAAGTGAAGGGTGACAAAAACAAACACCCATTAAAAGTAACAAGACTTATGCACATAAAAGAATATATTCTTTAGCAGCAAATACAGTAACAGATGCATGGTCATGTTTTTGAAATCTAAAGGGTCCAGATTATCAGTAATCCTGAAGTAAATCTTTAGTGAACATGGTTATGCTTCCAGGTGGTTTTTCCTTCCTTAACAAATCTGCTGCAGTGAAAAAAAAGATGGATGAAGTGATGGGAAAACATAGAAGGTTTACATGTGATAAGTGCTGACATATATATCATTAAAATGTCATGAATGAAAGAGGACAATTCCATGCTAAATGTCTCAGGTGGAATCACCCTGGAAAACCCAGTGAAATGGTTGTAGTCGCTACAGTTCAGTGGGAATAGTAAATGTGAAGATGTATTGCTTCTAAATAATCCTTCTTTGCTTCAGATGTAGCCAGGCCCAGTCTCTGTAAATAGCATGCTGGGATCCTGGAAGATCCTACTTCTAATGACACTGGCTTTGGAGACCCCCATTAACTGAGTGGGGAAGCCTTGCTGACAAGAATACTGTCAGCTAGTATTGTAGCCATTTTAATTTCTCCATAATACAATGGCTAGTAGTAGTAGTAGTAGTAGTAGTAGTAGTAGTAGTAGTATCTTGCTCTTTTCCCAGAACAGTGATTGAAGTAATCTAGTTAATAGAAGTGCACTTCCTAATGTCATAACTGTTTCCAGCCTAGAATAGGAAGGAGGGATGAGATTCGAATGTATCTGCTTTAATGTTTGTTTTGATGTTTTGAAATGCTGTACGCCGCCCCGATTGCCTAGCAGAGGGGTGGGATATAAATAAAAATTATTATTATTATTATTATTATTATTATTATTATTATTATTATTATTATTATTATTCCCTTTCCTTCTGCCAATACCACCATTGGACTGCCTGCCATTGCTGCCAGGCTCCCAGTAGATCAGTAGGGAATGGCCTTGTGATGTACCCACTGAAAGCACATTGACCGGCTGTAGAAAATGTTTGAGAAACTGGGCCAATGATCCTTTGCCAATTTTAAGGCTTTTTGAGAGAATGTGCCTAGTTAATGTACAATTGGGCAAATAAAAGTATCCAGTGAAATGCAGGAATATCTTTCCTCTTGGGGGCTTCCATGGTGAGCCATCTTGGTCCTCTGGAAGATCCTTTCTGGTAGATATACTGACTGTGAACCAGCAACATATGGCGAAGAGGAGCTAGGACCTAGGCTAGGAATTTATCTGGGACTATGTGTACCAAACCACCAAGGTTATTTTGAGACACAGCAGTAAATAACATTGTACAGAGTTGACCTTTCTGGTTGAGAGGAAGTGAGAAACCACTGACCAGATTTGGTATTATAAGTACTTGGAGCACAGTCTTGTCCTGGTTAACAAAGCTGTATTTTCTGCCTGGTGTTAACTTAGAGGAATCCCTCAGCCTGCCTGCCTCCATTTCTTTCTTTCTTTCTTTCTTTTTTGTGTGTGTGATTTTTACTCTCAGAAAGAATGCACATAAGAGTTCCTTACCAAAAAATTCCCATGCCCTTCAGTGAGGAATTTATCCTTCAAATCTTAGTGTTTTTGTGTCAAATTCAAATACTACAGCATCTTCAAACATTTTTAGTCTGCTACTCTTAACCTGTTAAATGAAATCAAATAAATAATATCTCACCCCTGCCAAGGATTATTACCCAGAATGGTTTTCAGGCCATCCTAAGCCATTTCACTCTGGACCTCACAAACCATTGTTGCCAGTTGAACTGCATTTAGGGGGGATGCAGATGGGCAGCCATGGGCCGCCCTGGGAAGTGGAGGATTTGATCCAAGGCTGCCCCATGCCTCGGCCCCAATCCACCCTTTTGGCACCTGTGAAAGGAGTGCCAAAATAGTGCTCCTTTCTCAAGCCGCAGAAAGGGCGCCAGAAGAGCCGACGCACGTCTCTTCCGCTACACCACATGAAGACACTGCACAGGGAAGAAGTATTCAGGGTGCGTGCTATGCATAACGGCACGCACCCTGATGACGTCCTCGGGGAGGGGTTGAGGTGGCCGGCGTGCGGCTGCCCCTCCCCTTCCCTACTTCCAAGACGGCGCTTTGTGCCATCTGCTGAGGCCCTTAGATTAGACATTTGGGGCATACCAAGAACTGCAAGACACTAGGAAGCCATAGATGAAGTCACCTTTGCAGCCAAAGAGGAAGAACAGTGGTCTTATTGTTCTCTAAGGAAACACATGCCCTTTTCACAAGTGGATTTACATTTGCTTTCTTTATATGACATGAAGCATTGTGTGAGAAGCTGCCCTTTGACCCGTAAGATGATATAAACTTGGATATTTTACCTTTCCTATTATCTCAGCTGTATACTAAACTGCAAACGGGCTTTCATTTTTAAAACAGGTTGATAAAAGTTAGGCAAGTGGTCACCAGGGCGTGCATTGTAATAACTTTACTCAAGCACCTGATAGCCCTGACACCTGTTGACAGCATCCATTCTTTGGTGTTTGGTTTTATTTTTTGTGGGAAGCAGGCTTATGACTCTTTCCTTGTGAGATCTTGATCCCTTTAGTTCACCTAGATATTTGTATCTTTGGCACATTGTTGAAGCCAAGCATTTGATGCTTGACCACTAGAGAATATGTCTGTGTCTATGTGCATGCACCTTCAAGTTGCCTGTTGATTCAGGACCTGTTGATTTAAATTTCTCATCCTTCAGACCTTGTGTATTATATTAGGTGTTCCATGTCTCATTGGAGGAAAGAACAAAAATACCATTGTTCTTTATAGATTTATGGTTGCACAGATTTTTGTGAAGGGTTCTCAGCACAATGGGACATAAGGCAGCTAGCAACCATCACCATACAAATGCAAACATTTGTGTATGAAACACAAAACACGAAAATAACTTTGTGTTTGAATCATTGGCTAAGGTAAAACAATCCAGCTCCATAGCAACTGAAACAGATTCCTGCAACACTTTGCACTGTTTTTTGTCCGCTAAGGGCAAAACCAGACAAGATGACTAAAATGTGCCTTGTTTCCATAACTGCATTTTACAGGGGGAGAAGAAGAGGAACTCCAGATGAGCTTTCCATTTTCTGTAGCAGCCCTATGTTTGTCATTGGTCGAATTCCAACCTAAATGACACTTTTGAAGAAGTTTAGTTTAAAAAACAACACGGAAGCAATTGTAGTTATTCAGATGTACTCCATAATTTTTCTACTGGTTTTGTGTGTGTGTGTGTGTACACATATTCACTTATCTAGTTCATTTCTGGGTTGAAAATATAAGTTCTTGTGCAGATCTTTATTTTTTATTTTTTTGCTTTGTTGCAATGGCGCCGTCCTTTTTTGATGGTTAGATAAATATGCTTTGACAAAAGCTCATTATGTAATGAGATTGGATATTTCTTTGGTAATACCTATTTCCACTAAGTTTCTCTATATTACTGGCAATATTTTGCTGCTTTTACAGTATTATTTCATTTACAGTTGAGTCCTAATCACATTTACTCATAACTAAGTCCCACAGCATTTAGTGAAGCTTACTGCTACTGTAAAAGAGGCAGCCCCATTATTGTGCATTCCTCATCCTTTTTTATATTCTCTTCGTGAAGCAAAATCTATTTTAACTGCAGAAAAGGAATCTTTTAAAAAACAGATTTCATAAGGACTTTTTCTAATGTCCGGTAATATTTAATTTCATTTTCTGAAATAATCAAAGAGAATGTCCAGGCCAACTGAGCACTAAGAATAGACAATCCAGAAGTATGGGTGGCAATCCTTTATGGGGTGGAGGATCTAAAGTCTCCCTATCTAAATGCTCAGGATCAGAGGTGTTTTGGATTTATTTATTTGGATTTTGGAATACCTGTGTGTGTGTATATATATAGCTTGAAGATGGGGCTCAAATCTAAACACACAATTAATGTACATTTCATATACACATTATAGACATAACCTGAAGGTAATTTTATACAATATTTTTTAATAATTTTATTCATGAAACAAGGTTTGTGTACATTGAACTATCAGAAAGCAAGGAAGGGAAGAAATTATAGGGAAGGATAAGATAGGGTAGAGAGGTTAGGAAAATGGGAGAAAGAAAGAGAGGTGGAAATAGATAGGAGGCTAATGAAGGTGGAATAAGGATGGAAAGATGAAAGGTTGAAGATAGAACTGTAAGAAAGATATGAGAATGGATAAATCAGTTTGATTTAAAATGTATGAATTCATAGAATGGATATAGATGTGTATGTTGGATAAATGTGGTGTTCCTTTAAAAAAAAAAAGCAAAGGGGTCATTGTCTCACCCACCCATGACATTTTTGTTGTTTTGTTTTGTTTTTAGAATATTCAGATTTTGGAATTCCAGATAAGGCAGACTCATTCTGTAGCAATTTGGCATTAATAAGTGTAACATTATTTAGAAAGATAGCAGTCATGTAAAAATGCAGCAGCTGTGTCTTTATGCCTATGTATAATTGAGTGTATATTTTATACATCAGTATTTTTTATGGAATAACAAATACTTCCAGTACAATATTATGATAAAAGGATTTCACATATTGATATATATATTAAACTGTTGTAGATGCAGGAACTGTGAATTTGTGGCCTTCCCTTTTAAGCCAATGAAGTAATACTTAACTTTTCTATACTCACACAGATCTGTTTCTTTCAGTGGAGTCACTGGAAAGGAGAGAGAGAGAGAGAAGGCTGAAAGGAAAAAATAATAATCATAATTCTGTATTTTCATCCCTTGCCCAGGTTGGAAGTGAAAACCTGTTGAATTATTGTCACAGTCATATTCTTTTGTCTCTTAGATTTTGCTTCGGGAGGGTTGCAAAAAGATTCTTGTCGCTGACTCACTCTCCTTGTTGAAAAAGATGCACCGAACACAAATGAGAGGGGTCCTTGTGGATGGTAAGTTTAATCAGTGAATCTTGGGAAGTTACAGAAGCAAAATGCTCACCATTGTAAACTTACCCTCAACTATTAAAGGTCTCTTTGAATGATTTCCAGTTCTTTTTATTTCATGGACATGTGTTTATAGTTATGAGTTGCGTTAAATCTTTATTAGTCATGGAGCTTTTCTGAATGAAAGATGAAACTTATTATTAGTAAAATGCTCTGTTCAAATGTCTTCTCTCTTTGATTGTTTAGTGTGCAGGATTATGTGGGGAATTTACAAATGTTTACATCCTCATGAAGCAACAGTTAATGTAATTTAATTTTAGATGGTGTGTCTCTTATACTGAAGACCATCAACACTTGGAAATGCTTCTTCGTGAAACAGACATTTTCTAAACATTCTCTAAATGTTTATATTTCTTACAGAGGAGAATATCTGTGAAATGTGCCTTGCTCCTATACTGCCTACAGGTATGATATTGCATTGCTCGTGTGCACACACACTTCCTCTTTAAAGGGCAGTTCCCTGGCAGGAAGCTCTTTTGGGAGCTCTAAATGAATGGTGGTTCTGGTTGTGATGTTTATCCTGGTGTTTAGGCAGCGAACCCAGCCTTGGTTGCCTTCCTTTCTTTGCACTATCTGAAGCAATTATGGAAATGATTGAGTTTAGAACATTTAAGGGGAAAGAATTTTTCCCCATTTAATTTGGCAATTTCAGTCTCACTTTATTGATAGTTTCCAAAAAAGATTGTCAGATCCCAAGTTGGAGAATAATCAGTCTCAGTTCCAGTCTTGAGTTTAGTTCAGTCCCTCATTTAATTTATTTGTATATTATTTTCCAACAGTTGGGGCAGTACCATAGCAATCAGAGCTTGGGAAAATTTCCTTTTGGATCATAACTCCCAGAATCCATCAGCCAATATGGTGGCCATTAAGGCTGGGGATTATGAGACTTGCATCCCAAAGTGTGAAATCAGTTTACAATAAAATCTTTTGCAAACATAACAAAAAGTTGAACTCCTATTCAGGATCATGCAACTGGGATGGTAGAATGAGACTTTGCTATAGCTCTTTTAAAAGAGCTATGACAGTGCTACAGATCTGTAAAAATGACACAAACAAGGCCAGGATATTTGGGGGTGGGGGCAGGCTGTGGGACAAGTAGAAGGGAGAGATTTTACCTTTGCAGACTGCCAGAAATAGTGCACATTAAATTGAGGCACTGCCCTGGCTCAGTGCTAGGGAGTCATGGGAATTGTATTTTTTGGGGGGACATTGAGCCTTCTCTGTCAGAGAGCTCTGGTGCCACAATAAATTACAGTTTCCATGATTCCCTAGCACTGAGCCAGGGCAGTGCCTCAATTTAATGTGCACTATTTCTGGCAGTCTGCAAAGGCCTATTGTCAACAATCAGACAAAGTATTCTTTGGGGGAAACCAGCTCTGCCTAGCTTTTGAGTTCACTCCCTCACAGCACCTATCACATTTAGGATGTCCATTAAACCTGTGTGTAGCATTTTCAGGAAATCTGGAGGGGTTGTTTTGGGGGAAAGGGGTGTGGAGGTCTGCTTCTTGCCAACTTCGTTACACACACCAAAATCTGGATCCCATTCAGCATCACATTTTGAAAAGCAATTCAATTGATAATTAATTCCAAAACATGTTAAACCTGTAAAACAAAATTATCACTTCAGTAAGCATGCATCTATTATATCAGTGCAGTAATGCAATCTACGGTAATAATTAATTCAGGCTTAATGTATAACAGAGTTGGGAAAGTGCAAAGTGCCTGCCATGTGCAGACCTCAGCCCCCCAAATGCCCCAAACCACTTCCTGGAGCACCAAAACCTTCTTATTTTTTTCAATAAGCATCTGAAACTGGCCAGAAACTGAGAACCAGAAATGACTTCAGAACCTTCTGTCTCATAGGGGAACAATCTTGCCAAGTCTTCCAGGACCTAACTTACAGTGATCATAGAGAACTTGACAAGATCGTAGTGTGATTTAGTGTGATTTAGTTGTCACTGCTGTTGTACAAATGAAGAGGAAATCCATGTATCTGCTATGTGAAAAGCCATTTGAACAATTATTTCTTTCCTGAAAGTGATGCCCACAAGAGAGGGAAGAAAGCGGAGGGCAAGGAAGGAAGACTTTCTTCTGAGATTTCCTCAATAATTATTTAAAAAGCAACCTAATTGGCAGTAATAAAAAGAGGGCTCTGGATAATTTTATTGTTGTATATATTATTATTAATATTGGTTAATCAGACGAACAAAAAAATTACACCTCTGATTAAAGTTGATTAACTTAATAACAACAACTATATAAACGCTTTAAAAAGCAACCAAAAAAGTATGACTCTTGAGCCGCCTGAAACAAGGCTATGGTCTCAACACAGATTCCCCTCCTTGAAACATAACAATTGAATAAGGAAGCAAAGCAAAAAATGAATGTTAAAAATAAACAGCTAACCTAAATTTCACTAGTAACCTAGCAACCATGTTTAAAATACAATTAGGGATGTAGTGGGCAGGATCTCCTCATGAAGCAAAATAGTTCAGGGCTGGCTTCCCCATCCATCTTCTCCAAAGAGATACAGGTAGCTGTAAAGGGTGAATATAGGAAGTAGCAAAGTTATTGACAACTCTTTGGCAGCCTTCTAGAAAGTCTAGGGCTTTTCTTTCCTTTGTAACAGATCAACAGGGGTTTCTGTGAATATGGTACCAACAACCTAGTTTAATGTGGCATGAGCTAAATATGCCATACTCTGTAGGCAGGGAACATTGTGGTTCTCCAGATGTTGCACTACAGCTCTCATCACCCCAGCCATTTATAAAGAATGGTGCATGTTGCACATCTGGAAGCCACGTTTTCCCCAATGTTGATGTATACAGTAGTCACTTATGAGTCTTGTATATTTTTTATCTTCTACTCAGTTTCCCTGGCAGAAACAAATTAGGCTATTATAGGGAGAAGAGGATTCAGCCTAGATATATTTTCCTGAGACTTTCTTCTGTCCCACTTAAAGTTGAGATTAGTTTAAAGAATGAGATCAATGACTGGAAGTCTGCATTCAATTTAAAAAAAAAAGATAACGTATGGTTAATGTAGCATGGATTTTTGTGTATGCAACAATAGGTTACTAATAAAACTAAAATTAAAATAGCAGTCTGTGAAATTGCAACCATTTAATGTCAGTGTTGTGGTGGATAGTATCAAGGAGATCTGGGTTTAGAATCCCTATTTGGATATGAAGGTAACTAAGGGGGGTTGCAGACTGCCAGAAATAGTGCAAATTTAGTCCACTTTTAGGGTTAGGGTTAGGGAATCATGGGAACTGTAGTTTATTGTGGCACCAGAGCTCTCTGACTGAGAAGGTTCAATGTCTCAGAAAAAAACCAATTCCCATGATTCTAGCACTAACCCTAACCCTAAAAGTGGACTTAATTTGCACTATTGCTGGCAGTCTGCAATCCCCCTAAGTTAAATTCCTTCTTGACACATAGCCAGTTCAACTGTAGAAAATGAAGAGCATGGAAAGGTTAGCATTTTAACACAGGCAAGGTAGGATCATATGAAGACATCATAAAGAGTGAAATGCAGAAACCAATATGTTAATCTTGTGAAATAATAATAATAATAATAATAATAATAATAATAATAATAATAATAATAATAATAAAATTTATTTATATCCCGCCCCTTTGAGATCAATAGGGGCAGCTAACAACAATAAAACACACATGCAACAATAAAATCTAATTCCCACCCCCTCCTTAAAAAGTTATTAAATCAAATTATAAATTAAAACATAATATAAAAACACAGCAACAATATTTAAAAACAACTCACAATATGGCTGAGGTTCTTAACTACATATTTAAACTAAAAACCTAGAAGCTCTCTTATATACATCTATATACATTTAACAGTGTCCTCAAATATCTTCAGCTAAATCAGATCCCATTTACTGATGTAGCAGCATCTTGCTTTTTATAGGTAACAACTCATCTATTTTGATAATACAACAACTTTTCTCTCTTCTCTTGACAGATGCATGTAAACCATTCAGTATAACCGTTTTTCACTGCAGGCATATGTTCCACAAAGAGTGTTTTCCTGAACCTAGCACAGTAAGTAGCCAACTTAACCTCTATAGATTATAAAAATTACAATGGTCAAAGACAAAAGGACAAATAAGTTATTTTTGCCTTCCACTGAGAAGGGCCTGTATTTATTGAGGATTATAAAACAATTATAGTATTTTTTTTTTTTTTTTGCCTAGCTCTCTGTAGGTATTTCTAAGCACAATACTAAGCACAGCCAAAATAGTCTGTCACCTCCACCCCATCTCACCACCTTTTAGCAAAAAAACTGCTTCCATTAGCAAGAAATGGTCCTCATTCATCCAACAACTGAATCTAACATAAAACAGAAATGTAAAAATTGATTTTAGAAGAGAGTCAGCACTATTTCCCACTTATTGCAACATTTTTTAAAAAAAATTACTTTGAAATTTGCAATAAATTTTAAAACTAAAATTGCTCAGGTGTATTGCATATTTTTAAATAATTTCTGTGAACTTTCTATAAAAAATTAGTGCTTGCAGAGTTTTAAGGAAATAGTTAAATTTGTGGGAAAAAACTTAGAAAAAGAAGAATATGGTTGTACATAAGAGATCTGTGTGGTTTTCCAATATTGCAAGTACCGTATATGTTTTAAAATTATCTTGATGCTAGCATATTGATTTTTGTAAATTTATTTTTATGCATTCCATACGTCTTTCCTTTATACTGCTTAGCACTGGAAGAAGCATATGCACTAGTTGCACATACTAAGGGATCTTTGCCTTTGCGTTTCTCAATTAGAAGCCTCTATGCTCATGGCAAATTGCTTTCAAAACTGAGAGGAGTTTAAAAAACAGCATATTAGATGATTTGCTAATCTAATATTCAAAGAATAAAATATGATATGGTAGGTTTTTTAAAAATATCTGTTAACTATCTTGAGACTTTGTCAGCAAGGTGGGATACAAATCTCAATAAAAATATAAAGGTGGAGCAAAATCATGCTAGTTGCAAATAATCTTATAGGCACATGAATTAAGGTTCTGATACTACACCATGGATCCAAATTTCTCACTTCTAACTTTATTAAACATGACTATAGAGTTATTTAATAAGAGTCTGGCTATAATATAGATTGAGTCTTCCTTATCCAAAATGCTTCTGACAAGGGCTACATCCACACTGCAGAAATAATCATGGTTGACACCATTTTAAGTGCCATGGCTCAATGCTGTGGAATTCTGGGAACTGTAATTTATTGTGGCACCAGAGCTCTCTGACAGAGAAGGCTAAATGCCTCACAACCTACAGTTCCCAGAATTCTATGGCAGTGAAAACAGTTCCAAACTGCATTATTTCTGCATTATAGATGCAGCCCAGAAGTATTTTGAATTTTGGAATTTTATTTTATTTCTTTTTATTTAGAATATTTACATATATATAATGAGATATCGTGGAGATAGGGCCCGGGTCTAAACATAAAATTCATTTAGGTTTCATATACATTTTTTACACATAGCCTGAAAATAATTTTATACAGAATATTTTTAATAATTTTGTGCATGAAACAAAGTTTGCGTACACTGAACCATTGGAAAGCAAAGGTGTCACTATTTCAGCCACCCATATGGACAATATTGGAGTATTTTGCATTTCAGAATTCTGAATAAGGGAAAGTCAATCTATATAGTGATTTCATGCAAGAGTAATTTCTTAATGTGAAATCATAGGCTTTCATGGCTGGCATCCATACGTTTTTGTGGGTTTTTCGGGCTGTGCGGCCATGTTCTAGAAGAGTTTCTTTCTGACGTTTTGCCAGCATCTGTGGCTGGCATCTTCAGAGAAGAAAGTAATTTCTTAACTTTTTTTAAAAAAAAATCATCTCCTTATTTGTTCTTGTACTGATGTGTGGACCAAGATGTATCTTACCATAAAATGCTGTTTATTTTACTTTCTAGGAGTCTTCAGTACACTTCTGCAACATCTGCAGTGCCAAACACCGAGGACCAGGCAGTGCTATTTTGGAGATGAAAAAATAATGCTCTCTGGCATGCTGACAGTTTATATCTCTGTATAACTATTTCAGTTCAGTATAGAAGAGCATGCTTCATTTATAAAGCTTGTTAAGCACTGTGTAGATATTTAGCTAGTTGAGTACATTATAAAGGGGAGGCTTGAAATCACTGAACTCATGGATATTTCCTATATGGATTTATAGTGCTAAAAAAGTGTATTGTTACTTGTCATATCACTGTTGTGCAATACATATGTGAGTACCTCAGTGGTTGGCTTAATCTGTATTAATGAAAAGCAAAGCAAAGTGTAAAATTCACTGTTGATGTAGTCTGTGTCCAAAGTTATAGCATGCCTTTAGTTTGAAGTCAGATTTCTAATTAGTTTCATTCTTGTATGGCAACATAAACAAGTTGGTTTCTACATTCACAAATATACAAATACAACAGGCGCATCATGAATATCATGAATATCTATGGTCTCAATTTATTTCTTTTCCACTTTTAGGGGTATGAAAAGAGTTTTCTACGTGTGTTAGGTTAAAAAGTCACAGAGATAGAGACTAAGGTTTGCAATTGATCAGTGACACAATTTTAAAAATGGCAGAATTGGCAGTTCCATAGGGATTTCCACAACTGCCCAAAGAATAACACGGCCTGTACAGACTGTCAGAAATAATCAAGCTTGAGAACACTCTAACTGGCCTGGCTCAATGCTAGGGAATCATGGGAAATGTAGGGTTTTTTTTCTGAGACATTGAGCCTTCTCTGTCAGAAAGCTCTGGTGCCACAATAAACTACAGTTCCTATGATTCCATAGCACTGAGCCAGGACAGTTAAAGTGGTCTCAAGCTCGATTATTTCTGGCAGTCTGTACAGGCCCTAACTCAGGCTTAGCCTAATAAAGTAATGAATTGTGGAAAGGCTAGTGCAATTGTGGAACAACTTGTATAGTGGCTTCTGCTAGCACATTCAGATATTGCTGTTTAACTGTGCACAAAGATGAAAATAGGGTTTTCATCACAGCTTGGAAAACTTTCATATGTGTCTCTCAAAAAATTAGCCAATATGCCCCGCTTGTTCTGGGATGTTCTGGGAGTTATATCATGTGAAATAACAACTTTCCCAGGCTCTGGTTTCTATGTTAGCATTGTGTCAATGGTATGACACCATAAGTTACCGCTAAAAGGATCTATCTCGTCTTTCACTTGGCTGTTTCCAACAGTGACTAGACAGATGCATTTGGAAATCCTATGGCCAGCATTTAGTTGGCACCTTTTCTGCATCATTAGTTGCCAGCTTTTGGTATTCAGAAATATACTGCCACTGAACTGTGGAGGTTTCACTTAAAACTCTCTTAGGCCGCATCTGCACTGCAGAAATAATCCACGCTGACACCATTTTAATTGTCATGACTCAATGCTACAGAATTCTGGGAATTGTAGGGCTAACTTCAGGAAGGACCAAGTTGGTCTAAAGTCTGTCTGTTAGTCATGTTGACCATCTTCCAGTAATTCTTCTAAGCCAGATAGTTGTTAGCATCCATCAGTCATTTGCATCTCCATGTGAAGACTGGCAGAGAATCTGGGGCCTTTGGTCAAGTAAACCATCTTTGTAGTTGCCCAATACAGAAGATGTACAAAGCTTTCTTCAACGGTAAATAGTCAGAGGTGAGAGGATGTGTACCTAATCCACTTTTTCTAGTTCTCCGCTTTTATTCTTTTCATGCCTTCTTCAAACCCTTTCCTAAGATGTAATAACAAAAGACAACTCACTGACAGAAAAGCCAGATCTGTATTTGGCTGTAGCTTAATTCTCAGGCTGTCCACTGGACACAGTTATTGTTTTGTTTAAGAATGGAAGCAGGAATTATGACCTAGTGTGCTAGACAATCTACAGTCAAAAGATACTTGTTTCACCCTTAGATGATTCAGAAGTTAACAGTATTACATAGTCCAGGGGTAGGCAACCTTTCCCCTTTAAGGGCCAAGGGACTTCAGCTCCCAGAAGCCTCAGCCATGTTGGCCAATAGTCCCATGTTGGCCAATAGCTCCTGGGATTCTGGGAGCTGAAGTCTCTCGGCCCTTAAAGGGGAAAGGTTGCCTACCCCTGACATAGTCCAACCAACAGTGCCAATAAATCTTATCCATACTCTAGCTTGTCTGCAGTTTTTAAAAAAAACTCGCATCCTACATTATGAAGAAAGAATACAGAATAAAAATTGGTGGAGTGATTTGATAAGGATGCAGGTACCATTGTGCAAAAGAATATGAGAACAAATCTCCATAATTCAAAAGAAGTGACAAGAAGGCATTTGAACAGAGAAAGTGTTAAAGAGGTTGAAGACATTTCATTTATACACAAAATATGTTGGATGATTGGGTGCCTGCAGGCATATAGCTTCCAGAGGCACCATAGTTCATTGGATAGAATACGGAGAAGATCCCAGGTTGAATTCCTGGCATCCTCTGTTTATGGTACTTTATGAAACATGTGATTCAACTATCTTTGCTCATGAGCCTGGAGAGCTGCTGCATTTACAGAACAGAATATTGGACTAGATGGACAAATAGTCTGACTAGGTATAAAGTGACATCCTATGGTTATTCATATGTAGGAGTGGCTTGCTAATATGGTCTGTCAGCTACAAACAAGAGGTTGGGTCAAGATTTAATCAAAGTTCTTGTTGTTAACTGCCTTTGAGTTGACCTCGACTCATGGTGCCCTTGTGAATGAGACATCTCCAAGCCCTCTTATCCTCTACTGCTCTGCTCAGGTCCTGTAGGCTTAGGCTCATGGTCTCCCTGATTGAGTCAATCCATCTGGCATGTGGTCTTCCTCTCTTTCTACTTCCCTCCACCTTCCCCAGCATTGTTGTCTTTCTTAATGAGTTGTGCTTTCTCATGATATGGCCAAAGTAAGACATACTTAAAGCCATTGAAATTCATGTATACAGTCATTTTTGATACAAATGAGTCTGGATCCAACATAGTATATATTGAATGGACTGTCTGAGTGTAGTTTAGATAAAGTATAATGAATACCATAGTCAGATCATATACTCAAGAGGGGTGGGCAGCATCTCCTTCCAACATAAGCATCTATGTACCAGAGGGCCTGTATATTTATTTCCTGTATTATCTGATCCTTAATTTTTCCATTCATACAAGTGGGATAGCTATCAAACAACACTCATATCCAGGAAGACAGTGATGTGCTTTGACTTTTTCTTCATAATGACACTGTATTTAAGCAGCATAGCTAAATGTTTACAATCTTTTTTTTCTTTTCTTTTCTTTATGGGTTCTTCAGTTTACAACAGCTGCATAGATGTGCTATAATACAGAGGTTCCTGCCCCAACCCAGGATTAAACAGCTGTGTCATAAAATTTAATATCACCTTAATGCAATAAAAGATAAATATGTGGATAAAAAATGAAACCGGTAGGTTTTAATTATGTCTAACCACATAGTATCCTATGTCTTTTGCTATTAAAACCTTTCTTTCTAGCTCACAGTAGTACTCTAATCTGGATTACATAATCCCAGATGTTAGTGTATTGTTTCATAAACCCATTTGTCCTGTCTGAACTCACAGCCTGCCATATACAATAATATACCCACAACTTTAAAAATTACTTATGAAAGCATCCTTCATCCTTTTTTCCAGAACCCGTATGACTGCAGTAATATCTGTTTCCATAGCATCCATATGGATCCTGTACAACAGGATGCGAGATACATATTTATTAAAATTCCCCATCGTTTGAAGTTACAGAAATCTTGTGCAGTGGGCCCTTGGTATCCTCTGGGGTTTGGTTCCAGGATCCCTCATGAATTGCAAAATCAGTAGATGTTCAAGTCTCATTAAATATAATTGTGTAGTAAAATGGTGTCCTTTATATAAAATAGCCAAATAAATATTTGCTTTTTGGAATTTATAGTTTATGAATATTTTCAAGCCGTGCATGGTTGAATCTGTCAATAAAGTATCCGTGGATATGGAGGGCCTACTCTCATTGATTTTCTCTTTGTAAATGCAATGCAATGCACAAATGAGCACATTGCTTAGCCTGCTGCAAATAAGATACAGTTTTGGCTTATCATATTCTAGTATTTACATCTACATTTGTTTTTGTTCTTCCAGTTTAGATGTAGCTAAATGTATTTCAGGGAAGAGGTTTTTAGAGAATGATTCTGCACTGCTCTAAACTATTCAAAGCACTATTTCTGTGTTCAAGGGGATTTTTAAAAATGTAGGCGGGTCATCTTTTATTTATAGGTGCAGCCTTACAAAAATTACCACACACAATTATTAAACATTTCAGCTTCTCATCAATTCTTAATGTGTTGTGTTACTGTTTAGGTTTATTTTGTATATTAGCCTTAAGTGTCTGACCTAAAGAAACCCGTGTGTCAAATTTCAATATTAGGTGAGCAACTATGTCCTTCAAGATCCTTGTGGCCTACAGCTCCCATCAGCACTAGTCAGCAAGCCTATGCTGAGAGAGTATGGGAGCTACAATCCAAAAAGCTGTAGTTTCCCATTCTTGCTTTAATTGTGTGCTTTGGAGCAGCAACTGTCAAAAAATAGATTGTCAACCTCAGACAGATTGGTGGGTGATTTGTAATACATTGACAAGGATTTCTTACTCTCTTGTCATCTTAAAGAACCTCCGTTAAAAATGCTTAGTAAAATTCAGGCTGCTGAAATTAAGCAATGGAAGAAAGAACAGATTTTTCTGCAAACAGTATCTACTGTATATACTCATCTGTAAGTCTACAAATTTATGCCCAAAAATTGAAATAAATTGAAATAAAAAGCCTCAGTTGGAGTCTCTCTTGCTGTAGGCACACATACACACACTGAAGGAGCCTCCAAGTTTTATCCTTGACTTATCCACGGGTCATAGCAAAATCCATAATTTTGGCCTCAAACCTACCCTCAGCTTATACATGAGGTCTACTTATAGTCGAGTATATGCGGTATTCTGGTATTAAAAAGAAATGTTCATAATCTTCTTACTATCTCATCCCTGCTTATGGTGGGCTTTACTCTTATGACTGCCATATTATTCTTATGTTCCAAACAACTTTCTTGCTTTACTAAGTATGAGATACCCACTAAATACTACTAGTGACCAAACATACTCTGCATGTAGGGTAGCAAAATTTTAGTTTCCCAACCTTTCGGCAGTCCTGTGATGAAGCTATAACCAGCAGGCAAAAGTCAAGGTACAACCTTGTTTAGCTGTGGATTAGAGCCAGACTTCAGTTGAGCAGGCTTGAGTACAGCCAATCATGTAAAACATGTAAAAATCTTGCTGGTTTTATAGTAGTAGTAGTAGTAGTAGTAGTAGTAGTAGTAGTAGTAGTATCATCATCATCATCATCATTATCTCATTTGTTTGTATCCCATATTTCTCCTGATACAAGGACTCAAGGTAGCATAGTCCATGGCAGAACTTCTGTTTTATTTGGAAGGGAGTCACAGTGAAAACAGGTTAAGGTGTAGCTCAGTGCTAAAGTAGATGTTTTGCACACAGATGCTCCCAAGTTCTCTCTCTAGTATCTCCAAACAGGACAGGAAAACAAGACACATGCCTGAAACTCTTTATAGGTGCCATTGTAGGCAGCTATTCCCAGCAAGGAGAGGCAGCTTAAATCTCAGATCCTGCTGGGGATACCTAAGGTTTGAGGGAGACTATGGGGGGTTGCAGACTGTCAGAAAAAGTGTAAATTCAGTCCACTTTTAGGGTTAGGGTTAGGGTTAGGGAATCATAGGAAATGTAGTTTATTGTGGCACTAGAGCTCTCTGACAGAGAAGGCTCAATGTCTTAGAAAAAAAAACAATTCCCATGATTCCCTAGCTCTAACCCTAACCCTAAAAGTGGACTGAATTTGCACTATTTCTGACAGTCTGCAACCCCCCTATATCTCTAAGGAAAGTGTGTGTATGTGTGAAAGGGAAGGGGGTAAGGATGTGTTTGTATTTTAGAAGGGGGACAAGGGAAAAGACCATATATGAGAAAGGAGTGTGGTGCATGACACAAAGGAAGACAGGGTAGAGCTAGAGAGAGCTGGCCATGCCCATCATCACTACCCTGAGCGAC
Organism: Phrynosoma platyrhinos; assembly: GCA_020142125.1. NCBI lineage: Eukaryota > Metazoa > Chordata > Lepidosauria > Squamata > Phrynosomatidae > Phrynosoma > Phrynosoma platyrhinos. The sequence continues at coordinate 61,162,669 of CM034710.1, forward strand.
AGCTACCACCATCATGTGGTCCCTGACTCACTGCCACATGCAGCCCTTGGGACAAAATATTTGCCCACTCACCCCCCATTCATTTATATTTGTACCTGAGAATTTAATTCAGATCAATAGGATCTATGTTGTGTTAAACGTGCACACTTCCCAGTCCTATCGCCATCATTCTTCCTGTTAAACTCAAATTATAAATATTTTAATTTTAGACAAATGCAGACTTCTGCCAGTTAAGAGACTGGCCCTGCCCCCAAATCCTGCTACACATACATATTTGTAGTGAACTTTGAATGAGATTTTAAAGGCATGTTGCTAAGGAGAACTTAACCTACTTTCCATGCATATTGGTATGGATGTTTAATTTTCATTTGGCAAGAGATAAACTCTAAAATGTAGCTGTCTCTAATTCTCAAATCTGACAAATCTGATTTTAATAGACTTGATTGATACAACAATTAAAACCCAAATGTACTTGAACTTAGAAGGGAATGTTTGTGAGATGCACATCTTTTCATGAAAAATAATAAGTAGGAAAGGTTGGATGTATACGAGTTAATAATAATAATAATAATAATAATAATTTTTATTTATAGCCCGCCCCTCTACTAGGCAATCGGTTAGATCAACTTATAGGTCCACACCAAGAATTCTTGCTATTTTAATATTGCAATCTACTTATTGGTCACCATGAGGCACTATAACAATATTTATAATTATAAAACCTTTGGGTATCTGCACAGACCATCAGCTCTGAGTGCCTCAGCACCCCTCCTGTCTTGGAAGCATTTATCATCTCCTCAGAGAAATTGAAACAAACAATTCTACTTTATAAGGCACTATCTTGGATATTAAGGAACTTAGAATTGACTAGAATAAGGAGATTGTACTCTATAAATCAGCCAATGGAAAATCGTCTTAGCAATATCAATGTCTACAATTTCTTTAAACTGAAAAGTATCTTTCATTCAGTGAAAATGGATGTTTCAGGTACATTGTATATCATTACACCTTATCAGAATGGAATTGTCTCCTCCAGCTTAACATTGGTGGTATAATGCAGCTAATGCTTCCTTGATATGATGTAGGCATGTTCAATTGTTGTCCCTTTATGGTTGGCTATATTACAGTGTATTCCCCACTTCTATATAGGGTTGCGAAAGCCAGACAGTGAAGAAAGCTGATAGGAAGAAAATAAACTCATTTGAAATGTGTTTGAAAAGAGTTCTATGAATAACATGAACTGCTAAAAAGACAGACAAATGGGCCCTAGAGCAAATCATGCCTGAACTCTCCATAGAAGCCAAGATGACTAAACTCAGACTGCCGAGGAGGAGGTTGGTTGAAGGTGGAAAGGCTGACAGTGTTGGTCATGAAATTTAAATATTTGGAATCTTTTAGACAGAATGGAGGAAGAGCCTGAGATTTTTATAGATTTTAATGAGGCAGTCACCTCAAGCAACAGATTTTAGCATCATAAAACAACAATAAATTGTTGGTTATATACTTAGCTATTACGGTATTTTTACTACTGGGGATGGAATTTTCTGCCTCATGTTTCAGAATAACTCAACTTAGGGCCTTTGCAGACTGCCAGAAATAATGCAGCTTGAGGCCACTTTAACTGCCCTGGCTCAGTGCTAAGGAATCGTGGGAAATGTAGTTTATTGTGGCACCAGAGCTCTCTGACAGAGAAGGCTCAATGTCCCAGGAAAAAAAACACAATTCCCATGATTCCCTAGCACTGAGCAAGGACAGGTAAAGTGGCCCAAATCTGCATTATTTCTGTCAGTCTGTAAAGGCCCTTATTTTCAGATAATTTGTTCCTTGACTTGACTAAGGGGCATCATTTACCCATTTGCTGTTCTTTAATCAGCAAAATATCTTGGGCCAATCCAGGTTTCAGATTACCGCAAAATGAGTAGGGATAAACCCATATGATGGCTGATTCCCCCTTTAAAAAAAATACAGCATCCAATAGTCACTTAGATTTTATGAAAGTCAGGAAGCTATCATAAAGGATAGTGCTTTGTTTTGTTTTCTGTTTCATTATTACTATTTATTTAGATTGATTAAATTTGTACATCTTAATTAGATTGTACACCTGAGGGAAGGAGACCATTTTTTTTTTGTTCTTTTACTTTTAAAAGTCCATGTACAGTGATAATGCTATATAAATAAATAA
>CM034710.1:61164950-61183474 GCA_020142125.1 Phrynosoma platyrhinos
TGGGGCCCTGGAGCCCTGGAGCAAGGCCGTCCGCTCGCCGCTGCCGCCCCATATATAAATAAATAAAATACAAGAGCTAATAAATATGATACAATGTTGTTGCCTTTATATAAAATATGTAATTAAGCATTGGCTTCAATTCAAAGATATAGACATGTTATTCTGTAGAATCAGTACATAGAGAGAGATCTTGTAGCACCTTTGAGACTGCAGCATGAGCTTTCATAGACTTCAGTCTACTTCCTCAGATGCATTTATTGGCTTGCCTATCTAGCAAGCCTTGGTCAAATTAAATTCTCATGTTATTATTCATAAGACGAACAGTTTACATGGCAACAACCTATGTTGCATTACTGGGGATTCAGGGACAGAAGAAAAGTCAAGAAGTCATGGGCAGAGGTCTGGTAATTCCATCAAGGGATTTCCTACTCTGGTGCTACATACAGGGCCAAGAAATGTCCTGAAACCAAACAACATTTCTGCTTTCCCATTTAAGACATTTTCTATGATCCTCATTAGAATATTTTGTACATCTGAACAGCTGAGGGCCAGTTCACACATAATATACCTATGTAATATACATGTTTGCAAATGTGACATTTACATTTTGCATTGTTATTTACACGTTTATAAAATCTTGCCTACACCAGGCCTTATTACCAAGTTTGAATCAACACAAGAGGAGAATCTCTACCCTCCATATCTTCCACCATAAAAAGTGACAAGTCTGAAGAGACGTTCTTGTTTGTACTGAGACTCTCCATGCAAGATGTGTGTATATGTGCCTTTAAGTTACCTGTCGACTTATCGTGACCCCATGAATTTCAAAGGGTTTTCTTAGGCATGTAATACTCAGAGGTAGCTTTGGCAGTTCATTCCTGTGAAATATAGCCTACAGCGCATGGTACTGGCAGTCTCCCATCCAAGTACTAACCAGTCCTGACCCTGTTTAGCTTCCAAGATCACACAAGATCTGGTACCTTTAAGGTATTTAGGTCCTTTGTGCAAGCATAGATGCTAGAAAATCAGGTACTTCTGTGTAAACTTCAGATTTAATGCTTTTCACATGAAGAAAGCTAATAGAGAAGTGTAGGTCTAGGAACTCCCTCTTTGTGAGATTATTCAAGGCTGGTAAGTAATGCCTGAGCATGGGTCATAGGTTAAATTGTTACCTAAATTGCTCCAAATTAATTTTTATATAGGGGAATTAATTGATTAGCTTAAGGGAGTATGCCAGGATAACATCTAGCACTTCGGGATCTTCAAACTTTTTTTTAACCAGGTCCAAGAGACCAGATTCCACAATGCAAGATTAAGGGCCTTTACAGACTGCCAGAAATAGTGCAAATTGAGGCCCTTTAACTATCCTGGCTCAGTGCTAAGGAATCATGGGAACTGTAGTTTATTGTGGCACCAGAGCTCTCTGACAGAGAAGGCTCAATGTCCCAGAAAAAAAATTCCCATGATTCCCTAGCACTGAGCCAGGAAAGTTAAAGTGGCCTCAAGCTGCACTGTTTCTGGCATTCTAGAAAGGCCCTATATGTATTTTATTAATACAGTAAAAGGGGTTACAACATTCACACAAAGTACACACTCATACAACAACTAACAGATTAATGATTGGTTAAATGGGATAGGGATGATAAGAATGAGAACTATATGCTACCAATGCAGTTGCCAGAAGTCCAGATCAGAGGGAAAATTGCAGACAAAGTGGACTCAGAATGCTATCAGCAATTCTGAAGAGTATAGGCAAAATCATGGCTTCTGACTTCACCCAACATTGAGGAGTCTAGGTAAAATCATGGCTTCTGACTTTGCCCAAGACTGAAAATACAGAACAAATAGTCCTCCTTTATAACTTTTTCACTTTGTGGACAGATTCTTGGGACTCTCAGGTGCAAAACCCCATGTAACCAACTGGCCCATAAAACACACAGTATGGTATACAAAGAAATATGGCTTGTCCTTTTCATGCTCAAATTTGTGCCACATGCCAGAAACATCTTTCCTGACCCCACAATTGATTTACACTTCAAAGGATGCATCTCTCTGCCTACGTGTTTGCAACACTCCCTGGCTAAGTCCTCCAGATCTCTGTGAGCTCCTACTAGCTTGCCCTGGGAAGCATCCTGAAGCTATGTGACTTGCTTGCCTCTCAATATGGAGGTTTGATATCAAGGGGCAATTGGGGTTCAGGCAAGGGCATTACATTGTCCTTAATTGTTAGGTTTCTATAGTGCCAGAAATTCTATTTTCAACAATGAAAAACATAAGTTACAACAACTCATAAGAGCAGAGACAATGTGATCCAAATGCAGGCACTTTCATTTCTCTGGTTTGTCCCCCCCCCCCACAAGAAATTACAGGTAGGACCCATGATCTCTTTCACTATTTCTCTAGTTTTCCAGGAAATAATAAAATCAGAGAAAACAATGCATCCTGGTTTGTGAAGTCAAAGGCTTTCATGGCCAGCATCCATAATTTTTGTGGGGTTTTTGGGCTATGTGACTGTGTTCTAGAAGAGTTTATTCCTGATGTTTCACCAGCATCTGTGGCTGGCATCTTCAGAGAATGCTGGCATGGAGGTGAGTGAGATATATATGTGGCCCTTGCTAGTTGACAAGAAAGATTATAAAACACAGAGCAAATCTCTGTGGTTTATACTAGCTGCATCAAACGCATGTGGGAGTAACTGGAAGTGTGTATTAACACAGGGTCAGGGTTTCCTGACTTTTCATCTTGTCAAAACCTACCCTTAGAGTCAAGTGAAGGAGTTTGCTTCCATAATCAAGTTTTCTAGGGGTAGGGATTATAAGATATCATTGGACTGCAGCTCCTAGGATCTCTCATTATTGGTTAAACTACCTAGGGCTTCTGGAAGTTGCAGTTCAACCATATCTGTAGGGCTGCACAATTCCAATCCCTGATCTATTTGATGCAACCATAATTTTGGTGACAGCTGCCCTCCAAGAAGTATGATTTAGATGTAAACCACTGGCCAGAAATGTGGGCATAACTGAATACTGAAAAAGATTGGTGTATAAAGTTAATTCTGACATTAACATTTTTCAGTGATTATTATGGAGATTGAATCATAAGTGCATTTCCTACAAAACTGCTTTGAGACAAAATATTCAGAAATGACAATGTGTGCCAGATTTGTCATTTTTTAATTACATCTGCCATTTCTGTTGCAAAGTGTGAACTGTTGTGCCAGTGCTCCTGTAGCTTCCTTCTGAAGCTAAAGTATCTATTACCCATTGATCCTGAAAAAGTAGTAAGTAAATTCCTTCCCATAACAAAGTGCTGAAACAACCTGTGCATTTGACATTTACTAGTACACATAGAAGCATGGGTAGTTGTGCATGCTTGGTGGAGTATTGCAAGATAATTCTCTTTACATTACACAGATGGATCCACAATCAAGCCAATCTGGCAGACAGGATGAGGGATGATGTGCCAAATGCAAAAGGGCAAAAATGAGAGTGAGCAGCAGTTTATTGATGCACTTGAGTCAGAAATAGCTAAATGTTTTAAGTAGCATATGTAGAATTTAAACCAATCCTGACCCTTTGGATGTAATATTATCCTCTCATTGGTTTTGAAACAAATTGATTAAGGATGAACATTTTAATTATTAATTAATGAATGAAAACTCTAGTAGAGTATCTGCTAGTGGCCAATTACAATAGGTGGAGCTCTGAACTGCAGGGCACATTACTTTTGGGGGCCTTTTTTGGTCTCAGTGGACCAAAGGTGTAATAGTAATTTTTAAAAAACCATGTTGCCATGTATTTTGCCATGTATTTGAGTCTCATGTATTTTGATGCCATGGGCAAATTATGGTGCATAATAAATAGACATTTGGAGGGAAGGGGAGAGGAGAGATGTCATTCTTAAAAGCAGAAATTTATTTCACACTTCCTTTAGTATCCAAAAAAGACAAGTCTTTTGTGATATACAAATATATTTCACTGTATTTCATGAACTGATTAATGGATTATTAATCCATCTACATTTACACAAAATTAGACCTAGTAATAATACCCTTCCTTGGCTGCAATGCTACTTTTTTCCTTTCCTTGATCTCTCCTTTGCATTAAGAATTGGAGTTGCTATTTTTGGTGACAGCACACTCCAGAGAGATGTGGGCATGCTTGCTAAGGTGCAAATGCATTCATTAATGAAACACTTCTTTCTTTTCAATTTCACCCCTCTAAAATTACAAATAAGATTTTTTTTAATGAGGTGGAATAAGTAAATAGTATAATTGTACTGGCAGCTTGCTGCTGTCAATGGAATTCTGCATTCTGTGTTTATAAGTTCAATTTGCAACAAAGTGCTGCAGTACATTGCCTAACAAGTTGACATTGTATTCAAACAGGACATTCCTCAATCATCATAGCCACACTTTCTGATTTTATTTTCCAATCGACACTAAATATCCATGCCTACTGAGCACTTGGGGATGTGTGCTGTCTTAGCTATTTTCAAAGATTTTTCTGTGCTTCAGTAAATATCATGGCTTCCCCAAACTTGCTGATATATCCTTCTTTCTTATGGCCCTGTTTTGGCTTAACTGCTGCAAGCTCTCATGGCTAGAATGTGCAATTACAGGAAATGGTATCTATTCTTGGCATTTCTAGGAAGCCCCTGCATTTTGTTCTGGGTGAACAGCCATTTCCCAATTATTGTTGTCAAAAGTAAATACACATCCAAATGCAATTGCACATATAACAACCTAAACAATTGAACAAATATAAATTATCAAAGAGAGATGCACCATTTAAGTCACTAAAACGGTAAATGCATTTCATCAAAAACAAAATTTTAATTCAAAGTGGGACATTCCTTCTTGAGGGAAACTTCTGGAGAATTCTGAGAAAAAAAGTATAATTTGCTAAAAGACTTGGAAGTGGTTATTAAAGGGGATGAGAGAAACAATAAATATTGTGACATCCCATTTGGTTGTGGGAAATGGGAGAGATAGAGAGAGTTGGATAGAGTAGGATAGCCTTGGCAACTGGGCTGCAATCTGTCTTTGCCTTATCCAGAGAACTCCTCCTCACAGGAGCAGAGACATGGAGACAAGGAATTACCCTGGAAGAAAATCAGCAGCTGAAGTTGAGACTCCATCTTGCAGGCCTCCTCTAAGCCTGGGCTCTCCAGCATGGATTCATCTCGCCAACAAGACCAAGCAGCTGATGCAGACTAAGGCAGAGGTATTGGTGGAGATGGTACAAGAAAAGGTGGTATGGACGTTATTACACGGGGGAAATCTGCTGGTTAATCCACACAAATCTCATGATTTCACACGACGTCACACAGAAACTGGACAGAAACTGGTGTTATCCGAGATCTTTTGAAATTTGGTAGTTTTGAGGAAATGCATTTGCAAAATTACAGTAATTTCACATTTACCGTAATGTGAAAAGCAAATGCGCATTTGGGAGCATTTCCCTGCTTTTTCCCATGGTTCCAGTGAGCGTTCCTCTATCTGCGCATGTGCAAGAGGCTCATTTCTAGTACATTTACGGGCTTTTCTTGCTTGTGTGTGAACGTTAAATGCGCTTACTGTAATTTCGCAATTAAGGTAATTACATGTGAAAGCCATTTGCGGAATCAAGGTTTATTTTCGGTTTATTTTCGGAATGCCTCATTTCCACTTTATTATCGCCCACGTGTGATAACGTCTTATGACAGCGTCCATCTGAATCTGGCAGGGCTGGATTCAGCAGAATCTCTTTTATTTAATGATAACTAAACTCAGTCACTCAGCTACATATAAACGCACGCTCAGAAGGCAAGTTACTGAAATCAACATCTGTCTTTGCTATGGTCCCACCTACCTGTTACCAGACATCCTTGCCTTCTCTGACTTTGGCAAGCTTCTTGGTCTGCTCTTTTGCCTACTCCTTGCTTTGCTTATGAACCAATAAGACACTTCTCTATTTATCTCAGCTTGACCTGTACCCTGGTAATTTCCTTTGCCTGCTCCTCCAAATGATGACATACCTGGTCTGACTCTGACTCACTCACTGTTACTCTCCTTAGCTTATTGCTTACTAAGGGCCCTGTGGCCCTGTAAGGCACTGGCTGGCAAAGAACAGAACTGACAATTTATAAGCTCCCTTTCAGCTACTGAACCCACAAGTCATTTTATAGACTGATCAGATAGATGGGTGGGTGACTGGGTAGGTGATCCAGTTACTTAGGGCCTTTGCAGACTGCCAGAAATAGTGCAAACTGAGTCCACTTTAAGGGTTAGGGTTAGTGCTAGGGAATCATGGGAATTGTTTTTGTTTTTTTCCTGAGACATTGAGCCTTCTCTGTCAGAGAGCTCTGGTGCCACAATAAAATACAGTTCCCATGATTCCCTAACTCTAACCCTTAAAGTGGACTCAATTTGCACTATTTCTGGCAGTCTGCAAAGGCCCTCAGTCTACTTTACTCCACCCTAACTTTGCCTTCAACGTGTGTAAAATTAATTAATGCTAAGATGCAGTGGTGCATGTTGGTTTATTTGACAGCTTTGCAAACACAAAGCCTATTAAGAAATGAGCATGGTTACGTGGAATTATCTTTTTGGCCACTTTTTCCAGATAAAAATAAACTACTATCAATTACTTTATGCCTTTGGGTTTATGTTTTAGGTCATTTGAGCAACAATGTGTTTTGCGGTGGGGAGCCATATCTCTGTAATAGATGTAGCTACAAAATGAGAAGCTATGTGTTTAAATTTCAACCCAGCTACATTTGTTTTATTTCATTTCATTTTTATGCTGCCTTTCTACCAAAAAAGGCCCCAAAGTGGCTCACAAGATTAAAAAAAATCTTTAAAAATTACTTTGTGACATAGCCTTAAAAAATCACACTTTCTTAGGCTTAATCCCTCTATATTTTCATGTTCGTACATGTGTTTATGTGTATCTATAGCCCTCTGTCCATCTGCATATGCTGTTGTGATGATCCCTAGGCTCAACAGCCAAACACAGCCACCCTGTTCTGGCTTTTTGCACCCCAAAGATAATTAATTCCCATTTTCCTGGGCCTCTATTCCCACTCCCTGCTGAGCTGAATGATACCCCTTGAGACTATCTATACAGCTGTCACCACCTAGTGAATTACAATGTATTCCCTCAGCACACACTAGGACTTGCTGAGTTATAGAGATCCTTTCCCCCCTTCTGGTAACTTAAGCCAAGCAATAACCGAGCTAAAGGCACATGAAAAGAATGTGATAGAAAGCCAAGGTACTTTTTAAAAGGGAAGCTTTATTCTAACTACAGAGTTCTAGAGCAAAAGATTATCTCTACATGTAGGACCCTCCCGGTCTTGCAGGCAGAGAGAAATGTAAGTTTCCTTTCACTGATATTGATATCCCTCATCTACCCACCAAAAGATAGATGTCTCCCCTCTAACTACCTCTAATTTTAACTAATTTGTTATTTCTTCTGCTTTTAATTAGTATTTTATATTACTATTCGTTTTATATTGTTATTGTTTTTAGTTTGCTTCTTTTTCCTTTTTATGATTGGGAGGGGGGTTGGGGTAAGGGATTATTTAGAAATCTAGTTTTAATTGTATATTGTATGTCATTGTTATTCCTATTTGTTGTAACCCACCTTAATCCACAGGGAGAGGCGGGCTATAAATAAAATATTATTATTCTTAAGTTACAGAATACAATCATTCCAGTCAAGCCAGAAAAATAAAATCTCTAACACCACTAACACACACATGTTCCTGATCCTACTTACAATCTCAGATGGGCTTTGTAGTCCTTGATGTTTCTGAATGATGGGAGCTTGGCCTCCATTGCCTACCTTGACCAATATCTTGGGGATCCACCCTCAGAATAGAAGAAAAACCCACATGGTCTCAAGCGACCTTTTAAAAACTCTGATTAGAAGATTCTCGAATTTTCCGGTCCTGCTCAACTGATTGGTCAGCTGGCATGACATCAGCTGTGATGTAACCCTTCATTAGAATGTGATGTCAACCCTCATTAGCATGCCCCTTCCCCCAACATTTAACCCTTTGTTGTCTGGGAGAAGTCCTCAATGGGGAGGGAACCTCATTCATGACAGCTTTACAGATGCTAAGCATTATGATTATTGTTTGCAGAGAGTGGAGACACATTGCTGAACCTCATACTCATTATAAGTGCTTGCTATCCTGGGCATTTTAAATTGTTTGTTCTTTCATAGCAAACTAAACAGAAAACTAGCAAAGATGCATATTTAAAGGGGGCATCAAAGTAGCAGAGATTTCAGAACTTGGTAGAATCCAATGGGATGTGAAGGCTGATTTTATTCTAATCTCCCATATGTGTTTGCCATGTTGTTTTGGTAATGATGCCAGTGATTCGTTGTTTTGCTCCATTTGGCATTATTCAGGGCATCTCTCAGGACTAAAAAATTCTGTAACATCAGATTCCATCCATGATTTAAGTTCCAGTAGAGCTATAAAATTCTATAATCTAATAGCCTTACATATTATGATAAAATACCAGCTGCTCAGCTGACCAAAACTTCCCCAAGAGGTATACTTCTTTGGATGTATGAACTTACATGGTAAACAGAACTTGCTATATTTTTGGATTGTGACCACTGGTCCTGTCCTGGTTAGCCCCCCCCCCCAAAAAAAAGCATCATAACTTTACCAGATAAAATATAATGCATATAATATTTATTATAATGCATCAAATTGTAAAAGATAAAATACAATGCAAATTATTTTCAATAATTATTTTCAACAATTATTTTCAAATTATCATCGTGTATGGCCCTTTGGGGATGTAAAACATCAGGCTCATTCAATACTGTTCTGACCACAATTTGCTTGCATCAACTCTTTAAAAATTCATCCTAGCCATCTCTTCACATTGCATCACTTTAATTGGATTGTCTTGTGCCATTTGATACCCATTGTAACCTCTTTCACTACCACTCCCAGCCTTTGAATTGCACTCCTGGGTTAACAAACCAGGCACAATACTATACATGCCTACTTAGAAACTTAGAAGTAAACTGCATGGTTCTTGCTCTCAGGCTTGTGAGAATAAGTCTGAGCTTCCGTTGATTTGCCAGTAACATCCTGGATCAGCACCCTGGACAGCTACCAAGTCTTTTTCTGCAGGGAACTTTCTGTGGTTGATAATGTGTTGTCCTTTATCATTAAAGATGTTCATTTTAAAAACAAAATCAAACCTGGCCAGAGAAACTGGTTGTCAAACTCTTCCCCTTTTGACAGCATAAAGGAAATAAAGCCTCAATCTGCCTCCTTAAAATGAAGAAAACAAGGAATTAAAGTGTATGAGAAAATGTTGATTTTCACACATAGCTAAGTTGCCCCTATATTTCATGTTCTCAATCTCCATATCATATGCATCATAGTACTACTACTGCTACTGATGCTACTATGTCATTGTTGTTTTGTGATGTCAAGTCATCTCTGACTTATGGCAACACTATAAATAAGGTACCTCCAAAAGACCTTGTTATCAGCTGCTCAGCTCAGGTCTTGCAAACTCAGGACCTTGGCTTCCTTCTATGTAGTGTGGTCTTCCTACTTTTTCCACATCATGGAACATTATTGCCTGTTCCAGTGAGTCATGTTGTCTCATATGCATCCAAAATAGGGCCATTACTTACCCTATTGGAGTCCATGCTATCTTCAGAACTCTTCTCCAACACTACTTCTCAAATGAGATGAACAGAATGATGAAATGGAGCTTTGTCTGACCATCTTGCTCAGGGGTAGGCAACCTTTCCCCTTTAAGCGCCGAGGGACTTCAGCTCCCAGAAACCTCAGCCATGTTGGCCAATAGTCCCATGTTGGCCAATAGCTCCTGGGATTCTGGGAGCTGAAGTCCCTCGGCCCTTAAAGGGGAAAGGTTGCCTACTCCTGCTCTTGCTAATTGAAAACCACTCTGTTTCTCCATATTCTTTCCTGATAGGAGCATCTCATCCAGAGTATAGATTATACATCAAGGCAATCAAATGTTGTGGCACTCCAATTTCTTTTAGAATAATCCTGAGTTTTTCATGGTCTTCATAGTTAAAAGGTTTGTAGTAGTCTATAAAGCATGAGCAGGATTTCTTCTGAGATTCTTTTATATGCTTCATTAGGCAACGTGTGTTTGCAATATGATCTCTTCTACTGACTCCAGCATAGATGTCTGGCATTTCTTGCTCCATATATGGCAATAGTGTTTGTTGTGGAATCTGAAGCATCACTTTGCTTGTATGGGAGAGTACTGTGATGGTCCAGTGGCTGCTACAATCCCTGGCATCCCCCTTCTTGGGGACAGGAATATATATTAAGCATTTCTAGTCCATGGGCCATTGTTTTGTGTTCCATATTTGTTGGTAGATGTGCTAGAATCTGGATGGATTCCATCTCTGTGGCTTGAAATAGCTATGTTGGTATGCTTTCTCTTTTTGGTGATTCATTTCTTCCATGTGCATTGAGAATATATTCCACTTTATTTTCTGAAATTGTAGGTTCCTCATCCAAAGGGTATACTTTGAAGGAATCAATCATTCTTTCATCTTTTGTTCTATAGATTCTCAGTATATTAATTTTATTTTCTCCTGATCATTATAATGCATTCCTATTAATCATTCAGCATCCCTACACTTGTTTTCAATTTCCTCTTGAATTCTTGCATCTTATGGAAGATGTCTCTAGCTCTACTTTTTTGTTATGTTTGTCTCCTTCTTTGCCCCAATTAATATAATAGTTCTCTTTGTCCCTATGTACACATTAAATTTGATGTAATCTTGTAAACTGCACCAGTTTAACTTTTTCAGGTGACAAGGTACTCACATATAATCCAGCCCATGGGTATGCAGCAGAAAATAGATGAGACCTTGAGTGGCTATCTGATTTACTGGACTCCATTATGCCCTATTGTTTTGCTTTGTTTTGCAACTTAAATTGTATCTGAATAGTTTGTTTCTTCCTCCCCTTCCTTAATAAGTATCTTATCAGCATTAAGAAAACAAAACCTTTCCTTCAACTTTTTTATTCCATTTGCAGAACCACATAACTGCTTTTGGTGTGAGGAACAAATGAAAGGGTGCAACACAACTCATCTACCTAAATCAGGGGTTGGCAGCCTGCGGCCTGCGGAGGTCTTCAGACCGGCCCCTGCCCGGTCCTGCCGCCACGGAGGTCCTCCGTGGTGCCATTTTTGATTCGAAAATGGCACTCAGAGTCTCGCATGACCTTTGTCTTTCCCAGAGGCCCGGTGCTGCCGAGGGAGCCTTCCTGGGGGGCCCCCGCCGTCATGCACATGCGCGCGCAATGCAGGGGGGGCGGCCGCCATTTTGTTTTTCAAAATGGCATTGCATGCGTGCACGGGGGGGGAAGCGCGTGCACCGGCCCCCAGCCCCATTTCCCCCCCCTCTTGGCCCGTAGCCAAAAAAAGTTGCTAACCTCTGACCTATATTTATAATTTCCTTTTGATTAGGTAGAACTAGAGAGCCAGTGTGGTGTTGTGGTTCGAATGTTAGATTACAACTCTGGAGACCAGGGCTCAAAATCCTGCTCATCCATGAAAACTCACTGGGGGGCCTTGGGCAAGTCACATTCTCTCAGCCTCAGAGGAAGGCAAAGGCAACCTCCATCTGAACAGATCTTGCCAAGAAAATAGGTTTACGTTAGGGTTACCAAAAATCAGAAATGACTTGAAGGCACACAACAAGAATTTTTCTACCTAACTCCAGAATTACCTCCCTGTTTAGAACTGCATTTTCTTATTTACAACAAGGAAGGCCAACTTGTCTAGCCTGGATAGAGCTTTGGAAAAGTACTTTTTAGAATATAACTCCCAGAATCTCCAGCCAGCATGAGGTACAATTTTAAAAAAGGAATTCTTTCCAGTTGTGGTCCAGGAAATAGGGACGATTCTGCTGCTGACTTATTCTCCAGAGAGAACAAAGAGAGTCCACGGTGAAAATATCTGTGTTGTGTGTGTGTGTATTCATATGTCTATGAAAGGAAGGCAACACATCAGTACTTCTCATCTTCTCTTGCAATTAACTGCTAGAGGTACAGCCAGGCAAAATTGGCTTGAGGCAAATCTGGGCAGCTCTCAACTGGATACCTGCGATACAGAAGTACAGTCCTAGGCATGCTGCCAATTTGTATGGGGGCATGATGGCATGGATAAGACAGGTCTAATTTAAAAATTAAAATAAAAACAAATTAATTTTTAACATTTTTGTTGCTCTCATTGGTGGGCCTCTAAAGTTTGAAGATATTTTATTTATTTTAATTTATAATAATTATTTAAATAAATAAATAGAGAGGCTAAGGAAATGATAAGTCAGTTCCAGGTTTGTTTACAAGGAGAAAAAAATCATTATCTAAGAAAACAAGCATTTCCCACAATAAAAAGGATTAGATATCCAGATGTCCAGCATGGAACAATCAGCCAGTGTGAACCCCATTAACTAGACATTGACTACAATTTATAGTATATTTTCTTATAGTCACTAAAGAGAGCTCACATAAGTGATTGATTGCTAATGTCATATGTAAAATGCTATATCTAAACCATATATATAGCAAACCATGGTAGTGGCTTGCATTTCTGGCAAGACAGAAAAAAACATTTAATTGAGAGGTGTGGCTAGCCATAGATCATGGTGGATACATTGAACTTGAGCAGGACAAGATCCAGCTTTTACCAATTAAATGGAGTGAATTTTGCCCAACTTTCAACATCAAAAATACCTGTCTAATGCAAGGAACTAAAAGGTCAGTAGCTTAAGCATTTTGGGTTTTTGCTCATCTCTTAAAGAGCCAAAAATTCAAATGGATGACACAGAGATAACGCAAGGAAAGGTAGGCAGAGGTGAAAGTCCCCTGACACCAGACCCATCATTTTCAGACCTCCTGGAAAGGTAAATTTAGTGCAGGACTTCATGTAAATTTAATGCAGGACTTACAAAAAGACTGGGCACTCCCTCAAAGCTCACTGTCCTGACAGCCCACATTGGAAATATAGAAAATACAGCTAATGCAGCTCGTCAACAGGGTCATTCTCATGAGGCCTGCATACAGGAGTTAGAACAAATGAACAACTATCTCACAAACAAAATACAGGATTTGGAGGACAGAAATAGACATCAGAAATTAAACATCAGAATTCAAGGGATTCCTGAATGGGAGGAGCGTCAGGACATGATTTCATTCCACCTTACCTGATTGAATAACACCTGCCCAAGATTTGTGCTTTTTCTGGATAATGTGCGAAGCGTATTTTGGCTGACATAGAAAGAACACATTGGATGTCCACTCTTAACAGGAGACAAGATGATTCCCCCAGAGACATAATTATATGCTCTGCACATTATCAGAAACAAGCACAAGTACTGAAGAAGCTTTCCAGTGCCCCAAACCTTGCCTACCAGGATTTCAACATGCAAGTATACCAGGACATCTCCCGAGAAACGCTGAGGAAGCGCTGTGATTTTAAACCCTTCATCTCTCTGCTCCAACAAGCAAGCATAAAATACAAATGGGGCTTCCCTTTTAAACTAATCATCTTCTGTAATGGCTCTGGCATGAATGCCTCAACTTAGCTTCTTCACATATGTGAAACCTTTAATATTAAGGTGCCCCAAGATGTTAATTTCACCTAGAGATTTGTCATCAGTATTGTTCAAGAGCAGTGGAGAACCTTTACACTTGGCTTAATATTCAGAAGCTGGAGGTCAGACAACCATAGTAATCATGACAATTGAGCCTTTGCAGACTGCTAGAAATAGTGCAAATTGAGTCCACTTTAACTGCCCTGACTCAGTGCTAGGGAATCATGGGAACTGTAGCTTATTGTGGCACCAGAGTTCTCTGACAGAGAAGGTTCAATGTCTCAGAAAAAACACAACAATTCCCATGATTCCCTAGCAGTCAGCCAGGGCAGTTCAAGTGGACTCAAGCTGCATTATTTCTGGCAGTCTGTAAAGGCCCTTAATCTTTACATCCTATTGCACTCCTCAATCCAGATGCAAAAATATTTACTTCTATTATGGCCTCCAGAATAAATGAGTTTATTTTAGAATACATTGATCTTGACCAGGTGGGCTTCATGCCAGGCAGACGACTAGCAGATCCAGTCTGCATGGTACTCAATATCATCCACCATTCCAACCAGTCAAAGATTCCTTCAGCCTTACTTTTGCTTGATGTTTTGAAAGCCTTTGACAGATTGGAATGGCCATTTCTTTTTGTAAGGAATGGATTTTGGAGATGGTTTCATAGGAGCACTACACCTTATCTATGAGAAATCAGAGGCGATGGTGTTGCTCAATGGCCTCGACTCAACACCTTTTGCACTTTCCTGAGAGAGATTGGATGGCCTTCTCTGAGGAGTCATTCAGGGATTGCTGTTCTAGCCATTTAGCAAATTCAAACAAAAATCAATCAGAGACACCTTTATTCCAAAATGCACAATATACTTGTTGCAAGCTTTCAAAGCTCCATGGGCTTCTTCATCAGGCAAGACAGGATAAAAACAATTGGAGATGTTAGTCAGATGCCTACATGTTGTTTCAGTCTTTAGTTAAGATGGTATATGGTGGGGAGGATATCTTTTGCAGGCAGACTCCTCCTCCCTCTGGCCCTGTCGCTATAGGGAGACTTAGAAAATCCAGGAAAATTAAAATCCATTTGCATCTCAACAGGGACCTCTCTTTTGCAATCTTGGCTATCCAATATGTCTCCATTCCAGTAAGGCCACAGGCCTCTTTGTAACAGAGAACAATGGATTCCTCAAGATGTCTCCATGTTTTTGCATCAGAAATATTTTGGTGGATATAGAGGTACAACATTATTTACTATGGGCAAGTATTCCCCATGATTTCCTATCGGTAAGTAAGTAATCCCCATGATTCTCTATGGTAGGAGTAGGCAACCTAAGGCCCGGTGGCCGGATGCGGCCCCCCGATGCCTTTGGACCAGCCCTAGGCTGGTCCTGCCGCCGCCGCACCTCCCCTGCTGTCACCCGCCATGATGATATTGATTATTGTTGTTATTACTTGTTCTTGGGGTTTTCTTGGCAAAATCTGCACAGGGGTTTTGCCATGGCTTTTGTGGGGCTGAGAGAGTGTGCATGCATTTTTTTTAATTTTAATTTTTTTTAATTTTTAATTTTAATTTTAATTTATTTATTTTTGGTGCTTCGGCCCTCCAATTGTCTGAGGAACAGTGACCCAGCCCCCGGCTCAAAAAGGTTGCCTACCCCTGCTCTATGGGGAAGTATTCTCCAATGATTGTCTATGGGCAAGTCATCCCCAATGATTCTCTATGGGCAAATATTCCCCAATGATTCCCTATGGGCAAGTATTCCCCAATGATTCCCTATGGGCAAGTCATCCCCAATGATTCTCTATGAGCAAGTATTCCCCATTGATTCTCTATGGGCAAGTATTACCCAATGATTCCCTATGGGCAAGCATTCCCCAATGATTCCCTATGGGCAAGTATTCCCAATGATTCCCTATGGGCATGTATTTCCCAATGATTCTAGTATTCCCAATGATTCTCTATGGGCAAGCATTCCCCAAGGATTCCCTATGGGTAAATATTCCCCATTGATTCCCTATGGGCAAGTGCTGACCCCCTCCGCGTCGATGGCGGAGAGGACGCGTGTCTGGGCCCACCATTCGTGGCGTCACGTGTGAATGCGTGCTAAGAGCCCTCCTCCTCCTCCTGGGCTGGCGCTGGCCTCTCTCCCTGTATATACCTTTAAGGCGCCTTCCCTTCCCTTCCCTTCCTTTCCCTTCCCTCTCTCCCCTCCTTCCTTCCTTCCCTCCCTCCATCTCTCTTTCTCCCGGACGCGCTCCCACCTTTCCTTCCTTCCTTCCTTCCTTCCTTCTCTCCGCCGTCGGCAGCCTCCCTGGACCATCCTCCGCCATGGCCGACATGAAGACCGGCGTCTTCGCCAAAAACGTCCAGAAAAGGCTGAACCGGGCGCAGGAAAAGGTGAGACTGAAAGACCGGGGTGTGTATGTGTGTGGAGGGAGGACTAATGCAGACACGTCCTCCTTTTCCCGGACCTGCCCCCCTCCATTCCAGCCTTCTGTGTCCAGGAGGGATTCCAAACTGTCCTCCATTTTGAGCATCACTCAGAAGCATGGATTTGTATTTCTTCTTCTTCTCCCTTTTCTTTTCTCTAACACAGAAAGTCTCTCTTGAATATTATGAAAACCCAGTTTCATGCCATAATACTGTAGTATTTTAGTTGTCACATCCAAATAAAATGGACACACAGAATGGTTAAGAAGGAAGTACAGCTCAAAGCTGAAATAATTTTTGGTGCCTTCTTCTTCTTCTTCCTCAGGGATGAGGTCTCTTATCATTCCTGAACAAAAGAGCAAGAAAAAAAGAAGCTCTCTACTGTTTTCTAGTAAAAAAAAAAAATAATATGATGATTCAGTGACGGATTTGTATTTCTCCGTACATGATTGTTCTCCTTAGTAGCCTTTATTTTGGCACACTTCCCTTGAATGTCCTCCATTTTGCGGTGGGAGGCTATATATCTGGTCGCCCTGAGTATTTGTGAGGCTGGGGGAGGGTGACCAGGCCCGTCCTCCTTTTCCCGGACCCGCCCTCCATTCCAGCCTACTGCCCAGGAGGGGTTCCATTTTGAGCATCACTGAGGAGGATGGATTTATAATATTCATAGGCGATGAATTTATGTTCCTGTTGGTGTTTGGAGCTTTTATTGTGGTCATGTCCTCCATTGTGCGGCGTCTTGTCCTCCTTTTGTGGTGAGGACATGCCCGGTTACCCTGAGTATTCATCGCCTGGACTAGAACACGTCCTCCTTTTCCAGGTCACGTCCTACATTTTTATCCTTCTGTCCAGGAGGAGTTTCCCAAAGGATTTTCCATTTTGAGCATCACTAAGGAGGATGATTTTTTAATGTATATTTATAGGCGATGGATTAATATTCCTATTGATGTTTTGAGCTGTTTTATTTTGGTCATGTCCTCCATTTTCCTGTGAGGACATAGCTGGTTACCCTGACTATTCAGCGCCTGGACAGGAGTGACCAGAGACGTCCTCCTTTTCCAGGACACGTCCTACATTTCTGTCCTGGAGGTACTAAGAAAGAAGGATGGGTTTGTTATATTCCTACGAGTGTTTTTATTTTTGCTTATGTCCTCAATTTCTCTGTGAGGACAGAGTACTCAGCGCCTGGACAGGGGTGACTCGACACATCCTCCTTTTCCGGGCCAGGTCCTACATTTCATCCTTCTGTCCAAGAGGAGTGTCCCAAAGGATCTTCCACTTTGAGCCTAGCTAAGGAGGATGGATTTATTATATTCCTATGAGTGTTTGGAGCTTTTATTTTGGTTATTTTCCTCCATTTCCCTGTGAGGACATACCTGGTTACCCTGAGGATTCAGTGCCTGGACAGGGGTGACTACACACGTCCTCCTTTTCCAGGACAGGCCCTACATTTCATCCTTCTGTCCAGTTGTTGTTTCCCAAAGGTCTTTCATTTTGAGGATGGATTTATTATATTCCTATCCTATGAGTGTTTGGAGCTTTTAGTTTGGCCATGTCCTCCATTTTGCGGGGGCCCTCCTTTCCTGGGGCCTGCAGTGAGCCGAAGGGGGACAAATCCCTTATTAAAATACCTCACAAAACAAGTTGCTTCCATTTTTATTCCTCCTCTCCTGAGGCTGAATACGGGGAGGTTTTTGTTCCCTGAGGAACAAGGAACCAAAGAAGGAGGCCTTGTCGTCGTCGTGTGTCTTCAAGCCCAGCTTATGGCGACCCTAAGGCCATGAACCTATGCTGGGGTTTTCGTGGTTCAGAGGGGGTTTGCCGTGACCTGAGGCTGAGAGAGTGTGACTCGCCCAAGGTCACCCAGTGGGTGTCCATGGCCCTGCGGGGATTCGAACCCAGGACTTCGAACCGCAACGCCACCTTGATGGCTCCCTCGCTCAGAAATAGGACCTGCCTGAGGGGACAATTTTGGGAGGGATGCGGCTGCCCTTCCTCAGAAGGTCGCTGAAGGAGGGCGGCTGCCTTTGGGAGGGAAAATAATGGCCCTCGGGGCCGCAAAGGCCTTCGCGGCTCCTCAGCTCCATGAGGCGAAATGGGTTCGTGAGTGAGCGTTGGCAGGCAACGCGCCCTTCAGAGAGGCCTGGCTGAGGAGGCGCCAACGTCTGCTGGGAAAGCAAGCGCCTTCCTTCTTGTGTGTGGAATGGGAAAGAGGCCTCTCTCTCCAAGGAGACGTTTGGCTAATAAAGGCTTAATAAAAACGAACGTAGTACTGTACTGTAGTGGTTTTTCACACACACACACACACACACACCTCCCCCAGCCTTCATTTTTCTCTTGGCAAGTTGCCCTCCTCTGTCCCTGGAGTTATGTAATAATATCCCCTTGTCCCATTTAGTCCTTATTCTCTTGAATGAAATACATTTAAATGGAATGAATGTTGCAATGGCAGAGCTTAAGTTCACCCCGGTGCCCACTCTTCATTCACT
>CM034710.1:61192723-61211580 GCA_020142125.1 Phrynosoma platyrhinos
CTCCTCCCTCCTCCCTCCTCCACTGTTGCCATTGCACAGCCAGCTGACCCAAAAGGAAAATGAAACTTTTTTATTTTTATTTTTTATTCTTTGGATTAGTCCTGCAACTCATTTTTATGTTTTTTTGTTCTTTAAGGGTAATGTAACATGTTTGTATTAGAGGTACTTAATGAAATAACCCTATGTATTATACATTTGTATTGAGTTGTAGCTTGAATTTGGGGGCCTGGAACGGATTAGGCATTTTCAATGTTAAATTTGCTTCTACTTACGAAATTTTCTACTTAAGAAATGGGCTGTGGAACGGATTAATTTCGTAAGTAGAGGTACCACTGTATTGGCATAATTAGAAGTTCTATTTTTTAAAAAGTAAAATACTGCCTATAGGCCTCTGGGCTCATTTTCTCTCTGCTTTTGTGCTGAGCCCAAATATGACCTTTGTTTACACTCCGAAAATGACATTTTCCATATATAATCTCATGTGTATGTTTAAATTGAAATCAACAGGATTGTTGGCCTTTTGTTTCCTGGAGATCAGATGTTGGGAAAGAACATTTTCCTGGTCTCTGTTTGGACTTTTTATTCCTTTCCTTTGTTTGCTGTTTCTTTTTAGCTCTTACGGGAATGCTTAAGGGTATTCTTTTATTTCTTGTGCATATTCTTTAAAAAAGTAGTACACATTTGTCAGTGGAAATGGAATCAGAAAAGCCATTTAAAATTTTTATAGTATCACAACCATACTGATACTTTATATAGTGGTGTAAAACACAGCCCATCGCTTATTGAAATGGGCTCATTTAGATGCCATACTAAACTATAGTTTAGCATTATAGCAGTAAGCCTAATTGAGCCGCAGGCTCACATGTTTTCCCCATCCTCCCTGGTAGAAGCATGAAAAAGATATAGGAAATTTTTCTTTTATTTAGATCAGGGGTAGGCAACCTTTCCCCTTTAAGGGCCGAGGGACTTCAGCTCCCAAAAGCCTCAGCCATGTTGGCCAATAGTCCCATGTTGGCCAATAGCTCCTGGGATTCTGGGAGCTGAAGTCCCTCGGCCCTTAAAGGGGAAAGGTTGCCTACCCCTGATTTAGATTAACCACAGCTTGCTGTATAATACAAACTCAACAAGCTGTAATTAATTTTAAATACAGCTTGGTCAACATACCAGTTTCAAGCCATAGACATTTGCTTCAAGAAAGTTAACATTGATCATGTGGGGACAGACTAAGCATAAGTGAGGATGTCCCATATTTGAATGCTGGAAAGCTTGTCCTTTATACAGTTGGCCCTCTGTATCTGTGGTCTTGCCATTCACTGACTTGAGTATCCACGGATGGCAAGCCCCCATTGCTCCCAGTGGCGGTGCATACATGCTGCTGCACTGCCATTAGGGACAACGGGATTCCTCAGATGTTTGGAAACCACCTGGCAGCCGCTTCCTCACTGAAGCCAAGCAAGAAGCCCCTTTGTGGAGTGGAACTGGAGGCAATGCTCCTCTCTGTGGTCACCAACAGCGGTGGCAGGACGAGGCCATCCCACCTTCTACACTCAGGAGGTTGAGGCCCCCCTTTGCTGAAGACCAAGAGCCAGGGAGGGTGGTTCCGCCATGCCCACCTGGGCAACCGTTCCCTCCCATCCCGACACGGAAGAGTGGGAGGCTCCATTAACACTCCTCGCCTGCCAGCCCTGCCACCACCGCTGGCTCCTCCCAGCGCCCAGTTGGGTGTCCAGAGAAGGAGGAGGACATCCTGCCATGGGGCGGCAAGGAGTGCTCCTGGCCCCTCGGTGGACAGCTGGTGGTCGGGCTAAGAAGAGACCGTGGCTGGGCGCTGGGAGGAGTGCCAAGGAGGGAGGGAAGGGTTGCCCAGGGGGTAGTGGAAGAGCCCTTGCCAGCTCTTTCCCTTCGGCTCTCCAGTGGACAGGGGGGCCCTCAACCTCCCCCGTGTGGAAGCCTCAGCCCACCAGCCATATTGGTGCCCAGAGAGAGGAGCGCTGCCCTCCAGTTCTGTTCCACGGAGGGACTTCTAGCTTGACTTCAGTAGAGGAGCAGCTGCCTGGTGGTTTCCAAACATCTGAAGAGTTCTGTTGCCCCTAATAGCAGCATGGCAGCATGCATGTACCTCCATTGGAGACATTGAGACTTGAGCATCTGCGGATTTTGGTATCTGTGGAGGAGTCCAGAACGAATTCCCAGTGGCTACCTAGGGCTGACTGTATAGTCTCTTATATAGTTCACACACACACAAAAATCCATATGAGGGGGTATGGGAGTTAAGAGTGAACATATATTCTTTAAATCTAACCAAATTTGAGATTCAGGCTACTTTGAATTTTAATCGTAGGTATCAATCATATTTTATACAATTTAAATAGATTGAGGGATGTCAAAAGATACACTAAAGACATATTTTTAAAATTTATTTTATCTTTATGCCACCTTTCTTCCAGAGTAGGATCCAAGGCAGCTGCCAAAGGGCGGGGGTGGGGGGGGAACTTTAGCAATAAAATTGCAAATTTTATTGAGGTTCTTTCCTTAATTTAATTACTGTTTTTTTTTTAATTGGGATTAAATAGAGATTTTCAGAAAGCACATTGTAAAATAATGTATGTTTGGAGAATGTGGGCAATATGTTAATTTAAAATTTAAAGAGAAGTGCATAACTGAAATTAATACTTTCATTTGGTATTTAGGTTATGTTAATAAGCATTAATGACTACCTTATACATCACAGATTTCGGTTGTATCTTTTTGTTAATTTGAAAACCTGGCAATCCTAAACCTAAATCGTATGTAGCTCATTTTTGTAATGCTAAAAGAAAGCTTGAAAAAACTATGCCCGTGTTGACTGAGAGATTCTAGGGGTTGTAGTTCAAAATAGTAACTTTTCCAAGCTCAGTGTTAAACCATAGCTTAGCATTGCATGTGACTTAGGTTAATGGAAGTAGAGAAGGTTTTATGATTTGGGTGCATCTACATTTTTATTTTTGATATTTCTCTGATATTATGCTTTGAGTTTTACATAGCTTAATATAAAAATTCTTTCTTATTTGTTAATATACCTTATTATGAGATAGTTACAGTAATTTTTCTTCAGCAGTAACCAGTTGTATTCTCAGTAAATATCAAAACCTTGGCATGATATGGTTGAATTATTCACGTGAAGCAATTCTTACAGTTTCTTTACTTTGGATTAAATTACTGAGATCATAGAGAGCTTAATGATCCCTGTTGTCGTTAATACAAAGGGGGAGGGGAATCATATAATTACTTGCCACCCAAATATGCTAGTTTTCATAAAAATGAATAAGCATGTTGTAAAAGCAGTCAGATATTAAGTAAAATCTGTTTGATATTTAGTAAATGCTGTAAGATTCCAAATAGCAATTCCATGAAGTGTTAGGGCCGAAACAGACTGCTTCTAAAAGCAGCTTCCTAGCGGCTTGGGAGCGTGGCATTTAGATGCTGCACACCACCAAGATGTCTTGAAGCCACCCGGCTGCCTAAACATGGACAGCTTCCTGATGCTCTGGTGGCATGGCATTGCGTTCATACCCGCATGCTGTTGAAGCGTCCTGAAACCGCCATGAGGCCGCAACAGGACAGGAAGAGGAACAGATCTTTGCCACTCCTTTTTTGGGTGGTTTCAAGATGGATTGGGGGCACAGCATTCGGTTGCCACAGCTCCAAATTGTCTTCGGAAGAGGTGGCTTCAAGCCGCCCTTTCCGCCTCTCTGTTTCGCCCCTTAGTTTGACTTTTTTCAGTTGTACCTTATATAATATGATTTTCTATTTTTTATTTCATAATAAATATTTTCCTATAACGGGAGTATATTGCCCCATCCCTGAAGATCAGGCTACATCAGCGGTTCTCAAATAGTGGGGCGGGCCCCCCAGGGGGGGCGCAAGGCTCCATAAAGGGGGGCCCGTTACGGCTGGAGAGAGGGAGATTGTCCCAGCACAGCCCCAGTAGCTCTATCCTGATTGGCCAAACCCGCCCCAGTAGCTCTATCCTGATTGGCCAAACCCGCCCATGTGATCGCGCGGGGGGGCGCAAAATATTTTCTTCATTCCTAGGGGGGGCATGACAGAAAATAATGGAGAAACACTGGGCTACATACATGAGTTTATGTTACTTTGCAAAATTAGGGAATGAGAATGACATCCATAGAGCCACCAATGTTGTAACTATATACCGGTAAGTATACCTCAGTTAATGTATCCAGGGATAGTCATGTTGGCCATGTAGCAAAGTACAATAACATCCAAAATCCACAAAACTGTGATACCTTTATGTGGCCAACTAAAATGCACAAAATACATGATTCAAGCTTTTGAAGCTCCACTGGCTTCTTCATCAGGCAAAGGTGTTTAAATATCATGAAGGGGGGGGGGAATAAAACGATGGTGTCAGAGCCCTGGTGGAGCAGTGGTTGAATGCCTGTACTGGATTCATTCACTCACAAACCATATGGTTGCGAGTTCAGTACAAGCCAGGGGCTCGTGGTCAACTCAGCCTTGCATCCTTCTGTGGTCGCTAAAATGAGTACCCAGCTTGTTGGGGGCAATTGGCTTACACATTGTAAACTGCTTAGGGAATGCTTAAGTGCACTGATAAGTGGTATAAAAATGTATTTGCTATTGCTATATTAATCACAAATTAATTCTAATTTTTCTTGGTTGTGTGAATTGCTTCCTGGCTATTCATATCACTTGCCTACATCTTGGGATTAGCCCTCCAGATGTGTAAGGGATCCCTTGAAATCCCTTACCATTGGCTAGGGCTTCTGGGAGTCAAAGTCCAAAACATCTGGAGAGCCAAAGGTTCTCCATCTCTGCTATATTGATATCTGCAAAAACAGGAGTTCATTAGCCCTGGTGTGATTAGCTAGACATTCACACTGAAGGGAGGAGAATTTATAGTTTTATTTGCTGCAGTGAATAAGCAGGTGTCAGTGGTTTAATGACCCAGAAAAAACTGACACTTTATGCTATCTCAGAATGACTGACAGAAGGAAAAGAACAGACATCCAAGCATATATATGTTTCCATATGATAATCACAAAGCATCATATTCCTACATAGTTACAGTGTCATTAATTTAACAGGTCACATTTCTGAAGCATGTGTTCTAGACAGGTCACATACTGCTATTCCATAATGTCCCCTTGTTGCATGATAATCCCTAAAAAGAGGAGGGTATCTTTTGGCAGAGAGGTCTGTTTTGGGCCTTGTGCCACCAAAAGTTTTAAAACTGCATGACCTTAGGGGGCTAACAACTGGTACTAGGCATCTTCTATACACTGGTGCCCATTATCCTTTCTGTTTCCAGTAGGCCTTACAGTTTTGTTTATTATCACCCACTTACTGCATTTTCTGTTTCTCTGTCAAGTTGACACTACCAGGGTCACTAGCTATATCTTGTAGAACTATAGAAAGGAAACTATAGAAATCCCCCTTTTAGGAAAACATGCTATTAATTAATCAATTAACTGTATCACATGTCTTGTGTTTTCCTTGTCTTTCAAGTGAATGGTTTTGTTCTCCCTACCTTTTGCACAACCATTATCCTGCTGTTGTCAGTGCAAGTTTTATAACATGAGACACACAAAGGCATGCACTGCATGAATACACAAACCAGAATACCTATGGGAATCATCAGGATTATACCAACCCAGATCTGTTTCACCCAACCCAAATTTGGCAACCAGGTATAAATCCAAGAGAAACCCATTCTGCAAGAGCAGTAACCTTGGCCATACTAAGTGCTCTTACATCATCACTGTAAGTTTCATCAAGTACTTTGAGGCTTCTTTCACTTCAGACCTTGTGCATTTCAGGTGGCCCTGGCAGATGGAGGGTTTACCTTCTGAGTGTATAAGGTCCCCTGTTGTATTTAGTGGTATGTGTGAGTATGCTTTCCTAGACTACAAGAATCCCGGGGCAATATGACGTGGTCCTTAAAATATGATGATTGCTCACTGTAGAGCTGTTGATAGGTGGACCTTCCCTTCTTTGACTCAGAGTCGTGTTTCTCCACTGCTTAGTACAAATAACAAATTGCACACGTTGGGCACCAAGTGAATCAATAACTGTACACCTAAAGCAAATGTCTTGGCAGTCTTTTGTATTACTACAGCACCTCAAGAGGCCATACCCTGCTGTGTCATTGTGATGGCTGCAGGCCATACTGGTCCTTGCATTATTGTGGTGTTTAATAGTACTGCTATCATAGGGATGCCTCTTCTGCCCCAAAGTGGTATTGGAGCACATTTGTATGGTTAAACAGCAATTTGTATGGTTAAACAGACCAGCCTCTTGATGGCAGGCCAGATAGGAAAACATTATATATTATTACTGTCATCAGATAGAGAATTGGTCCCAAAAGTCTTCTCCCCAGGCTCAAACAAAAACCTCAAGTCCTATATTGGTTCTAAGGTCCAGCATTGCTCCTTAGTGGTGGCTTTCAGAGCAGCATGCTGTTGATCGTCCACTGGCTTCTCTGGATCCAAGATTTGACCCTTTGCAACTTGAGTGCACTGTTTCTGCTCAATATCTAGATTGCTTCAGAGTATTAATTAGCTTTCAGAAACAAGTGTAGTCTCTAGTTGTTAGATCAGGGCTAGAGCTGAAGTCTCTTTTATTATGGAAAATGATAGTAGGGACCAGAGTCATCTGCCAAATGAGTAAGATAATTACCCCTAAAAGTAATGGGTGAATGGTTAATTTGTAGCTGTAATTATTTTAGTTCAGACCTCCTTTCCTCCTAATTATCCTATGTGTCTTCGTTTCTTCCTTTGCCATCTGACTGGATTCTCTTCTTTTGCAAATTAAGAAATTAATTTTCTCCCTTTGAAACATTGTCCGCAATTGTTCAGCAGCTGCGGAGCTACAATCAAACTCCCTTTCTTTTATCATCAGTATTTGTGAGTCTGTGATATATAGCACTGCAGGGTCTAGTGACTCTACCCTTATACTAAAAATAACACTTTTTGCATAGGAATATGTACAGTGAGAAAAGGTTTCAACATTGCATGTACATGATGTATGCCTCTGTAAACTGAATTAGTATGGTCTGGAGAATGGGGTGTTGGGGCCGGACAGAGTGCACACTTGATATGCATAATGTGGACATCTACTGTTAGGGTAGGAATACTTCAGGTTTGTGAAATCTTTTTATTTTACTGGAACCTCAAGATCATCCAACATTTGCCTGGTGCAGAAAATATTTGCCCAGAATATTCAGCCCAGTGACAGTTTTGATTATCAGAAGTGAGCAAAGGTTACAGTCTCTGTATACCAATCTTCATGCTTCTCCCCCCAGATTTCCTCCATTTCAGCAGTATAGTTTTGGGTAGCAGAGAGCCATTTTGTTTTGCTTTTGTTGTACATAGGGAGTCAAACGTGAGAATTGCATTCCCTGGTGAGGGCAACATAGCAGCTGTGAGCAGTGACAGCCAAATGGTGTGAGGTTTCAAACATTGAAGAACTCTTTCTCTTTCTCTCCCAGTCCTCTCTCCCTTCTCTCTCCATCATCTTTCTGTGGAACATATAAAATTAGTCAGAGGACTGAATGCAATTTGGTCACAAAGTGCATGTGATTTAAAAGACAGAATAGATAAAAGGAGATTACAGGGGGAAGCAGACGGGCAGCCCTGGGTCGCCCCCGAAAACGGAGGATCGAGGCTGAGGCTGTCGGACACCTCGGCCCTGATCTTCCCTTTCACCGCTGCAAAAGGAATGCTAAAATAGCGCTCCTTTCGCAAGCTGCAAAAGGGGCGCCGCAAGAGGCATGGTGAGCCTCTTTGGCGTCTCTTCCGGCTCAGCGTGTATGGACGCTGAGCTGGAAGGATGTAATCGGAGCACCCATCATGTGGAATGACGGGCGCTCCGATTACGTCCTCAGGAAGGGGATGGGGCGCCCAGCGTGAGCCTGCCCCTCCCCTTTCTTGCCTCCAAGACGGTGCAAAGCGCCATCTGCAAAGGGGGTACATTTCTTAATCAGGAAATATTTGTATGGCCTTCTTCAGGGTTCTTAACATAAAGAGAGGTGTGAAAAAAACATATATAATAATTATATGGATGGCATAGCAAAAGAATTTCAAGTGCAGAATTAATACAGAATGTAAGTCAGAAACAACTTGAAGGCACACAACAACAATCTCCTTCAATACATTATACTGTAGCAAGATTACCGTTTGTCCAAACTTGGAAATGAACTGAAGCACAGATGATGGAAGAATGGATTGTTAAGGTTGCTGAGCTACCCCAAATAGCCAAATTAATGTGGATTTTTAAGGATAAGCCAATTGAAGATATTTTTTGAAAGATTTGAAACCATTTATGGATTTTTTGAGTTCCCATACCTTGGATCAAATATTGACCAGAAAGGATATAGACATCAAGAAATCAGAAGAAAACTGGGATTGGGAAGGGCAATTATGAAAGAACTGGACAAGATCCTAAAGTGCAAAGATAGTATTCTCCATCATCGTGTATGGATGCAATCGCTGGGCAGTGAAGAAAACTGATAAAAAGAAAATATACTACTTTAAGATGTACTGCTGGAGAAGAGTGCTGAAGATACTGTGGATGGCCAAGAAGACAAACAAATGGGTTTTAGAACAACCTGAACTGTCCCTGGGAGCCAGGATGACTTAGCTGAGTCTGTCGTACTTTGGCCACATTGTGAGAAGGCATGAATTATTCGAAAAGACAAAGATGCTGGGAAAAGTAGAGGGCAACAGAACATACACCAGATGGTTAGACTCGAACAGGGAAGCCATGAACCTGTAGGACCCGAGCAGAGTAGTGGAGGACAGGGATCTTGGAGATGTCTCATCCACCAAGTTGCCATGAGTTGAGGTGACTCAAGGGCAGTTAAAAACAACCTGTATTAAATTAGATAAAACTGTATACATATAAAATGCTTTCAAAATGATTGGAAATCAACATTCAGGAACTTTCTCCTGTATATATCAGAGGTTATCCTTATCCTAACAACTAGAGGATTCAGTTCTTTTCTGGAACCTCTTTCAAAATGTGCTGATAAGTTTTTAAAACCATTTGTACTTTTAATTCCATCTTATTTATATGATTCTGTTGGCTTTATCAATAAATTAGATTTCCTTGTTATGAACAAACATGATTTTGGTATTTATGGATGTCAGATTGTTATATACAAATGTACCACTTGATCACACTTTACTTATAATAATGCAAATGCTTGAAAGAAAAATTGACAGATATCCACCGACATCTTTCCTGAGTCAATTGGCTGAGTTGGCACTGAAAAAAAACAAAAACCCACACGCTTTCTTTCATATCTGATAATCATGTCTATTGGTAAATTAAAGTTGTTGCCATGGGATAGTATTTAGGTTTAGCAATAGCACTTACATTTTCTATACCACTTTATACATTTTCTATACCACTTTATTTAGGTTTAGCAATAGCACTTACATATTCTATACCACTTCTATACACTGAATGTTTATAGTGCTAAGCACATTCTAAGTGGTTTACAATGTATTAGCAAATTGTATACCCCCATGACCATAGTAGCCAACATATTTATGGACAGCTTTGAAAAAGATACTATCTCCAGGCCAGTCCATATAAAGACATCTATTGACTCACCAAAAATACACAGATGTTGTGTTTTTGATTTAGAGAGGAAATCAAGAGTCTCAAAAAATTGTCTGTGTGGTTGAATTCAATAAATAATATCCAGCTTGACATTCATTACCATTCTAATGAAATCTACTTTTTGTATATGACAGTTAGAGAAGGAACTAGATCAGGGGTATCAACCTTTTTGAGCCGGGGGCCGGATTGCTGTCCCTCAGACAATTGGGGGGCCAAAGCACCAAAAATAAATAAATAAAATAAAGTAAAATAAAAAAATAAAAAAATATGTATGCACACTCTCTCAGCCCCAGAAAAGCCATGGCAAAACCCCTGTGGAGATTTTGCCAAGAAAACCCCAAGAACAAGTAATAACAATAATAATATCATCATGGCAGGTGGCAGTGGCGGCGGCAGCGGCGGCAGGACTGGCCTGGAACTGGCCCAAAGGCCTCGGCGGGCTGCATCCGACCCCCGGGCCTTAGGTTGCCTACCCCTGAACTAGATTATATACCTATATTTAAAAAAACCCTTCTGACGGAAACATTTGTCTAAGGTTTGACAGCTGACATCCTGAATCTTTAAGAAATAATCTATTTTACCAAAAGGTTCCTAAGTCTTAGAAGAAACTGTAGAAGCAAGCAGGATTGGTTACATCAGTGGTCCCCAAACTTTTACAGGCTACCACCCCCTTTCCTCTTGGGTGACAATCCTAACACCCTCCCCATGCCTATTTCTTGGTATTGGGTCCACTGTTCTATGGGGGGGAGGGGGGAGGGAGAGAAGAGAGAAAGTATCCTAACCAAGGGAAGTTCTGCTTTTGAGTAATTTTGCAAATGAAGTACATGAAATCCTGCTTGCCATCCAACCCC
The DNA here is from genome assembly GCA_020142125.1 of Phrynosoma platyrhinos. Taxonomy (NCBI): domain Eukaryota; kingdom Metazoa; phylum Chordata; class Lepidosauria; order Squamata; family Phrynosomatidae; genus Phrynosoma; species Phrynosoma platyrhinos. Next base: position 61,203,220 of record CM034710.1, read on the forward strand.
ACTGGGTGACCCTGGGCAAATCATACTCTCTCAGCCACAGGGGAAGGCAATGGCAAACCTCCTCTGAAGAAATTTTTTCAAGAAAACCCCATGATAGGAACCTGGAACCCCATAAGTGTGTACAGTCTGCCCGTGCGATATGCCAGCTTGCCATGTAGGCTTTGAGCTTACATGTACGGCAAGCCCGGGGGGGGGCACAAAATGGCACGCCTGTGCCACACGCAGGAGCGCGCAGCCATTATTTTCAATGGGGCTTTGGCATCCAATTTTTCCCCTTACGTGGGGTGGTGGTGGTCCAGAACAGATCCCCCTCATATGGGAAGGGCCCACTGTATTTGGGGGAAGGAAGATGAGGCTGGGGAATGGTTTGGGAAGGTGAAAGAGGGAGGTCCCTCTATGGAAGGAACAACATCTGAATGGGGTGCCTGGCGAAGAGGGCAGGTGGGCAGGCAAGCTCAGCAGGATTTCCACCTGGGGAAGGAAGGGCTGCGTGGCTGCCCAGGTAGCCCATGCCAAGAAATGTCCCTTCAGCTGCCCTCCTCCAGGCTTCTCCTGGCAAAGGGAGGGAGAGGGGAATAAAAAGGGGGTGGGGGAGGAATAGGAATATTCAGTAACAGAATCAATTGTAATGTAACATTTGAACCTGAAGACTACAGAGAAGTATTACAAAACACTGGCACAATTTATGAGATTTACACAAATGTCAAGTAAGCCTCTTACCTCGTTCAAAAGAACTTACCACATTTGTAGTATTAAAAATGATTTCAGTGAATATCAGCACATGCATCCTAATATCCTCCCAAAGTCACAGTCTCTAGGAATCATCACCCAGGTGGGCACTTTGCTTATTTGTGAAATATCTCCAGAATAGCCAAAATTGGGACTTATAGTACTAAAAAAAGCCAAATACACTTTAAATATTTTCCAGCTTGTAATGGCTCCTATGTGGTTCATGGTACCAGCTGTCATTGTCACAAACTATACACAGGTAAAAACACCTAGAGCTCTGGAGTTCTGTATAATAGAACATCTCAGTAATATTAAGAACATAAAATTAGGTGGTGCCCTGGTTCCGTCACTTTATAGAGCATAATCATTCTTTTAAGGATCTACATTTCTGAGTGATGGGACAGCTTTTTTCTCAGAATTGCAAGATTCTGCAAGAGAAATGATTGGATATTGAGAGTTGGTACTTTGTTGTTGTTGTTGTTAACTGTCTTCAGGTCAACTCTGACTCATGGCGACCCTGTGGATGAGACATCTCCAAGACCGTCTGTCCTCCACTGCTCTACTCAGGTCCTGTAAATTCATACCCATGGCCTCCCTAATTGAGTCCAGTCATTTTATTTGTGCTCTTCCTCCCTATTTCCCTCTGCCTTTTGTAGCATTATGGTCTTTTCTAGTGAGCCGTACCTTTTCATGATATGCCCAAAGTATGACAACCACATTTTGATCATCTTGCCTTCCAGGGAGATTTCAGGCTTGATCTGCTCAGGGACCCATTTGTTTGTCCTTTGGACTGTCCATGATATCCTCAGCACTCTTCTCCAGCACATCTCAAATGAATTTATTTTCTTCTTGTCCACTTTCTTCACTGTTCAGCTCTCACATGCATACATGGTGATTGGGAATACAGTGATTTGGACAATTGTAACATTGGTGCTCAGTTATATATCTTTACTCTTTAGAATCTTTTCTAGTTCTTTTATAGCTGCCCTCCCCATTCCTAGTCTTCTTTTGATTTCTTGACTTCAGTCTACATTCCGATGAATGTTTGATCTAAGGTTTGGGAACTCTCTTATTATTTTGATTTCTTCATTGTTTAGATTGACAATCTAGGTCCTCTAGATTGAATGTATGTAGGGTCTCCTTGTTTTCTTTATGTTCAGCATTAAGCCTGCCTTTGCACTTTCTTTGGCCTTCTTTATTAATTGTTCCAAGTCTATGATTTTTTTTCTGCTAGTAGTATAGTGACATCTGCATATCATAGATTTTTGATATTCCTTCCTTCTATCTTCCTCCTTTTAAAATCTAAGCCAGCTCTTCCTATGATATTTTCTATAGCGTGATAGAATTCAGCCTTGCCTGAACCCTTTGCCAATTGGGAACCATTCTGTTTCTCTGTATTCTGATCTAACTGTAGCCTCTTGTCCTAAGTACAGATTTCTTATCAGGACTATAAGGTGTATTGACACTCCCATGTCCTTGAGAGTCATCCATAGCTTTTTGTGATCTGTGTAGTCACATGCTTTGCTATACAGTGGGACCTCAGTGTTCTTGGACTTGCCATTCATTTAAGCGTCCATAGACTGCAAGCTCACATTGTTCCCAATGGCAGTGCACACACACAGCCATGCCACCATTAGGGACAACTGGGCTGAAGTCCTCCCTCCCCCTCTGAGGCTTTAGCCCTGGGTTTGGCTTCAGGGATGGTCTGGAGAGAGCTGGAGATGAGGCCAGGGCTTGCATCTCGGAGCTCGGAGGTCCCATCCTGGGTGTTGGGCTGGGTGTGTGTGTGTCCAAGACCTGGCTCCAACTCCCTCTGGCTGATGGGGCTTCAGTCTCTGCCCCCAAAGCCAAGCCAGGGCAGAAGCCTCGGAGGGGGAAGGAGGGGGGAGAAGAAGGGGGAAGAAGGGAGGACTTCAGTGCATTTGTTCTTAATGGTGGTGTGGCCAAGTGGCCATGCTGCCATTAGGACAATGGAACTTGAGCATCTGAATATTTTGGTATCCACGGGGTGGTCCACAACAAATACTGAGTGCCAACTGTAATCTTTGTAAAACACATGCTGATTTTCGTTTGGAATTCATTGATGCCCTCCATTAGCCATCCTATGTTTGCTCTGTGACCCCTAGTGCCTCTTCCTTTCTTGAACCCTGCTTGGGATTTCTGAGATTTCTCTCTCCGTGCATGATTGGAGTCTATATTATAGAATTTTGAGCATAAAGTTGCTTGTATGGGAAATGAATGCTAGTATAGACCTATAGCTGCTGCAGTCTTTTGTATCTCCTTTTTTTCTGAATGGGGATGTATATTGTTCATTTCCAGTCTGTTGGCCATGGTTTTGATTTCCATATTTGTTGACATATATAAGTTGATTCTGTTTGTGTGGATTGTAGTCATTGTATTGGTACTTTAGCTCCTCATAAACTAAACATAGGCTTGAAGTTTAGCCATTTACTTTAGTGTTGAAGTTTTTGCAATCTTTCCTAAGCTCCCTCACTGTTGCCAAGCTGTTATGTTTAGGATGACCTTGATATGCACAGGATATAATTGCAAAAGCACAATGATTTGGCTCTTACTTTGACAGCCAATAGTTCCCAGGAGCATGTTTTAGAGACTTATCTTTTAAAAACCTCTAAGGGTTTGTTTTAAGTTGTTTTGTAAGTATTATATATTAATAACAATAACAATAATAATATCTTACCCGCCTCCCATGGATCAAGGTGGGGAACAACATTTTATATGTTTACAGTTTGATCTTGTTTAATATGCTATTTCGTAATTGACCTACTTTATATAAAATTTGATATGAGAATACATGCACATACATTTTTTTGTAATTCTTTGGTCTGTGCCTTCCCTATAATTATTATTACACATGTATTGCCTCTGCCTTCCTTTTTTGGAAGGCTAATTTGAGAAATCAAATCTACTTTTATGTATCCTGAGACCCTGTCCTTCTTTTACATTGGATTCATTGGATGTTTCCAGTTTATTTGGCTTTTCCCCCTTCAGTTTGCATGTGGTACATGATGTTTTTGATTGTTTGTTTTTGCTACTGGTTTAGGCATATAAAGGCTGACAGCAGCACTTTAAATTGGGCTTTAAATAAACTAAGATAATTAATGCAGTGTTCTGTGTTCTGGTTGCTTGGCTGCCACAAGCAACTTCACCATCCTGTTCCATATCACTCAAGAATATTAGAGTAATCTAGCCTGGTTGACACAAAAATATGAACCTGCCTTCTCCAGTAGTTGTTTTTGTGTGCCTTCATGTTGTTTCTGGTGTATAGTGACCCTAGGGCAACCCTGTCACAAGGCTGACTTGGCAAGATTTATTCAGATGCTTGCCATTGCCTTCCTTTAAGGCTGAGAGAGTGTGATTTGCCCAAGGTCTCCCAGTGGCTTTCCATGGATGAAAAGGGATTTGAACCCTGGTCTCTCTTCAGCCCTAGTTCAGCACTGAAACCACTACACCAAACTGGTTGTTCAGACCACACCTTCTCCAGACAAATGGTCAAAGAAGATAAGACGTACTCAGACCCAATGCCACTTGCATCACTTTTAAGAGTGCTTGTACCAGAAGCACTTCCACACTGTGCACATGACTCTTCAGAGGGTGTGCAGAACTGTTCAATCCAGGCTGCAAACTCCATCTAAATCAGCAGTTTTCCCAAGTATTGTCTTACCTGGACTTGGCTTCAATGTCATTGACCCCATCCATACCCAAACGGCCTCCAGATATCTAGGATTTGGTGACAAAAAGAAGGGATGGAGCTGTTGTCACTTGCATCTTGGTGACCCTAGCTCTGACGACTTCTCTCAGCAATATTATTTGTTGTACATAGATTTTGACATTTCCTAAGCTGACCTTTGCATCTGTAAGGGCTATAAACTCAATTTTGTTCCCTTGAATCAAGAGTGGATGTGTTTCATTACTAGCAAGATGAGTAATTTGTTGAAAAGTGTCTCTGGAGCTGTATGAACTATCTATGGGGTTTGCATAGGGTCTCCTTGTAATTGTAGTGGCTCTAGGTAAACCGTGCCTACCAAAAAAATTCTTCTGTGATCTTTGTTTTTCTTATGGCAGTGAGTCACTTCTGTACATTTGCCTCATGGGCATTCCTATATTTTGCTGATGCTCCCAGCTATTCACTAGATTAGGATTTCTGCCAAGAAAGCAAAGAGAGCCTGCCTCTCCACTGCAAACAGTTGCAGTGACATGGCTAAGCTAAGCTTTCTGCTAAAATATTTAGAGAGATGGCATGCAGATCCACTCGCCTTAGCCCGTGGCTTGCTGTTCCCCAAGCAGACACCCACGCACACATCCAAAGGGCTTAATACATTTGCTTCAAGCTGACTGTTGCTGCTGCTGCTGCATTTAATCTTGCTAATTTTTCTTCCTTTACAGCCTGCAGTACTCATGGGGTTAGATGGCTTTATGATGGAAGGTTTTCTGCATTATTTATTTTCCATTATTTCTGATGCATCATCACAATCATTCAGTGCAGGAACTAAACCTAATCATTCAGTAACCTTTTGATATCAATTTTTTTGCTCTTATAATGACCTTGCTATACAAAATTAATAAATGAGAGGGGCCATAAGAAAGGGTAGACCTCTGCTTTTGCATGTCAAAGTTCATGCTGGCTGGGGTATTCTCCCAAGAAGCTTTCAGCTTCAGTCCCAAGCATCTCACATTCAAAATCCTGTAGTGAGATACTGTTGCCTCTTGAGACCTTGGAGAGCTGCAGCTGATCAAAGTAGACAGCACTGGGCTAAATGGACAAACAGTTTTTCCAAGCACAAGACTACTTCTGTGTTCCTAACAAAACAGTTGCATAAATATTGCAGAGACTAAGGGGGGTTGCACACTGCCAGAAATAGTGTGAATTCAGTCCACTTTTAGGGTTAGGGTTAGAGTTAGGGAACCATGGGAACTGTATTTTATTGTGGCACTAGAGTTGTCTGACAGAGAAGGTTCAATGTCTCAGGAAAATAACAGTTCCCATAATTCCCTAGCACTAACCCTAACCCTAAAAGTGGACTGAATTCACACTATTTCTGACAGTCTGCAACCCCCCTCAATTGTCTGCTTCTCACCATTTTGTCACGGAGGCAATCAATCTGAAGCAATCCAAGTGTCATTGGGCATCTTTGCCCATTAGCCATGATACCTGGGATTTCAGGGAGTTGTAGTCCAAAACATGTAGAAAGTATCAGTTTGCCAATCTATTGTGCTGTGACCAGAAAAGAGAACCCAGGCTGGAGTTGATTTGTGTAAGAGAATATCTGTTGTTTGATGTCTGGAGTTTCCAAGAGCAGGCAAACAGCAATGGGCTTTACCCTGGTAGTGCTTCCTTTTACTTATTTCTTATGCAGCAACATCTAGAGGTGCGCATGATTTTTATGTTTTATTTTCCATAGTTTTACTAATGTAGAAATTAGAACATTTATTTAAATACTACTTTGTATATGCTCAAAATATATAGAATCATAAAGTTGGAAGAGACCACAAGAGCCATCCAGCTCCCTGCTGTGCAGGCATACATAATCAAAGCATTCCTGACAGGCAGCCATCCTGCTTCTATTTAAAAATCTTAAAAGAAGGTGACTCCACTACTTTCCAAGTCAGCATGTTTCATTGGTGAACAGCTCTTACTATCTGGGAGTTCTTCTTAATGTTTAGGTGGAATCTCTTTTCCTGTAGTTTGAATCCATTCCTCCATGTCCTCATCTCTGGAGAAGCAGAAAACCAGCCTGCTCCATCCTCAATATGACATCCTTTCAAATATTTAAACATGGCTATCATGTCACCCTTTAGCCTTCCCTTCTCCAGGCTAAACATATGCATCTCCCTAAGCCACTTCTCATAGGGCACAGTTTCCAGACCTTTCACCATTTTGGTTGCCCTGCTCTGGACACACTCCAGCTTGTTCTCATCCTTTTTTAATTGTGGTGCCTAGAACTGGACACAATATTCCAGATAAAGACTAACCAAAGCATAAGAGAGTGGTACTATTACTTCCCTTGATCTAGACTCTATCTATTGATGCAGCCTATAGTTGCATTTGCTTTCTTAATTGCTGACTCATGTCCATGTCTCCTACTGCTGACTCATGTTCAACGTGTGACCTACTAAGATAGGGGTAGGCAACCTTTCCCTTTTAAGGGCTGAGGGACTTCAGCTTCCAGAAGCCTCAGCCACGTTGGCCAATAGTCCCATGTTGGCCAATAGCTCCTGGGATTCTGGGAGCTGAAGTCCCTCGGCCCTTAAATGGGAAAAGTTGCCTACTCCTGTACTGACTTCTAGATGGCTTTTGCATGTACTGCCATCAAGCCAGGTTTCAACCATCCTATATCGTGCATTTCATTTTTATTATCCAAGTGTAATGTCCTACATTTCTCCCTACTGAAATTGATTCTGTTACCTTTGGCCCAGCTTTCTAATCTGTTAAGATTATTTAAAATTCTGATCCTATCCTCTGTGGTATTAGTAATCCCTCCTAATTTAGTGTCATTGCGAATTTTGATATGCATGCCCTCTATTCCATCATCCCAGTCATTGCTAAAGATGTTGAATAGCACTGAGCCCAGGACAGAAATATGTGGCATCCCACTAGTCACTTCACTCCAGGAAGAGGAGGAGCTATTGTTGAGTACCCTTTAGGTTTGGTCAGTCAACCAGTTACAAATCCACCTAGTGGTCATATAGTCTAGCCCACATTTTACTAGCTTTTTTTTTTTGCAAGGATATCACAGGGGACCTTTGTGAAAGGCCTTACTGAGTTCAAGATACACTACATCCACAGCCTTCCTTTCATCTACCAAACTTGTGACTCCATCACAAAAAGAGATAAAATTAGTTTGATATTATCTTACTTTGAGAAACCCATGCTGACTTTTAGTCAGGGGTAGGCAACCTTTCCTCTTTAAGGGCTGAGGGACTTCAGCTCCCAGAATCCCAGGAGCTGTTGGCCAACATAGGACTATTGGCCAACATGGCTCAGGCTTCTGGGAGCTGAAGTCCCTCGGCCCTTAAAGGGGAAAGGTTGCCTACCCCTGCTTTTAGTAATCACAGGGAAGCAGAATAGAATTGTATTCTGTGTAAAGAACTGTGGTAGGATGGGAGGTTGTCCTCACTTCTGGGGACCTTTCACATGCCAGTTAACAATAGCAGGAGCCTCTAAAGTTTGACAGCTGCCAGCAGGTGGGTCACAGAACTGCATGGGTACAGCATTACATTCTAACTATATTGATCCAGCATTTGCTCTATATTTAAAAAGAATGTGCTGGATTTAGAAATACAGCATGCATCATTTGACAAGGAGACTCCTTTTTACAAAGTATTTTTACCCTGCAGCCTCCTTTTCTTCCTTATCCTCTGTCTAGCTAAATGTTTTTTGCAGCATCAACATTGGAATAGTAGAAGAGGGCTCAAGAAGCACAGACTTTTAACAGGCAGAGTTGCAGCAGAGTGTCTTCAGTAAACAATGCAATAAAAGATTGGTTGGGAAAAATTGCATTGTACCTTAGCCAATCCTACTGTATTTGTGTGTGCCTTCCAAAAATACCGTATTTTCCGGCGTATTAGACGACTTTAAAACCTGGAAAATCTGGGGCTGAAGTGGGGGGGGGG
>CM034710.1:61225283-61236942 GCA_020142125.1 Phrynosoma platyrhinos
CATATTGAAATCAAATCTGATGTTTTTAAAATTTTTATTTGGTGTGTTTTGGAAGAGGGGTCGTCTTATATGGCGAGTATATCCCAAACTCTACATTTCGAGTGGGAAGGTTGGGGGTCGTCTTATATGCCGGAAAATATGGTAGGTATGTAGAAATAATGAGTAAATACAATCGCCCCTCCCTTCTCGTGGACTTGAAGTCCGCGGTTTTGCATATCCACGCAGGGAAAAACCTCCATTTAAATCAGTGGGGTGTATCTCTGCGGGCACGTCCCTGTGCACATTCATGGGGGCATGCCCCATTCAAGCCTATGGGGCTTGAATATTTGCAAATCTCCATTTTCTCCGGGGGGTCTGGAACTGATCCCCCGCAAAAATGGAGGGCCAACTGTACTCTTCCTTTTCTGTATGCGCAAGAACATAAGTTGGACTACATTGTTGTCACATTTGTATTTCACAATTCAGATATCCTCTGACTTGCAGAAAACGTTCTCATCACTTCTGACATATAGTGGAAAACTGATATTTAAATTCTAAGTGATATTTGTACTACTTGAGTTGAGCACTTTCCATTATTTATTTCATAGATTTTAAATCCACCTTTCAATTTATTTATCCTTAAGATATTGGCAGTGTGGTATCAAATATAACAGTAAACAAGACCTCCAAAAAAGGAGACTCCACCACATTAAAACGGAGCATGTTCCACTGTTGAACATCTCTTACTGTCAAGAAGTTCTTCCTAATGTTTATGTGAAATCACTTTTCCTGTAGCTTACATCCATTGTTCCGTGTCTATTCTCTGGAGCAGCAGAAAACAAGCTTGCTCCATTCTCAAGGTGACATCCCTTTAAATATTTAAACAAGGCTATCATATCACCTCACCTCTTCTCCAGGCTAAACATACCCAGCGCATACAAAAGTCGCTCCTCATAGGGCATGGTTTCTAGACCCCTCACCATTTTAGTTGCCCTCATTTGGACACGCTCCAGCTTGTGAACATCCTTTTTGAACTGTGGTGCCCAGAACTGGACACAGTATTGCAGGTGAGGCCTGACCAAAGCAGAGTAGAGTGGCACTGTTACTTTCCTAGACACTGTACTTCTGTTGATGCAGTAAATGATACTGATGCAGCAAATCTATTGATGCAAAATGAGTTTATGCATTCAGCTATAACAGAGCAGATAGATGATGGGTGTGCATGTGTTAACATTTCCTAAGTCACCATGTTAGATAAGTGTTATGGGACAAGGAAAACAAGAAGAGTTTGGGGTAGCTGAACAATTCAGTTATATTTCTGAAATTTGGCAACATTTGCCACCCCTAGGATACAAGTATTTTGTATGACACTTCTTAAATAAATGAATTAATTAGTTCAGTGTAACCTATATCTTTGCATAAACCTGTATGAGCACCCATATTAAAGGATCACACTTTGGGTATGGAAATGAGTTTAATGAGATTTCATATCTTAGTGATGTGCGAGTTTCCCCATTTCTGACATCAACTTAATTCCAGCACCCTTTTTCGTATAATTTAAAATGGCTCCTCTTTGAAGAAGCACAAGTGGTCACATTTCTTTTTTGGCTTTTAGCAATGTTACTTTGAATTTCAACAAGTAGTAATGCAGCAGAATCTTGGCAGACCTCCCAGCATTTAGTTAGGTATGACTGCAATAACAATTGGAAGCAGAGGCAAGTCTTTGCACTCAGCAGGGGTGAAGGGGTGTGACAGAGCACAGGAATAAGGATCCTGACTTTCTGACAAGATGTTCTGACAGTCTACTGAAATCCATGATAAATGAAGTGTATCTCAAACAGAGATTTAAATATTTTTACTTTTAAAAATTAAACCCACAATCCTGAGGCCATTGGCTGTGTCCACTGTGGGATTTCTAATATGTAGTCTCTCCTCAAAGAAAATGTTTCCTAGCTCTGGATTTCAATGCTAAAAAAACCCAATATGACATCAGTATGTAGCGAGATCTTTGAAACTAACTGAAATAAAGAAGTTGGCAGCATGAACTTTCATAGACTTCTTCAGATGCTTTTGGTGGAGTGGAAGCCAGGGACAGACATATATATGCCATAGGTATATGAGAATGTCAATTCAAATTCAAAATCCTTTGGGTATGGAAATGAAGTAGCAAGTCCAGTTTTAACGATGGTCGTTTGTGGACAAAGACATAGCCATTGGATATGGAAATGAGATGGCAAAACCAGTTTGGCCTTGGAAACTAGTCTGCAGGTGGGGAGGACAGATGAGTGTAGGACACCTCCCTGAGGATGGGGTCAGATAGTGTTGAAATGTGTGTAGTGGATCAGAAAGCCATTGTCCCTGTTCAATCCATTGCTGAGGGACTGTAGTTATGGATGAAATCCAATTTTGTTGTTTCTCTTTCCAATCTACCTTTGCAGCAATCCTCAGCAATGGATACTTTGGACACATCATGAGAAGGGAATGGATCATTGGAAAAGACAATAATGTTAGGAAAGGTGGAGGGACGTAGAAAGAGAGGAAGGCCACATGCTAGATGGATGGACTTTATTAAAGAGATCATGAATATGAGTTTGCAGGAGCTGGGCAGAGCAGTAGAGGATTGGGGGGCCTGGAGATGGCTCATCCATAGGGTAACCATGGGTCAAGATCGATGTGAAGGCAGTTAACAATAGCAACAACAAAAAAAGGGAAAGTAGCATAATGACTGTTATTTGTACAAGCCTTGGGCATCATAAATCCACTGTGGTGTAGTGGATAGAATGGTTAGGGAAGGTTGTAGCTATTTTGAAGCACATGTTTTTCTTGAAGAAATATCAGGTATAATCACTGCCCTCTCAGGAAAGGGCTAGGAATGGCTCCTGTTGATCTTTCATACTGCACACTTACAACACCATGATTCTACTTTGACTGCCATGATTCCATTACATGAAATTCTGGGATTTGTATTTTAGAGAGGAGTACTTAGAATTCTTAACCCAGAGAACTCTAGTGCCTCAACAGACTACAAACACCAGAGTTCCATATGATGAAACCATGGTAGTTAAAAGTGGAATGACAGTACTATAATTAGATAGTGTAAAAAGGCCCCTGGTAGCCCTGCCAGGCAATCAAGGCTACTATTAGGCAGAGTGGCGCAACTTCTACTGTGGGAACTTGGAGAAATCCTTCCAACTGTTCCTTCTTCGTTGTGGTCTCTGTGCCTCACACAAATGGGTCTTGTACCTGCACGGATGGATCCATCCACAGAATATTCCAGAGCTGAGTAGCTTATGGCGGGAACCCTGCCCCCTTTTGGCATGAACACAAATAGTGCCAAGAGCTACGGTATTTCCTCTCAGTTCCTTTTCATCTATCATATTGGATGAAGCCATCTCACGATAGCTTCCAACGTAGAGTAGTTTTCCCCTTCATTCTTCCTCTTTAAGTCTTTCTCTCTTTATACAAAGAAGAAGAAATAGTAGTAGTTGTTAGTTCACCTTCCCCCACTCAACTTTGGCCAGTAGCTAGTTTCTCCATTCTCAACTCTATTGTTGTCTTTGGGAAAGTCTCTGAAAGTTACAGATGTCACCACTCAGAATCGACCCCTCCATTCTGCTTCAATGTCAGACCACACATGGCCTCTCCATTGGTTTTGGATACCAGGTTCTCTGCTTCTGCACTGCTTACAGAGGCCCAAGGAGGCCAGAATGCAGCTCAGCTTCCTCCAACCCCAGGTAGATTCATTTCTGTATGGCAAAGCCTGGTAAATCTCAAAAGAGAGGTGCTGCTGACATGACAGACCACACAAGGAAAGGAAAAGTGCTCAGGAAAAATGGAAGGCTACATCGAAGATTGTTACCTTGGTACTGACCTCTGTATCAGCTCTTGCTCAGGTCCATCATCTGTCCTCCTTCTCCAACCATTGACTTGACCAGCATTGATAATCTGAATCACATTGAAGAACAGACAGTACAGGAGGTGCCTAGAGTAGTAGGCACCCAGACTAACCAACCCTCAATTGAGCAATTGATCCAGGTTGCAGCTACTCAGCAAAGCCCTCATCAGGAGCTGTTAGGAGAGCCAGTTCCTGGCATATTGCCTCAGCTCCCTCTCCCACCACCGTACCACTGGTCCTATTCTTCTGGGCACTCTCATATGCCTCGCAGTTGCAGATCGCACTCAGTCTGACACCTCCCTGGACTGTGTAAGTACTTATGTGGCAGACTCTCTGAGGTGTCAGAGGTATCGTTCTGGCTTGGATCTTCCACGCTCTCAATATTGCCAAATATCAATATCATGACAATTTCCTGGGTACAAACTTAGCTTCATACAGCTGTTACCTACATGAACCCCCAGATGGAACCACCATGAGCCTACTTGTTGGTGCTGCCACAGGATATCCATTGCTATCATCCTGAGCATTGGTACTGTTGCCCTAGTGGTTTGTAGACCATCATGGGACTTTCCCCCACCAGTCATCAGAGAAGCATCCGTACAATTCAAGATTGAGATCCTATCATCGTGCCACCTCTCACCCTCAGTAGTCTATTCCAATAGCTGCCATCTCTTGGCCTCTAGATTGAGACACTGCTCTGATACTGTCAGCTACTGTCTCTAGACCCTGGACCAAGAAACCCTAAGTTCATACATACCAACATCCAACTTGGGTGTTCCCTTGGTCTTGACAATACCTCTGCCACTGCAAAAGGTCTAACTCACCTCTATGTTATCTCCCTGCTCGCCTGCATCCCCATTTTGGCTAGACCCAGTCATCACACATTTGAAGTCTGTTTCCTCTGATGCTGACTTCTTTGATGATGAAGGGGGAACAGTGTTGCAGATACATCACTGCCATCTCCATCACCTTTCGCCTCTTCTCCTATAGAGGATGTGGGTGATAATCTATCCGAACAGACTGGCATGATATGCTGGCATTGGGGTGGTGTGGGGGCGTGGTGTATGCACGCCGCACACCCTGACACCACCCCCAAGCTGGTATCATGCATCCCGCCTGACTGCACAGCGGGCGGTGAAACTGTGTTTCTGTGGCACAACAATTACACACCATGCACTGCAGAAACCTGAGAAAATAGCCACCACAGCGGCAAGGCTGGCTTTTTTCCACTCCTAAAAGGAGCGGCATTTTGCAGAAAAACAGTGGAAAGGGGCAGTGCAGAGCCACTCCTTACCTGCTGTCTCTTTCGCCCCACTGTCTCACTGTCAGAAAATCTTTGCCCCTACACAGAACTGATACTGAGGATGGTGAAATCACTAAGCCTCAAAGTCAAAACTCAGCCTACCCCTTCATTGGATCCAGTATTCTAGCATGTTGATGTCCAAAGCTCCATGATAATCATGCTTCTCTTTTTGCCAACTGTTTTGTTACATCATCATCATCATTGCTGCCAAGTATGTTTGACCTGGTCAAACAATCCTGGTCAAAACTGTCTTCTGTTCCCCCAATGGCAATGCTCCTGGAGAACTTCTGTAAGGTCCAACAGAAAGGATCCTCCTTCCTCTTCACCTACCCAACACCAACCTCAATGATTGTAGAGGTCACACAGTCCAAATCCATCCACCTCACTCAAAGTAAGATGTAACCGCCAGGGTCATCTCACTAATGCCATTGGTACTAAGAAGGACATCAAGCAAGGTTGCATTCTAGCTCAACTCTTGTTCAGCTTTTACATCAATGACATGGTGGGGCGTCTCAACAACACAAATTTCAATCCTCTGAAACTAGAGGGAAGGCATATCTCAGTTGTGCTTTACGAGCATGATGCAGCAGTACTTTCAAGAACACCCATTGGTCTAAAAAGAGCACTACGAGTACTCACACAGTACTGCAGAAAGGATCAGCTAGTACTCAATTATCAAAAAACTAAAATCATGGCATTTGCTAAAAGGCCCAAGAACCATACCTGGAGTATAGGTGGCCATAAGATCAAATAGGTCTCCTGCTTCAAATATTTGGGGGTAATCTTTCACGCTACTGGTAGTAGGAAAGCGCATGGGGATTATGCTGCTGGTAATGCACAGAGTAGCTCACCTTCAAATTTCTTATGTCAATAGGAGGCCATTATATACCAGCAGTGCTCAAATGTTTTGAAGCCAAATCAGTTGCACAACTCTTTTATGTTTCCCAGCTGGGCCCCTCCCCAACTCTGTAGTATTAGAACTTGTGCTATTCAAATTTTTAAGATCAGCTTTCCAAGCTCCAAAATGTGTCTCTAATGCAACTCTGGGATTGGAGTCCGGTTTATGAAAGTGGAGGCCAAGAGTGTGGGTGACTTAACTCAACTATTGACTCAAACTGTCCTTCCCCACTGGCCTTGCACCACTAACCTTCACTCATAATTTCCAGTCTAAGTGGAAGCAGATAGTGATTACTAAAATTTCATCACTGGACTTCTCTTCAGATCTGCTCAGCATGGGATACAACAAGGCTAAAACAATTATCAAGCAACAGGTGGTAGATATAGAGCGACAGCTGCATCTAGCTAGTGCTCCAACTTTTATTGCTAGCCACTCCAATAGATATTTGGCATAACCTATGGCATACTTAGCAAAACTCGAGGTACCTAAGCACCAGAGAGTCTTTACTTAGGCATGATGTCATGCTTGCCCCTCAACTGTCCTTGAAGCCCAATATAAGAAGACCTTCTCAGACAATGTCCCTGTGCTCTGGCCAAATAGAAACAACAGAGCATGTATTACTCCAGTGCTCATACTACATGGACATTTGCCTTAGCGTTATTTTACCTCTATTGCACAAATACCAAGGTCACACCAATCAATTTTACACTACTCTGTTGCTTTCAGACATCATCCCTGAGAAATCATATAATGTTGCCAGATTCTATGCAGCTGTGGTTAAAATTCGCTAGGCAGTGATCTCTGCAGTAGACTAGTACCAATCCTGTCTTGCTATACTGAAGCTGTGTAATCTGAAAAGATATTTTAAATACTGTTTTTAATCTGTATTTTTACCTTCTTTTATTCTGTATTCTGTTTTTATCTGTGTTGGTCTTTGACTGTAATAAAGATTCTATTCTATTCAAGTCCATCCAGAAATCCTGTTCCATAACACTAGACAGAAAAGGTTGCCGCCTTGACCTATTTGGTGGGAGGTTTTACTCTTCCTTAGTAATTGCAATTCAGATAGCCAGCTACCAGGGATTTATGGCTGGCTACCAACAATTTCTCTGGGAAACAATGCTTTCTTTCATCCCATACCTACCTGACGACCAGAGACATGTTGCTATTCTGTTCCAGCAGAAGGCACATAGGCTGGCTGCACAGCAGATCATGACTGCTTGTCACGGAGCTGACTATGCCATGAGGACCATGGCATTACCAATTGGCTTGTGACACTAGACATGGTTATGATCTGCTGGTCTAACCATGGACACAAGAAAGAGAATCGAGGGCCTTCCCCTTGATAGAGAGAGCCTCTTTAGTGATAAATCAGACAAGGCAGTGGATGCTCTTTTCAAAACCAGTGGATGCTCTTTTCAAAAACATAGTCAAGAGGATGAGGATGATACCCCACCTGTCCTTTCCAGCAATATAAGCCCTACTGGAGGAAACCCTTCTCTACCCTCCTATGCCAGGTTTCCTCCTTGCCAATTGCACCAACAGCCCAGTCAACTTCCATTGTAGTAATCCCAGTACCAGCCCCTGTGGCCACTAAGAAACCTTTGTGAAGCACCAAGTATCATCTTTGACTGCTTCCTCTTTCCATCCTTCCTGCCCATGTCTTTGTATCAGCATCTCTGTAATCACAAAACTCTTTGTCTACTCGACTATCTCACCAAGTTGCATTAAATTTGCCATGACATGGGTATTCACCATCATTCGCTTGGGCTGCACAATCAAGTTTGCTCATTTCCTTCTATCCAGCGTTTTCAGATGCACCTGTCTCACACCAGTCCTTCGACAGGAGATCGCAACACTGCTCCAAAAAGATACCATCAAACAACTCCCTTATTATTCATGCCTGTCAGGTTTTTCTCCATCTGTTTTACCATTCTGAAGATAGATTGCTCACAGAAACCTGTGATAGATCTCAGAGGTGTAAACCGGTATATTCCACCCAAGACATTTCAAATGATCATGCTATCAAACATTCTCTCCCTCTTAAAACCTGGAGATTGGTTCATCTCTTGATCTACAGGATACATACTTTCATACGCTTCACAAACTGGTCACAAGCTGTACCAATACAAGGTACTTGTTTTTGGATTAGTGACTGCTCCCCAATAATAATAATAATAATAATAATTTATACCCTGCCCCTCTGCATTGCAATAAAATGATGGCAATAGTCATACCTGGCTGATGATTGCCTCCAGAGAAGACAATTTATGCAAAGACATAGGCAGGACCCTCTCCTTCCTCATCAATCTGGAGCTTTTAATGAATATTAAAAAATTGTGCCTCACCCATTCCAAATCCCAACCCTTCATAGGAGCAGTTCTGGATTCTTGAATCTCTCAGGCATTCCTGCCAATGGACAGAACACAAGTGATCTAACACCTACTCTCTCAAATCCTGTATTTGGGACTAGTGCCAGCTCAGCTAGTTATAAAGCTGTTCAGTTTCTTTGCTTCCACCATGGCAATCATCCCATGCGTATGGTTTCAATCCTGCCTTTGCAGTTCTGGTTCCTGCGCCACTTTGATCCAGAATGGGATTCTTCTCACAGAATGCTTCATCTTCCTCCACAGATCTGCTCAGCCCTGCCATTGGTGGCTGTGACAGATCAACCTCTTTGAGGGCATGTCTTTTTGCCTACCTCAGCCTACAACCCTCGTAACTTCATATGCATACTGTTTCAGATGGGGTGCATACTGCTCTGGTCTCACAGTCCATGAGCATTGGTCAATGGCAGAAAAATGTTGTCACATTAGTGCCCTGATTGTGGTTGTTAAGGCCCTCAGAGTGTTCGAAGACATCCTCTGATGGACAGTAATACAGATACTGCCAGCTTATATATCAACAGTATTAGATATCAATAAGTAGGAAGGGATGAGATCCTTCATGATGAACACCCTTTTGCAGATCTACTTTAGTTCTTCTCCCTAGACAAAACTGTCTCTCTTCATCTCCCTAGACAAAACTGTCTCCTGGTAGACTCTGAGTAATGCAGCAGCAGAGGCACATGAGTAGTCTTTATCCTGTCATGCCTTTGATATGCTCACGGACCAGTAGGGTCACCCATTAATCCCTCCAGAACCACAAATGCAAACTTTTTTGCAGCTTGAGGAGAGGCAGTTGAGGCCTCAATTCTGGGGGATGCCTTTCTCTGCCATTGGTCAGGATCTCTGCTCTATCTCTACCATTTCATCTGATCACTAAGGTACTGGTCAAGATTCAAGAAGATGTGACCATCTGCATCCTCATTGCACCTTGGTGGCTCAGCTAGCTCTGGTTGTGATACTCTTAAAAATGTCTCATGGCTACCTTCGACTCCCATGCTCACCAATTCTGCTCACGCAGTCACATGGCAAGATGGGGCACCCAGATCTCGCTTCACTTGGCAGCTTTAGAAACCATAAATGTGTGCATATTTTCTGTCCTATAGGCCTCTCAAAAGCCCTCACCTTAGCATTCTTATGCCCTAAAATGGCAGTGATTTTACTCATTTGCCTAAACTTCAGGTCTTCCGGCTACACTCCCTAATGAAAGGACAGTAATGATTTTTGTTCACTTGAAGGATATGAGTCTTTTTGCAGTTATAGTGTCATGCCAACCAGCTAGCCATCATGCCTCGATGCTGTTTAGGAGTATAGCTGTGAAGAGATTCTTACATGGCTTGTCTCACATTTACTTGCCCATCAAAGACCTTGTTCTCTCTCACTTGTTCTGTCCCATCTAATCAAGAAACCCTTTGAGCCAGTGGCTACTACTACTCAGATTCAAGACATTTTTTCTGGTAGCCATCACCTCTGCCAAGCAGGCCATTGAACTTTGCATAAGGACAAGGTAGTGCTATGGTTCAACCCAGCATTCTTCCATAAGGTGATCTCCTCATTCCACCTTTACTAAAAAGTTGTGTTGCTAGCCTTCCATCAAGATCCTTCTTCCTTGTTGGAAAATGTCTTGTAAGGTCTGGATATTTATTCGGCCTATTGTATTCGGCCTAGGAATTTTTCAATGACATTTTCTTATCAATCCAAAGGGCTTATTTCTTTAAAAAAGTAGTAATGGAAAATATTAGAAGAGTATTGAGCACCATAACAAGGAAAATTAATTGTTTTCTCAACTGTGTAACAAGTAATATCAGTTGGTTACTTCTCAAACACAATAACGAACAACAGGTGTACATTAATTTTTAAAAGTAACCTAAATTATTCTGGTGCCTTCAGCTGTACTGAAGCTTGCTATTGAGTTCCAATATCAATATATTTGCCTGCAAGTCCTGCCACCTTCCCTAGAGTTGTGAAGGCCTGGGTAAAGGGATTTTTTTTTCTGGAGAAATTGGAGGGAGGGGAATGGAAGGAAAATAAAAATGGATTTTGGAATATTTTGTTTTAAAAATAGTGACTAAAATGTTTAAGATAAGGGGTTCATATATTTGCTCACCCAAAATTATTTCTAAAACAACCAGCATGGTTGCTTGAGTATTGGACTACAATGATGGAGACCAGGGTTCAAATCCACGCTAAGCCATGGGAGCCCCCTGGGCAAGTCACGTTCTACAGAACAGATCAAAGGGGGGGAAACCCTCTGACTAAATCTTGCCAAGAAAAACCCGTGATAGGTTCCCATTAGGGTCTCCATAAGTTAGAAATGACTTGAAGGTACACAACAACCAATGTATCAGGACGTCTTTTTTTGGAAGACAATATATAGCATCTGATCATTGCAGTTCCTGCTCTTGGTATTATTTTCTAAATTGTTTTTATCGGGATGGATGCTTTATGTCTCCTTGACACTATGGAAAATTAGACAAATTAACTTTCTTTGTTTTACTAAAGTTGATGGTTTCTTTTGTTCTTTTACTACTTTTTGTTTGTTCCTGAGAACCAAAGAGGTTCCAGTACTTTGTAGCTCCATTTTTAACATGCACAAAGAAATTTTTTAAAGGGAATTCAGTTTGTAACTATTGTCTGACCGAATTGTACTTTTTTTCCAAAAATTTTTATTGAATTAAAATACATGTATACAAACACACATATCTCCTCCCATACTATTCTAACTTAACATAACTTACTTTAGTTACCTTATATTCCATACTTTCACAAACAATCAACCTCTGATATCCTTCCTATCCTATGAATCTTCATTCTTTCCAGTTCAGAACACCTTTTCTTCCAATTGTTTCTTTCTTCTTTTTCTCTCTTATTTGCCACTTACCATGAGAACTGCTATATTTAAAATTAGTCTTAAATTTCCTCTTATATCAAACATTATATATTTTTCTAAATATATACATGTTTTCTCTCCATGTTTTCTTTCCCATTCATCTAACTAACTTAATTTCAAAGCATACATTGAATTTCCCTTCTGTTTTATTCACCCACTTTTACTCTTATTCATCTATTTGCTTCAGCATTGACAATTACGATTCTCATTTTTCTGCATTTCCTGTAACTATTCCACTGTTTCTTTGTTTTATCATCTTTCTCTTTTTTACTCCATATTTCTTTATGGGGTCCCATTGTTTTTCTACCTT
>CM034710.1:61238919-61254120 GCA_020142125.1 Phrynosoma platyrhinos
CCTCCTTCTCTCCCATTGGGCTCTTTCTCAACCTCCTCAGCTTTATACCGGCGTATAAGACAACCCCCAGCTTTAGCTCCAGCTTTTCCTGCTTAGAAAGTAGTCTTATACGAAGGAAAATACGGTATTTACATATTGCAGTTTTTGCTTTAAAAATGTCCTTTCCTGAATTTTAATTGTAACTCATCCATTCATCTAGAAATCTGTTTATTTGTCTAGGAAGCCAAACTCACTATAAATAGTAAGGGTAGTTTACAGTGCTAGACCTAGCTTCAGCAGGAGGTAAATAAATCTGTGTTGGGACTGTTTCATTTCAAACTACAGTTAGAAGGATTTGTGTGATTGAATATTTTTCTCAACCTAGAAGTCTAAGTATCAGACAGGAGAGTTAACCTTCCTGAAATCTAGTTTTCTGGTAAAGGTGACTTGGGTGGCATTGGTGTTATCTGAGCTGAAATCATCAGAAGTGAAATTAAGTCCAAAAGCATCTGAGGAAGTACACTGAAGTCTACGAAAGCTCATGCTGCCAACTTCTTTCCTTCAGTTAGTCTCAAAGGTGCTACAAGATCTCTCTACCATCTGAAGTAGTACAGCACAGAGACAGATCTTCAGTGAAGAGGAATTCTGTGCCACATGCCTTCAGGCTTTTCTGTGGTTTTAAGTTTAAATGGCAGGAGAATGTTTATAGTCACTGATATTCTGCTTTTTACTTTTCTCAGACTTTATATTTGCAATCTTGTAAGGATGGTTTGGAGATGAATGATGAAAGGTACAGGTTGACCTACCAGTATTGCTGTCAGATTGAACAATATCAATATTGTCAGCATCCTCTACTTTCCTTTCTTTCCAGAGGACTTTTACCATGTCCCTTCCCAAGCAATCCATGTAGTTTAGTTTCTTCTTCACGGTCTCAGTGACTCACACAAATGGGTTTCCTATGCCTGTGCAGCGCTTCTTTTGGACATGTCTTGAGGGAGAGAGTAAGCTTTTTGGCGGTAACCCTTCCCATCCTTTGCGCATATGACCAGCATGCAACCTACTTAAACTATCAGTTACTTTGGGGGGTTGCAGACTGCCAGAAATAGTGCAAATTGAGTCCACTTTTAGGGTTAGGGTTAGTGCTGGGGAATCATGGGAAATGTTCTTTTTCTGAGACATTGAGCCTTCTCTGTCAGAGAGCTCTGGTGCCACAATAAAATACAGTTCCCATGATTCCCTAGCACTAACCCTAACCCTAAAAGTGGACTCAATTTGCACTATTTCTGGCAGTCTGCAACCCCCCTTTGTCTGCTGCTGCTGCTGCGGTAGTATTAGGAACTGTTCTCTGAGCTTCTTCTTGACTCTGGTTTTGAAATATGGTTTTAATATTATCTTATTTCTCTTTATCATCTTGGTTTTGATTTGGTTTATTGGCTTGTTTTCTTCAACTTTAGGACTGAGATGTATTTCAACCTATGGCTTCAGCTTCGTTTCTTACCTCAGTCTGCCATTTCAGGCATATATGACCCTAGAGGCTTAATGGCCTCCATCTCATCAAAAAGTGTACAGTCAACCCTCCATATCCACGAATACCAGTAACTGTGGTTCTTTGAGTGGTCATCTGTTAACTCACACAACCTGCCCTCCACCCCTTTCTTGTGTCTTGCTCTCCTTAGCTGCTTGACTGCTGCTTTGGCATCCAGGGAATTGGGGAGGGGGGTTAGGCGTGAAGGATGGCGGGGGTACCGCCAAAATGCTTATTCTTCAGCTCTAGGAATTTTGCACTGCACAGGCACAGGAAATCCATTTGTGTGAATTTACAGATGAGCACTCGTAGAACCATAGTTACTTTTAAGCAACCTGTTCTTCTCCTGTTAGCCAAATGCTATTTGCCCTTCGCTCTGAGCAGTTGTACAGAATTCAAGTGGAAGCTGAAAGCAAATATGTTGACACAATGGGAAGCGTCACAAATGCCCAGGGATTTATCGCTCTGAATAGACTTGTATTTGTTCTAGGAATGAGGGAGGCCTTCTGATATAACATGACACCATACTGTGTTTCAGGGAGGGCAGGGATGACTACAGTGTTTTTACCATTGACACGTGTCTCTAGTTATTAGTTATGTAGTTGTAATCTAAAAGAGTAACTCTTCCAAATTTTGCACTGTCTGTGTATCTTGAAGTTGTATTGTTAAATACAGATTTCCCCTTCTCCTGGTGATGAGTATGGACTGAATGTTTGTTAGCAATCATTTAGAACAGATTGACCAGCAATTAGTTTGTTAATAAAATGCTAACAGCATTCACAGTTGTTTGGATGACCTGATCAACCAGATGGCTTAATTAAAGCAGTGTTCTGTCTTATTACCATCTTAAGGATCTGTAAAGAGGTTAAATTTGCTCGTGACCTTGTTCTTACCACACCTAACTGAGCACATGCAGTGGGGACAGGAAAGACCTGCACTTGATTATCTGCTTTATCAAATATTATAAAATATAATATTTATATAATAAATACAATCAAATTATAATATTATAAAATTATAAAATATAAAACATTATAAAATTAGTCTCTGATCTTAGTTAATTTCTGGCATTAACAGGCTAATAGATATGCAGTGGAAAGAAAGTATACAACAAAGTTGTGTTCATGTGTATGATCTAACATACTTAAGTTGTTTGTTAACAAAACTTTATAGATGTGATTAAATTATTTAGAAAGTGCCCAAACTTATCTCAGTCAGAAGACCCAAGACAACAATATTCCTTTGTATTCTGAAGGTTCTGGGTTCAGTCCCCACCACCCCCAGGTAGGACCTGAAAATATTCCTCTGTGAAACCTTCAGGTACCACTGCCACTTGGAAATGATGACAATGATAAAGACCAGTGATCTGATTCATTGTAAGACAACCTCTCATGTTCCTCACAAGAGAGTAGAACTTGACATTTCATATGACTCATCAAGATGTTGCATTTCAAGGTGCTCCATGAAATCATTCTCATCTTGGGCACATTGTGTTGTCATCTCTTGGAAAATTGTTCCATCTAGATTTTTCTCCGTTAGTATGATTTGTATCTCTAGTGCCAAAAGCACTATTGCAGAATAGTATAAGAATTGCTGATTGAGAACTCCAGCTTGATTCGCTTATACACTCTTAAAACTTTGCTGCAATTTTTTCATTAACACCAAACTGGTGGATAACTATTTAGATTTAAGTCATAGCTGGGCAAAGTTCAGTCCACAGTTAATGCTCTATGGCAGGGGTTGGCAACCTACAGCCTGAGGGCCGTATCCACCCCCCCCCGAGGCCTTTGGACCAGCCCCAGGCCAGTCCTGCCGCCGCTGCCGCACATGCCGCCGCTGCCATTTTGTTTCAAAAATGGCGGCCACAACTTGTTTGCGCATGCGCCGAGTACTGCGCATGCGCAACCGAGTCGCGGCCACCATTTTGGAAAACAAAATAGCGTCCGCGACTCGCTCGTGCATGCGCAGTACTCCGGAAGTACTGTGCAAGTGTGAGCAAGCGCGTGCGGGCGGAGCCATTTCCCGCCCCCCCTCGGCCTGCGGAAGACCTGGGGACCAGTGGTCTGGCCCCAGGTAAGAAAATGTTGCCGGCCCCTGCTCTATGGCATGGTGGCCTCTCCCAGCACACCCCAGATTTTATTTTATTTTTTTTAAATGACCTTACGGTTTGCCACTGAAATTCAGTTGAACTATAATGTAATGGAATAATCAATATCATAGTCAATATAGTGCTTTTTTCAGTATCAATAGTCAATATCATAGTGAACATCATATTGAAGACATTGTATCTACTTTTAACGTGCATTAAATGTAAGTGTGTCGATTATAAATCAAGTATGAGTAGAGTTTGTTAAAAATCAGTGGGGAATATTTTGTTGAATTCAGTAATATTTAATTAAGAGTTAATTTTAATTAATTTCCGCTAATGTTAATCTATTTTACAATTTGTGGCTATTTTTTAAAATATTTTTAATTCTGAAAACCAAAAAAAGAAAAATAATTTCCCTTGAGCATTTGGGCAATCTGAAAACTGGTCTCTAGCTACAATGGTAGTTGTCCGCTTTCATTGTTTTAATTAAAGTTTCTTTTTTCTCTTAGTACAAAGCAAAATAATATGTCACATCAGAGTTTTGGTCTGTGAGATCTGTATTCCAGGCAGACATGAGTGGGAGAACTTCTTGTACAAAAAAAAAGTGTGTAGCTGATTTCAGTACATCTCAAGATTTTTTAAAAAAACTGTCAGTGATTTTGATTTACATGTAGCAAGACTTCAGATAGGAAAAGAAAACCTGGAGAGCAAAGACCCTTAGTATCTGCTGGGATTTGGTTCCAGGACACACACAGACACACTTTGTGGATACCAAAATCTGTGGATGGTCAAGTCCATTACATTCAATGGTGTAGCCCAGTGGTTCCCAAACTTTGATCCTCCAGTTGTTTTGGACTTCAACTCCAAGAACTCCTAGCCAGCTTGGCCAACAGTCAGAAATTTTGGGAGCTGAAGTCCAAAACATGCAAGTTTGGGAACCATTGATGTAGCCAAATGGTGTCCCTTATATAAAATGGCAGAATCAAGATTTGCTTTTGGGTAATTTTTTTTTTAAAACAATGTTGGGGAAGGTGGTTGCAAAATCTGGATACAGAGGGCAATTTAGAAAAACAACTGTTTATCAATCACCTCCTTTCATCTGATCATCTTTGGTGTTCCAATTTGTTGTTAACCACCCTCAAGTCAGTCTTGATTTATAGTAACCCTGTGGATGAGACATCTCCAAGACTCCATGACACCCTGTCCTCCACTGCTCTGCTTAGTTTCTGCAAGTTCATACCCATGACTTCCCTAACAGAGTCCATCCATCCAGCATGCGGCCTTTCTCTATTTCTACTTCCCTCCACCTTCCCCAGCATTGTTTTCTTTTCTAATGAGTCATGACTCCTCATGGCGTGGCCAAAGTATGACAGCCTCAGTTTGATCATTTTGGTATCCTCAGCACTCTTCTCCAGCACAACATATCAAATGAATTTATTTTCTTCCTATCTGATTTCTTAACTGTCATAGAATTATAGAGTTATTCTCTGGAGCAGCTCTCACATCCATACATAGTAATGGGGAATACAGTGGTGTGGACAATTCTAACTTTAGTGTTCAGTTGTATATCTTTGCTCTTATAGGATCTTTTTTAATTTTTCATAGCTGCCTTCCCCATTTTTAGGGCCAGTGAAGATGGTCCATAAGGGGTGGCTCTGTGCTGCCCCTGGAAGCCCTGGATCGGGGCTGCAATAACCACACACTGTGGCCCCCGATCCTCCTTTTTGCTGCTCCAAAAAGAGCTGGCAAATGCTGCTCCTTTATGGGGCGAAAAAAACCCATCCTTAGGGCTGCTGCCACCGCAGCTCATTTGTGCCCCTTTGGCGCAGTGTGTGTGCACGGGGTGGAGTTGGGGTGGGGTTGAGGTGACTGGCATGCGGTCACTTCACCCAACTCCACCCCCAGGCCAGCTCTTTAGGTTAGTTGCATCGACCCTTAGTCTTCTAATTTCTTGAAGGCAGTCCTCATTCTGATCAGTGTTTGGTCCTGGGCATGAGAACTCTTACTATTTCTATTTTCTCTTTGTATTGGTTGAATTTGTGTATATTCTCTGTAGTCATTATTTTTGTTTTCTTCATGTTCAGCAGTAAGCCTGCCTTTGCACTTTCTTCCTTAATTTTCCTTAGTAGCCTTGTCTAGAAGTAGTATGGTTTCACTGCATATCTTAAATTGTTGATATTCCTTCTTCCCATTTTCATCCCTCCTTCTTGTGTCCAGTCCTGTTTTTCATATGCTCCGATGCCTGTGTTGAAATGGGCTTGATGACAGAGCAGCGCTGAAACAACTGCCTGTTGAAATTGCCATGTTGAGAGAGCAGGATTGAATTGATTGGCACTGAAACATCTACTGTGCTGAAAGTGTAATGTTGGATTGTCCTCTGTGCTTTATCAAGCCATGCTGAAATGGCCACAATCAACTGGCTGTACTAAACCAACCAGGTGTGCTAAATCGGCATTGCTGAAATGGCCACAATCAACCAGTCGTGATGATTCGTCCCATTCTGCCCCATTCTACCTTTTTTACAGGTTTCAGAAAAAGGGCAACGCAGGCCAAAACAGATGGGCCAAAAAGGCTGCTGTTGGGGTACAATGGGAACATGGGGTTTAGACCATGCACGCCCCGAACATGGCCAGAAGCTGCTCCAAAGGAAAAGAAACAGACAAAAAAAGAGTGGACAAAAGCCACTCCTTTTGTTGGCCTGGTTCACAATCATGGTGGCGGCCCAGATCGGAGCCAGGTGCATGCAGTGTGGCCCCGCCATGGTTTTTTTCAGCCCATCTGCTGGAGCCCTCAGATTTCTGAGTTTCCCACTCTGGTTCATAGTATAAAGAGCTATTATTGAGGCTTAGACAAATAGCCAAACAAAAAGTGGAAGAAACAGAAATCCCTATAATCATTCTAGTCAGTGATGTGAATTTGTTTGCATTGCTTTTGCAATCGGGGAGCAGTAGCAGTGCCCCACTTTCTCATGCTGTCAGAGTAATCTGAAAATCCTAAAACCTTGCAGGTGTGATATAACTTCATGTCAGAATTTGTTGCTAATAAGAGTTGAAATTTTACCACCTGTCCCCACATCACCAGGGGAGTGGCCTCTGCCTGATTGATATCTGTCCAGACCATCATAGCTGGCAACAGAAATAAAATCTGAGACAGAATGTAGTCCTGTGACTCTAACATTGTCACCTTTCTTCTGCTGCATGATTAACATGATTTAACATATTTTCCTGATGAAGAAGCCAGTGTGATTTATTTTCTGCATTTTGGTTGGCCAATAAAAGCATCACTTTTTGTGGACTTTGGATTTGTATGTGCATGTATGTCAGAATTTTGAATTGATGAGATGTGAAGCATCCCTACCTGTCCAGGATTTCTTATATTACCCTGGTGATGTGGGCCAAAACAACTATGTTGCCACCAATGTGATATCAGGAAGGCTGAAGCTGAATGGATTCTTGGCTTATTAGCCAGTGTTGTGTGAGTTGTATAAATAATAACATCTGAACAATTTACTTCTTGTGCAAAAGATCAATTTAAGAAGCCATACTGTGCTTCTGTGTCTGCAACTCTATCTCAATAACATTTAGCAGAAATGGAGGAGACTATGAACAAATATGGATGAATATATTGCTCTCTGTATCGATTGTGACACATTTGGCTATTACTTTCTGTTCCATTGGGGTGCAGTTTTTGATAATTATTTCAATTCTCCTTTCCTTTTACTTTCTCTGAATGATTTATGCCTTTATTTAACAACCCTGTACTTTTCTTTATTCTAATGTTTCATTATCTTCCTGGCTCTTTTCATATGCATTTTGTCTGTCTAGTTTAAGTATTTGCTTTCTTGAACTCCCTCTTAGGTTAAAAAGCTTCAGTGTGTCTTAAAAACACTGAAGTGGAGAGAGCCAAAGCTTTGAACAAAACTTCAAGGAAGTGCTGAATGAGAAAGCACAAGTGAATTATCCTTCCCCTTTCTGCACTCCCTTGTAATGTACAATGGAGGAATTTGTGCATGTTGCTGTGGGTTGGAGCTCCTCTGTATTAGATTTAAGGTAAAGGTAAAGATAATCCTTGACATGAATATCTAGTCGTAATCAACTATGTGGGGTGGTGATCATCTCAGTTACTAAGCTGAAGAGCCAGGGTTGTCAGAGACTACTCTGTGATCATGTGGCCAGCATAACTGCACCGAACGCTGTTACCTTTCCACTGAAGTGATACCTATTTATCTACTTGCATTTGCATGCTTTCGAACTGCTAGGTTGTCCGAAGCTGGGACTAGTGTATGTATTTGTATGTGCCTTCAAGTTATCTGTCTACTTATGGTGACACCACGAATTTCATAGGGTTTTTATAGGCAAGGAATCCTCAGAGGTGGTTTTGCTAATTCCTCCCTCCGAAATATACCCTACGACACCTGGTATTCTTTGGCAGTTTCGCATCCAAGTACTAAGACTAGATAAAGGTAAAGATAAAGGTTTTCCCTTGACTAGATTGTCTAGTCATGACCGATTGTAGGGGGCGATGCACATTTTCTTTACTAAGCTGAAGAGCCAGTGTTGTCAAAGATGAGACTGATCATGGGGCCAACATGACTGCACAGAATGCTGTTACCTTCCCACCAAAGTGGTACCTATTTATCTACTTGCATTTTACATGTTTTCAAATTGCTAGGTTGGCAGTTGGGACTAGTGACAGGAGCTCACCCCATCACATGCAGCACTTGGGCCTGAAACTACCAACCTTCCAATCGTCAAAATTGGCATCTTAATCACTAAGCCACCACATGTATTAAGTTTACCTGTGACCAAAAGAGGAGGAAAAGAAAATACATAGCTCAGTCAAAAACAGCGGTCCATTCCATGTGTCCTCCTCTTCTCTCTGTGTGAAGGATTGTAGACGAGGATATAGCTAACAGTAACATAGCAAGGTAGAACTACCACCACTTCTTTGGTCTAGGCCTGTCAGGGTAAGGAAATACCCAAATTTTTAAGGGTGTCCCAAGGACAACAAGGGGCAAAGCCATGCACCCTCTGACCTCAGTCCAGTTGTTAATCCCAGTTAGAGTAAACACATTGAATCAGTTGAACTCACATGTTAATTTACCAAACTACTGGTACCATTGATTTGGAGGATCTACTGTAGCCAGAAATAACAGGATTTAGGCCTCTTTCCAGGCATCCCAGGCAAAATGAGAAATAATATTCAATAACAGTAACCAAGCTCTCACGTGTTAGATTTAGAACTTCCTAGTAATACACAGTTACACAAACTAAATACAAAGATGTATATTTACTTACAGGAGTAGAGAACTAGGAAAGACTCTAAAGATAAAGCAAAATAATCAGACAGCCATTCAGGAAAAGACACAGTCTAAATCACCAGGATTTCATATGTATCAAAAGCATGGCCATCACAGCAGGTCTTTAAAATTAAAGTGTTGGCAAAATCAAAATAGAGCTGCCGGGGCTATCAGGACAAAGGAATAAAGAAATGAAAAAGTCTGACCATAGCTCATTTGAACCCAATTAACCAGTCAAGCACCAAAGTGGTCCAGATGATCTAGCATCTTGGCACCCAAGTGTGTCATTCCTGAACTCAGATGAAATGGTTCTCTAACTAACAAGCAGACTCTCTGAAAATCACTGAAAAACCCAAAGGAAGAGATAATGCAGGTGTTTGAAGTATTATGTTATCTAGGCCAATTGAGAGAAGAGTACATGTAGTTAGGCTGTTAGAATCTACAGGAAGATATACAGATAAGGCAGCGGTTCCTTATACTGTATAATGAATAATGGCCCAGAAAGCACAAGGAGATATTACTGTGATTGACCTTACCCTACTCTGTCTTGTAGACTATTCCCTGTACGAGTATATTGGAAAATCAGCTGCAGCCAAATCTTTTGAAAAAATATTACCTTTGGTGTGCTGCCTTATTCCCTTTTGTTCTTACCCCGTTGCTAAAAAGACTAGGCTGTTGTCCCAGACTGCTTGCAATCACATTAGCCAGTTGCCACCACCTTCCCCTTAATCTTATTAGCCTTTACAAGGGCATCTCTGTTGCCCATGTAGCAGAGCCAGTAATCATCCTTGAGCTTGCTGGGGGGTGTGACAAGCATGTTTAGCCAATACTGAGTATGCATTTTCAGGCAAATAGATGACAGCCTTAACAAAATACATTAATGTGGAAAGAAATGTCATTTAAATGGCACCTGCTGATAGACTTATTAATTGTTGAACAGCCACTAGTGATATCTTAAGGCCACAAATGTTTAAATCTCTTGTCTTCTACCGTTTTACACTGAGGGTTCTCCTGGGAGTCAATTTTTAAAAGTTTAACCATGTGTGTCTCATTCTCTTCTTTTTAAATCACCTCTTCTCTTTTCCTTCTCTTAAAAATGTAAATGGATGTAAGTCAAGGAATAGGAAATAAAGATGGTACTATTGGTGAAACCTAATGTAGACCAAGGCGAGGTAGAGTTGTGAGTCGTGACCCATTTGCTGGGGATCCATGGCATATGATCCAGTTTTAATGGGAATGTGGGGTATATAACTCTACATGAATACAGCTTCAGCTATCTAGAAAACTGATGCTTTAATTTTGTGCGGCTCATTGTGGCTATGCATATGCAATGCATTTAACCACTAGAAGGTGTGAGAAAGTTACTTTTTGGAACAACAACTTCCAGAATCCTCCTTTTCCTTGTTCTGCTTTTTCAGTGAGTTCTAATGACCCCTGAAGAATAATCTATCACCATATCCCTATACTTGCTTTGTCATAGTCGTTAGACATTTTTGGACAAAGATGTACATATGCATTCTTACTGTTTTATTTTTTAAAATGTTTATCCCACCCTTTATTACAGGAATTCCAGCAGTGTACAGATAAAACTATAAATGATATTAAATCAATTTTATATGTCACATTCTATTGCATGTTGCATTAGTAAAGCATTTTCATACCATGGGATTGTATAGTCTGAAACAAATATTACATTCTACTGCTTAGCTAAACTGAGGGAAGAACGTACATGGCACTTTTAAATACAGCCACAGTTTGCTCTGTTTTATAAGGGAGATCCAAACATCGTGTATTACTACATGCAATAAAACACTTCCAGATACATGTGGCTGTGAAGCCAGTGCTCAGCAGTCAGTATCAAACATAATTTTGTACTTATTTAGACATCAAATAGTTTTACAGATTTTGCTCTTTGTCTATTACTGCATGTTTAAAATTCCTTCAAGATTAAAATAATGTTGAATACTCACATGTATAATGAATGGTAAAATGTAGGGAAACACTTAATGAATTTTGCTTTTTAATATGATGTGCTGGCACAGAGGTATTATTATTCTGCTGAATCTTCCATAGCTTTGCTTGTAAAAAAGAGGACAAGACCCTTGATGATTTCACAAGTGTTTCCAAGTTGCCCACATAGATGCATAAAATGATGGTGTGCTGTGAATATATAGTGCCCTCTTCAGATTTTGGTTTTCAAACACTATTGTCATGGGTATGCATTTGAGGGCAGTTTTACATTCTAGTACATACTGCAACTAAACAGTAAGAAAAGTAAAATGTTACAAGAAGAAGACAATGAGTAGAGGTAATGTCATTCTTATGTTTCATTTAGATTGTGGATGTTCTACTCAGTTAACACTCATCTTTCCTACCTTTTTTGTTTCTTTCATAGGTACTTCAGAAATTAGGCAAAGCTGATGAAACAAAAGATGAACAGTTTGAAGAGTATGTTCAAAACTTCAAACGGCAAGAGGTAGGTTATTTTGACATTGCTGATGATTTGATTTTAACCAGTCTAGGTGTGTCCACATATAGTGTAGGATGGTAGATGAAACTGCTGTTGGAGAGAAATGCTAGTATTGGAAATTACTTATTTTTTCATTCAAGGAACCCCAAGCTATGTTAGTTTTTCTGCCATAGATCCTTTGTACATTTGCCATGGAACCACCACATAGCATGGAGAATTTTGGGGGAATGCCCTCAGAGCTATGGGTGAAATGCTACGTCCCTGGGATCACACTGTACTTTAAAATATACTTAGTATGCCATTGTAGCTGCACCTTAGAAAGTGTGTTAGTAATAATCACATAGTCTTTCAGGGAAGCTTGTCCACCATTGCTTAATTTTTAATTGTTTGAGAGTTACATTTTTGGGTTACAAATACCAGAATCTCCCAGTCAGGATGACCGCTGGCCATATTCCCTGCCTATTTTTTGTGGTTGTGAGTTGTGGGCTTTTCAAAGGTCTGATCATATAATGAAGGATCCCTTTCTCAGGGCTCTGTCAACCACTGCCTTTTGATGTCCAGAAATACTGTTACTTAGGCAGTCTGCTGATTGATAGGTGGACTGTAAGACTGTGTGATGACATTTTATAGTTAGTACAATAGTCGTAGAATTCAAAGATATAGCCGTGTAAGTCTGTAGAATCAGTACGTAGAGAGATCTTGTAGCACCTTTGAGATTAACTGAAAGAAATTGGCAGCATGAGCTTTCATAGACTTCAGTCTGCTTCCTCAGATAGTACAATAGCTTACTTTTTAAGACATCTTATCTTCCTAGTACAGATTGAAAGAACTAATTTGAAAATACTATATGCTGCTCATCTGATAACATTTTGAACTGGTTTATTGAATTCATATCTGTTGATCCTTTCCATTGTACTGTTCGACCTACATATTGTAATGTAATGACAAGGTCTCTGAAGGATTTTCCAGGACCACTTTGTTCCACATTGCCTTTGTTTCCTTCAAAGATATATATTTACATTCACATTTTCAAGCATAAGCCTTTGTTATTATAGAGATGATTTTGGGATGCTTCCAAAATGTTTTACATGAACTTTTTTTTAAAAAACAATCTTCATTTTAATGGATGTCATTAAGGTAACTCAGGGCTGATGCAGATGGCCTGTTTGGGGCGGCAGAGAGCCACCCTGGGAAGTGGCGGATCAAGGCAGCGGCAACCCCACGCCGCGGCCCTGATCCTTCCTTTTGCCGCTCCTAAAAGAGCGGCAAAATGCTACTCCTTTTAGGGGCGACAAAAGGCCTCCCTAAGAGCTGGCACCGCAGCTCTTCCGCGCCCTCTTGGTCCAGCATGATGCGCTGGGAGGGTGTCCTGATGCCGCGCACCATGTGTACGGCCACTCAGCGTCAGGACGGCATCGGGGTGGGGTTGGGGTGGGTGGCGTGCAGCTGCCCCGACCCAACTTCACCCCCAGGCTGGCCCTTTGGTCCAGTCTGCAATGGCCCTCAGCGGCTTTAGTTTTGCTTATATTTGTTATTTAGAAAGTTGATACAAATGTGAATAGTAAAAAACAAAACAATGTTTTAATGATGAGATTTCTCTGTAACATTCTTCAAAAAACAACTCATTTGAATGGTTAATGAAAAAGGCAGAAGCTGAAAGGCCATAGCCTTGCTGCTCCTCCAGGCCTTCTCGCAACCTTCTCCTCAGCACCATCTCTAGAAGGTTCTCCCTTCTCCCCAATGGCCCATCTCACTGGACAGTTGCCATCTCACCACCAGTGATATTAATTCTCCTCACAATGTAACAGTACCACCTCCCACATTTAATCTTTTGTTATTGGGGGAGAAGGCCACATCCCTTTTGCGGCAAAATTTGGTATCTTCAAATCTAGATGCATCTGAGAAAGTAGACTTTAGTCTACGAAAGCTCACGCTGCCAACTTCTTTCTTTCAGTTGGTCTCAAAGGTGCTACAAGATCTCTATATTCACATCCAGGAAATGTATTCACAGGTAGCTGTGTTGGCCATTCAACAAAATACAAAAAATTCAGAAAAGCCAACCAAAATGAACAAAGTACATCTTGCAAACTTTCAAAGCTCCATTGGCATCTTCATCAGACAAAATATGTAAAATCTACTAACACCACGTTCATTTTGTATGTTTTTTTGAACATCTTTTGTCTGATGAAGATGCCAGTGCATCTTTGAAAGCTTCTATGATGTATTTGGTACATTTTGATTGACCAATAAAGGTATACTCTTTTGTGTATTTTGAATTTTGTTGTATTTTGCTGGATGGCCAACACAGCTACCCCTAAATGTATTTCCTGGATTTGAACATAAATGAAGGCAGGAGAAGACTGGGTTCTCAATCATCCCCACTGACTGCTGTGGAACTTGCTATCCCTTTAAATATCAGATAAAAGTTTGTATAAAATTTGTTTACAATAGTAAATTTAGATTGGAAAACAATAATACCCATGAGAAGTTGGGACAGCTAATTTGTATTCCTGTCATCTTTTTTTCTCTCTTTGTCTCAGTGATTCCCAAACCTTTCTTGTTATTCTTAAGAAATAGATTGGAAATGCAATGAATATGGCTAAAATTAGTGTGAGGACATAAAATAGGAATTGATAATGTTAAATAAAGAAATGAAAACCTATAGGAGTAGAAGCTTTTACATTAGAATCTAAAATAACAAGATTTCAAATATATAATGTGTTATTTTCAAGAAGCAGCTGTTGTGGAGGATGGGCTTGATCAGGATGATAGTAAAAGAGAGAAAGCATTTAAACCTGTGTTCACCATTTTCTGGAGAAAAATCAGCTGTTTGCATCAAAGGACAAAGGAAAAGAGCTCATGAAATGCTGTTAGATTCAGAAGGCTGTGCTTCATGATATGCTGTATATTCTGTGTAGTTATGCACATATATTTGAGGATAGATGTGAAAGTAGACATGTAGTTCTAGCTATAGTATGAAGGTGAAAATCATAAACTGGGTACCTCTAAAACACTGAACTTAATTAGAACTTAATTAGTAACATTAATTAGAACTAGGTTAAAAATACGGGGGCAGGGCATCATTGTAAAAAGATAGGGATTTTTGTGTATGTGTATATTTATATTAACATGAAGTTTGCTTTTCAGACATTTTGCTTACAATATTTTTGTTTATTTATTTATGCATTGATAAGATCCTTGAGCAAAATTCTGACTTCATGTTGAAACTTTAAAAGTTTGCAAAAGCTTCAAAGGAATAATGTAAAGAATATCAGGCACAGAACATTTCATTAGGATTTTTTTTCTTTTGTTAGTACTTCTTTGATGTAGGCAGCTGCAAATTTAAATAGATCCAAGCAACCATGCAAAACTATTAGATTCTTATTCCTTGGTCTGTTTTTTACATAGAGTTGCATAATTCATGGTTCTCCCTCATTCTTCCTGGCTTGCTGCTTGTGGAGCCAGGAGCAATGTCAGATGTCACTAGAACTAGAGGAGCAAAGCCAGGAGGGAGCCACAACCAAGCACAAGCATAACGCACCAGAGCAGGGGTAGGCAACCTTTCCCCTTTAAGGGCCGAGGGACTTCAGCTCCCAGAAGCCTCAGCCATGTTGGCCAATAGTCCCATGTTGGCCAAGAGCTCCTGGGATTCTGGGAGCTGAAGTCCCTCGGCCCTTAAAGGGGAAGGTTGCCTACCCCTGCACCAGAGCAAAGAAAACTGCTGAGCAACAACTGAACCATCTCAGACAGGAACCCTGTTCTAGTTTCTATTTGCTCTGTTCTGTTTCTATCTGTCTAATATGGGCTAATGGTTCCCCTGGATGGGTGGGTGGGACCCA
>CM034710.1:61305905-61322282 GCA_020142125.1 Phrynosoma platyrhinos
TTGGAAAGGCACTATTGAAGTGACACAGTGAGTCCTGGGGCTGGTAACAGGAGAATCATAGCAGTGTTCTGCATGTAAATCTCTAATACTGCTCACAACCATATAGGACCTTGGCCACTGTTTGCTTTTAGTAGCATGATACTATGTCCCAATCACGAAATGAGATCTTTTAAAAATTATTAATATGTTTTATCTCTACACAGACAAGCAATGAACTTGTGCAGCCGGTAAGCAGACCTTTTCTATTTCCCTTAGCAAAACGCTTTAGATAGATAACTAATGTCTCCAAATGTTCATGGGTCCCATAAATGTTGCAGTTGTGGTTAATTCCTTAATTTAATCATGCTACATTTCTAAACTAAAATTACCATAGTAAGATATTGAATTCTGTGTGTTTCTCATCAAGACCATCTTTATCTTTTTCATCTTGTTTTTTTCTTTACTTTTCTGTCTGCCTAAAGCCTGATTCTTCAAAAAGTCTTTCCCTGTGTAACCTGGTCATGGAGGAAAACCCAAACAGTGGGTCAACAGAAGATGTTAACAAAGCCCAAACTGATCTAGGTTCTCTCAACTTGGGCCTAGATGGTAGTGCAGCCAGTGAGAGCCAGGAAAAAGCTGCAGGTGGTGGTCCTTTGCTTTCCCCTGAGGCAGAGCAAACCTCAACAGAATCGTCTGGTGCACTGGCTACTACTACTTGGCCTGAAGTAGGCCAGCAAGAGGATGGTGCAACTTGGACAGCCTCTATAGATGGAAATGAAAACACTTTCCCAGAACCATACCTGGACTCTAGCCACGTTATGGACAGTGGCACAGATTTGGTGGAGACTAATGAGCCTTTAGTGGGTGAAACTTTGGTTGAAAGCCCCGAAGTGAAAACTGATAGCTTTTTGGATGGAGACCCGTTTAGTATGGAAGAGACAAAAGAAGAGAAACAGGAAACAGAAGAGTCTTTGTGGGCAAATGTGGAGCCGTGTGAAAAGGTAGAAATCAGAGATGTTAAGTGCAAGGAGCTAGACTGCACAGAGAAGTTACCACAGAGAGATTGTGACAATAAGAGCTACAGTGAACTAGATCAACATGAGGCCTTAGCAAAGACAGAGCATGAAACCATGAAAAGCATTAAGGGAGAAGCTGTAAGGGAGTCAGAATATGACAATAGGCAACCAGAGACTGTTGGCAATTGCCTTCAGGAAGTTGGCCCAGAATTTAATGAGGTTCTTATAATGCAGCAGGAAAGTAAAGGAGATGCTGAGGATGTAGTGAATATAAGGTTGGGGTATGAGGTGAGTGACTGTACAGCTGTAGAATGTGGAAGATTTGAAACAGAGAAAGGTTTAGGTCTCTGGAATCAGGATCATGGAACAGTATGTGTGGATGACTTACCCACTGCTGGAAATGTGGCCATAAATTGGGCTCAGGAAAATGAAATGGCAAATCTTACAGGATTGGCTAAACTAGAGATCAGAGACAAATCAACTGGAGAGGCTGAAAAGCTTGTATGTGGTGAGGAGATACATGGTACAGAAGAGCCTGATAAAGCAAGTGAAGATCATAGTCACAACAACTCTGAAAGCAGCAATTTTGCTGATGATTATCAAGTTACCTTTATACCCTTTGAAAATGATATGGTTCTACAGCCTAGTTCAGACACAGCTAATCCAAATCTCAATCATTCTTGGCTAGATAATGTGGAAGATAAATATCTAGATGGGGAAGCATTTTCCATGGCTGAAGAACTTGATAATAACTTTAGTTTCCCTGAAGCAATGGAAATGGATCCTTGGCAAGCCAACTGGGATCCAACAGTTAATAATGATTCCTGGGGGTTTTCTAGCCAAGTAAATGGAAGTGATAACTGGCCCTTTCCTCCCACAAAAGGTTCTGTGGATGGAAACATGGAGAATCCCTGGTCAGGTTTTAATGAGAAATGGTCTACGGAAGATTTGGGAGGTTTAGATAACAGCTGGGGAGCTGCGGGTATAATACCAAGTCATCAGAATCAGGAAACGCCTTTAAGGCAAGGATCATCTGGGGAACAGGCAAATATTAGCAGTTTTGGACCAAACAAGGAGATAGGTAGACCGCTGGTGCTCTTCAAAATGGGAAATTCCAGAAATGCTAGCACCGAGAGCTCCACTAGCCCCAAAGACAATGAGACCAACAGCTCAGATTTATCTGAAGATGAAATTGCTAACCGGAGATATGGATTGTTGTACCAGGAAATAGAGGCTGATAAAGAAGAGGTACCTACCCCAGTGTGTAGAATAGTCTAGAAATGAGAGTTCCTTAGGTCATATATACATATATATAACCTTGTGTCTTATGAATTGTCCTTTTCTATGTTCTCCTCCCTGTCCTCCTTTGCTAACTTTAGTGATCATACATGTCATGTTTGGTACAGTTCAACCATAAACTACATTGACACCAAAGAGGTTGGCTGTTAAGTTCACCATCTGATTCTTTCCATGACTTATTTTTCAATTTTCTGTTTTCTAACACAATATATGTACCTCCAGTTTTTTCAGACTTTAATAAGTATATTATTATTTTCTTTGTCTTTTTTTAGCCATTTAAATTGGTGATCAGTCGTGTCACAATGCTTGACAAATTTTTCACTCTTTCCCTTCACTTGTTTTTATCATTTTGATTTTTTAAAAGTCTGCTTTGTAGTGTGCAAATGAGATTGTGATATTAAGATGATGCTAATAAAGATTTTGTTCTGATTTCTAATTTTACTTAGGCATCCAGCAGTGCTTTTAATGGATTCACACAGGTAAGGGGTTGTTTTTAATCTGAAAGAAGTTGAGTGCATCCAGACTGATTGAAAAGTCCTAGATTTTGCTCCTATTCTTTTCAAATTTAAACTGGATTAAAATAAACCAACCTGCTAATCTGGTATAAAAAGTCTCTGATCATATCAGGAGCTGTCAGAAAATGTTTTGGGATAATCAAAATGTTCATGGAGCTCCAAAATAAAATCAGAAAGCAGGAACAAAATCTGGGACTTTCTCATATTTCAAATCAGCCTAAATGTGCCCATTGTGTTTTATCGAGATCAAAGAGTAGGTCATTTATAGTCCCTGAAGGCTAGAATATGTGGGACAATAGTGTAAAGCAGGGGTAGGCAACCTTTCCCCTTTAAGGGCCGAGGGACTTCAGCTCCCAGAAGCCTCAGCCATGTTGGCCAGTAGTCCCATGTTGGCCAATAGCTCCTGAGATTCTGGGAGCTGAAGTCCCTCGGCCCTTAAAGGGGAAAGGTTGCCTACCCCTGGTGTAAAGGATAGTTTACTATTATCATGTCCACAATGCCATGCCAATTTTTGTAGAGCCAATGCAAAAATAAATTTAAATAAGTTGGTTTCTTTGCTTGGTTGAAAGACTAATTTGGCTTGGAACACACTGAACTTTTTTCCACTGGGAACATTTGAAACACAGGTATATCACATCCTCTGCTATTTTAACCCCTTCTTTGTGATACGAACATTAACTAGCAGGGCTATGGTTGTCCAGCTACTTGAAGAAATTCATTTTGAAACCTGAGCTGCCTTGTTGAGCAAAAGTTTGTCCCTCTGACTAAACTGGGCATCGTTTTGTTTTAAAAGACTAAAAATACATGCCTCCCAAAAACATTTCCCGACAGCCCTTGTTCCCTAATCCCTACAGCCAATCCAAATTGTCTTTCCTTCAAAGCAGCTGGAAGCTGCTTTATTTTTCCCATCCGTTCTACCTGATAGTTGCCATTTTCTTTGCTTTGCCTTTTTATCCTTTTTGATATGTGCACATTTTCTTAGCCCAGCCTGTGCCTTTGCTACACATTACACAGCATTTACCATCTTTATCTCCACATCCACCCAGTCTTTAGTGAGCACAAACAGTTTGCCTGCCAGAATTTTGTAAGTTCTTTGGCATTGTTTTCCTTTGCATCCTTTGTTACAGGCCCCTAATTTTTACCCTCAACCTATCCATGAGTTATATAAAAATTCATAATTTTGGTCCCAAAACCTGCTCTTGACTTATGCATGAGGTCAACTTATAGACAAGTACACACAGTATATGTAAATATTCCAAAATCCGAAATACTTCTGGTCCCAAGTTATTTGGATAAAGAAAACTCAATCTGTAAATGGATGAACCAAGACAGTTATGTCCTGCTTTAGAGACCCACAGGGAGAAAAGCAGGTATCAATGAAAGCATAAATGAATCAACAGATTTTTTTTCTAATTAATTTTTGATTGAGTTTTTACAATAAAGCACATAAAGTCTGTAGAACAATGACAAACACAACAACAACAATTAACTACAATAGCCAAGGGTATGTATCTGATGAATTGTTATTCCTCAGCAGAATCAGAAAGTTAGGGCCTTTGCAGTCTGCTACAGATAGTGCAAATTGAGTCCACTTTAACTGCCCTGGCTCAGTGCTAGGGAATCATGGGAACTATAGTTTATTATGGCACCAGAGCTCTCTGACAGAGAAGGCTCAATGTCTCAGAAAAAAACAACAATTCCCATGATTCCCTAGTAGTGAGCCAGGGCAGTTAAAGTGGACTCAATTTGCACTATTTCTGGCAGTCTGCAAAAGCCCCTAGTTCTCAGCAAAAGCCAGGCAGACTGACTAGTCAAATTTTAGAGTGTGTGTCCAAAAATCCATCTGTGAAGTAGGAGGTTGGATCCAGTGGGAATGATGATTAACATAATCAGTAAAGATCATCTAGTTTTCTTGAAATGTGTTGGTCCTTTTGTGGCCAATGCAAAATCATCATAGCAGACAGTTTCTCTATCAACTACATACCCCAAATTCTAGCTAATTAATTTTACAATTCAAAGTGCTAGTGGTAACCTTTAAAGCCCTATATGGCTCAGGTCCAGGCTATTTGGCAGACCGTATCTCCCTCTATGAGCTGGCCAAGGCTCTGAAATCCTCAGGGGAAGCCCTCTTTCTAACCCACCACCATCACAAGCATGGTTAGTGAGGATACAAGAGAGGGCCTTCTCCGTGGCTGCCCCTAGACTCTGGAACTCCCTGCTCAGGGAGACCAGAATGGCCCCTTCCTTGATGGTGTTCTACCGAGAGGTGAAAACCTTTTCAGAGAGGCTTTCAAAACAGAAAACTTTTAATGAACGGCCTGGGATACTATATTATTTTAAATTAATTTTAAACATTTTATCTTCTTTTTTATTTTATTGTAGTAGTTTAATTCTGTTTTTATGTATTATTTTTTGTCTATTTTTAATTGTGTTGGGTTTTTTTTAATGTTGTAAGCCATCCCGAATCAGAAGGGCAGGATATTAATAATAATAATAATAATAATAATAATAATAATAATAATAATAATAATAATAATAATAATAATAATAATAATAACAACAACAACAACAACAACAACAACAACAACAACAACAACACAAAGTTCTCCCTAATTAATTTTATATATTTGTGTGTATCCTTTTCATTTTGAATATCCTTAGGATACTTCCCTGTTCTCAGTGCAATCAAGCCAGAATGTGATGGATAACATGGTAAGTTGTTACTCCCCCCCCCCCCCCCCCCCGGCCTTCCCTGTTACTTTGAAGACTTCTACTTAAATGACTTGTGCTCTTATAGCATCCCATGCCCCATTTTGGAATGTGAAAGATATACAAAGCAAATATACTTTTCCAAAGAAGGGGGGCAGACCTGGTAGTTTCTATATCGAAGGAATGAAAAGCATGCAGCAGTGCATACAGCTGCACCAATTTGTATATGCTAGTAAAAATGTACAAGTATATGAATAGTAGGGATGTGGTGGCTTAGTGGTTAAGACACCAATTCTGATGATCATAAGGTTGGAAGGTTGGCAGTTCAAGGCCCAAGTGCTGTGTGATGGGGTGAGCGCCTGTCATAGTCCCAGCTTCTGCCAGCCTAGCAGTTCAAAAGCATGTAAAAGTGCAAGTAGATAAATAGGTACCACTTTGGTGGAAGGTAACAGTGTTCTGTGCAGTCATGCTGGCCTCATGACCATGGAGTTGTCTTTGGACAAAGATGGCTCTTCAGCTTAGTAACAGAGATAACCATTCCACCCTACAGTTGGTTGCGACTAGACATTCATGTCAAGGGGAAACCTTTACCTTTACCCTTATATATACAGTACAAGATCCGAACCAATGATGCTTTATACCACTGCAAGTGAGTGACAGTGGTTGGAGTCACTTATGCAGGGATGCTAATAGGATTCAAATTTGAAGACAGATGTACAGAAAAATGTTGAACTCAAGGTTTGAATAATCTGGATTCAATTCGACATTCCATCACTAACTGTCTAAACTCTGTGCCTATTGAACCTTCCAAAATGTCAGTTCTGTTTTGTATGCTACTGTAAGAGCTGCCTGAGATGTTCCAAGAATAGCCATGAGAGACAAGGAAAGAGTAGCCTGCATTTCCCCTTCCTGTCTTTCTGAACCTTGCCCAAAGGGGAACAGAATTGGAGGGTGGAGACAATATATCCACTGGAACCAGGGCTTGAAGTCCCCAGTTTTGGTGGAGCCCGAGACATTTCCAGAAAATCTCCAAGCTCAACTTTGTGGCTATTTCTAGGCTGATACAAAAATACTTCTGCCACAAAATAATGGAGGTGCTTTCATTAGTTTTATTATTTATGAGAGCCATTGTGGTGTAGTGATTTGAATGTTGGGCTAGGACTCAGGAGACCAGGATTCAAATCCCCGCATGACCATGGAACCCAACTAGGTGACCTTCAGCAAGTCATATTCTCTCACCCTCAGAGAATGGCAATGGCAAACCCCTTCTGAACTAACTTGCCTGGAAAACCATATCATAGGTTTGCCTTAAGTCAGAAATGACTTGAAAGCACACAACACACACATACATTATGTACATTCATATACTGCCTGTCTGGTACAAGAACCTAGGACAGTTTATAATTTTAAAATGACAGAACAAACAAGCATACAAAGGAAGGAAGGAAGAGAATTCTCTCAGGCCAGTTGATAGTCTGCTCGGGAGCTCATAGCACGAGTTCCTTTCCTGCTTATCTGGCTACTTCTCCCTGCCCTGGAGGCCTTTTTAGGATTTCTCTTTTTAAATTTCCCATCATGAGCTTGCTTTTCTGTAGAGGAGGCACTATTTCATAAAGGAAAAAAAAAAATTCCCCTGCTTGATTCCATGACCCACGGTCCATTCCTCAGCTGTACTAACCCTCCCTCTTGTTTCTAATAGCATCTATTGCAGAGGAAAGGTTGCTGAATGGATATAAAGCTGTTTTAGGTTTCTGTGAGCCAGTGTGGAATTTTGGTAAAATGACTGCATTAAATTCTCTACCAAAATTCAAAGAGACAAAAGGGTCTGGTTCTCAAAGACAATCTTATTTTCACCCTTCTTTTAGTTGCTATGGCAAGCTATTTCTTAAGTAATAGTCATATTTCCAAATGGACAGCCAGTCCTGACTTTTGGAAAGCCAGTGGAGATAAAGAGGTCCCTGCAATTTAACCTATGAATGATTCCCACCCTGTTTCAATACCTACTGCAGGTCACCAGAAACCATAAATAATAATCTTGAAATATATATGTTTTGCAATCCCAGTTTAGTTGTATTTCAAATCTGTTTTTCTAAGCCTTTCTTAAAATAAGAGTTCTGGATAGTTTTCTTTTTTTTGTTTTTAATTCAACATTTTTTTTTGCAGTGGCCATGATAATAAAAGTTGCTATGATACTGAAGTGTGTAAATGTGTTTGGAGCTCTACACAGAGCCCTCCCCTTCCTTTAAAAAAATTAAATACAACCTGAATGTTAGGATTGTATGTAGTAGAGAAGTTTTCACTTATGAACCTTTTGAATGGGAGAATGGATGTCCTGTAACAAGTCATGTGATGTTGCCTTGTGATGGCAAGGAAAAATAGGAGGAAGGACATATCCTTTCCTGTGTTTGGAAGAGACCCAGAAACACATGGAAACAATGCACAAGTTGCTCCCAATTCTTTCTCACATACTTAGGAACATTTTCTAGTAATGGAGAATTCTATTGCTGCCCTGATCCTGACTGCACAATTTGTAGTGTTTTCAATGGGTTTTATTTGTCTACCTTTCCAAAATCAATAACAATTCAATGGCTAAAGGCTGAGACGGAAGAGGCTCCATCTTTAGAGCTCCAAAAAGAGGAAGCCCCAAGGGCACCCGATGCGGTTGACACTGCTGCTGAGCCAGAAGCACAGCCTGCGGAGGCTGCTGGTGAGCCAGCAGCTGAAACTGTGGTGAGCGACTGGTATTTCATATGCCTCCATACTCATCCAGCATGTTGCATTTCATCCACCTTGTTCATCTTCATCATCATGGAGTTTTAGAATTGGTGAATGCAAACATTTCATCTTGACAAAAAGAACACACACCACAGCAGTTGCACATGTGGTGATAGCAGAACTTGGACAGGATGTAGATCCTCATTCCTGTCTGCAGGTGAAGATGGAAAGCTATCTAACTTCTGCAGATATCTACTCATGCAGTTAATATTAATATTTGGGATCATATAGTGATAGAAACCAAGTGATACATATAGATATGTTGGTAGATATGCAAAGTTGCCCTCACCTGATTTCTTTTTTAACAATACCTTGTATATAGCCACAGCAGACTTTGTGAGGAAATAAATATCTATCTTATACTAAAAGATCCACATTCAGTCTGTAGCTTCTTCAGGCTGGACTGAGAAATATTGACTGAAACCCTGGAGAACTATTGCCATTCAGTGTAGACGATAATGTGTGTGTGTGAAAGAGAGAGAGAGATGATATGGTCAGCTTCCTGTATTCCTGTAAATGAAAATTTTGTTTATGGGAAAGATAATGGGAAATCAAAAGTTTAATGGAATCCAAAGTAATCCTCTGGTCATTCTAGAATCAAAGTGAACTTTCTACTTTTTCTCTCCAACTTAACAATGGTTGTTTTTCATGCT
This sequence comes from Phrynosoma platyrhinos, assembly GCA_020142125.1. Taxonomy (NCBI): domain Eukaryota; kingdom Metazoa; phylum Chordata; class Lepidosauria; order Squamata; family Phrynosomatidae; genus Phrynosoma; species Phrynosoma platyrhinos. The sequence goes on from CM034710.1 coordinate 61,314,852, forward strand.
AGCTATATTTTAACTCCAGCAACAGGCAGGTTGCCTTAGAATACCAGTTGCTGGTAAATTAGTAGGATAGGTCTTTGTACTCCTCCTCTTGTGGGCTCCCTATAGGCATCTAGTTGGCTGTTGTTTGAAACAATGTGCTGGTCTAATCCAGTTGGCTCTTATCATCTTCATGAGGAACAATGAAATCTGTTGGACAGAATACATTTGTATTATTATAAAGTAAAAGGTGGCATTATGAGAATTAGCGTGGTATAGTGGTTTGAGCATTGGACTATGACTCTGGAAACCAGGGTTTGAATCCCTACTTAGCCATGAAAATCCATTGAGTGATCTTGGGACTCTCTCAGCCTCAAGCAAAGGCAAAGCCCCACTGAACAAATCTTGCCAAGAAAACCCCATGATAGGGTTATGATAGGGTTGCCATAAGTTGGAAATGAATTGAAGGCACACAGCTACAAAAGGTGGCATCGGAGCTTGCTTTCTGGGATAGGCTATATACAATCAATCAAATAATGTAGTTCTATCTGTATATACTCTAGAGAAAATTCTGTTAAATTCTGTGGGATTTAACTCAAAAGGGTGTGCCTGGTTTGCTGCTGGTTGATGACATCAAAAATGTTGAGGAGCAATTCAGTCACACTCATGCCTGCTTGATTTGTTGGACAAAAGTCTAAAACAGGCAAAGTGTGACCATTTAGATGTTGTTGAGGACAAAGCGGGCTTGCCGTCCACATACGCTCGAATCCACAGATGGCAGGTCTGCAGATACCGAGAGCCAACTGTACTTAGATGGAAATCCAGGCACTGGAGAAGGAGAATGAAAACGGCCAGACAGGTTGCTTTTCTGACACTCTTCAATGGCCAGCCAGTAGCTGTTTGAGTCTAGTGGAGTACCTTTGTACCCAGGTGCTCTCCAGCAGCTATTGTGCTACCTAGCAATAACTGTTGCCTAAGGAGGCACTAAGATACCTCCTTATACAACAACAGTTACACTAGTGCAGTGTCACAACAAGATTCTGCCATGACCTTTGTTGATCTGTTTGAAATTTGAGAGGAGTGTGGCTTTTCCCTGAAGTATTTGTGCAACTAACTCAAAAAGGAATTAATGATTAGAAAAAGGAGGTTATATAACACGTATTTTAACAGGATAAAGCTGTGAGATGTTTCCATAGCAACATATGTGGCTGTCAGCAGTTGACTTCTAGCCTCTGGATATGTTTGCAGTTTTGGAGCAGCTAAAGACAAGAGTAGGCTATTTCTTTTCTTTTTCTTTTTTTAAAAAAAGATTGTTATATAAAGATTGGATATAACAACAATGGAGCACTAGAAGGTATGACTTAGACCCAAAACAGATAAGCCAAAGGAAGTGGATTCCAGATGCTTTGGGGGGCATGGCATTCATGATGCACACCCCTAAAGTTGCCAGAAGCCACCAGGGAAAGGAGTGGAGCAGGGGTAGGCAATCTTTCCCCTTTAAGGGCTGAGGGACTTCAGCTCCCAGAATCCCAGGAGCTATTGGCCAACATGGGACTATTGGCCAACATGGCTGAGGCTTCTGGGAGCTGAAGTCCCTCGGCTCTTAAAGGGGAAAAGGTTGCCTACCCCTGGAGTGGAGGCTGGCTTTGGCACCACAGAAGCAGCCCACTTTGAGAGCAGGCCATGGGTTTGCCGCGGTCTTCAACCGATTGCAGACTGATTGTGGCCAGAGTGGCCAGAGGCCACTCCTTCATGCGCATCTGCTCCACCCCTAAGTTACCTTCAATTGAAATCTACAGAGTCAATTTTCCAGGGTTTGAATAGGTGCAATCATAGTACCAATTTTGAAGGTCACCACAATATGAATTTCTTGCAGGTATTCTGCATTCCCTCCCATAAAGCACTTTTACTCTCTTGAAACCATTCTTCAGAAACACTGTGCATGTTTGATGACTAATTCTGAATTTAAAAGTTCTTCTAAAATGAAGCATTCAATCCAATTTGAACCCATGCGAGTTCTGTGATTTCACTGGGAAAGCTAAATTCATACTTTTCTCTTCAGCTGAAATGTGTCTGTCTGTGTTTCCTTTTCCCCCCACCAGTATTTCTCCCAAAGTAGGAACCAGATTTGTTCAAAGCATAATTATAAAGAGTTACAAGTGAAAACATACTAAAAAGTGGGTGTGAGCCTGCAGTAGCTACAACATAGCTTTGCCGTCATAGATACATCTCCTGGTGCAACCCCCCCCCAAAAAAACCTACCTTTAAAGCAAGGCAGACCACAAACATAGGTGCTTCTAAGGTACTCTCGGATGAGGCAAAAAGGGAAGAAGTGGTCATCCCTCTGCTGGCAGTGAGACATTTTGCGACAGTCACAGGGAGCGCTGCAAGTTCCCATTTGGAAATCCATTTCTCTTTCTGGGGTGGAAAATGGTGTTAAACTGCAGTAGATTCCTGCAATGTATTTAAAAGGTCTGTTATCATTCCTAAAGGCTTCCAAAGAGGGACTACACCTTTGCCAGGAAAATGGCAGCCTAGTGGGTCAACACCACTTTGCCAAAATCTGAGGTAAAGGAATTGATCTATTGAGAGAAGATTGAACCAACTGCTTCAGACCATCTGTGGGCTTCTCTCAAGTTCTTTGCTTCTGAGCTGTTAGCTGGGAGAAATACTTTGGATTTCTAGTTGCCACTAGTCTTGGTCTCAAAGAACTAGGATTAAATTTTTAACCATTAACCCTCAGAAGGTGAATCAGTATTTCAAATTTTAGACGTTATTGTCCATTTGGCAGCAACTGGATTTTATGTTCTGTTGAAGAGTAGGGGAAAGCCTTACCACTTTTTTTGCATGTTGATATGCAGATAGGCAGTCTGAGAATATTTTTTTAGGAGTAGACTTTAATTTTCTTTGCATCACCATCTACCATCATGACCATTAAAAGAAAGAAGTTCCTGCTTTTTGCATGTTTTCCTTTCCTCTTTTGCCTTTGCCCTGATGGGTTTCTAATAGGCTTCCATAGTATCATGGCACACAGCATCATCTGCCCATTCTAAATGATTTGGAAGCTCTTTCTCAGTTCCATGTAATTAACAACATGTAATAACAATGCTGATATTTCTCTTATAAAAATCTTGACATTGGTGCTATAATCATGTCTCTGGTTTTATGAAGGATGCTGTAGAGGCAGGGATAAAGGAGGCACCAGAACATGTTGAGAAAGAATGTGAGGTATGTATAAACAACTTATCAGGCACAGTAGAGAGCATGGTGTGATGTTTTTGAAGAAGGGATACAATTACAGTATTCTCCATTTGCAGCACTGTCCTGCAAAAGGTGAAGCACATTTAAGTACAGTTTATTTCAACAGAAGAGTGCATTAGGGACATACTTTTAATTCTTTTGGGAAGAGTGCTTCACTTTGGCTGGTTATGCCATTAATTTCTATCCAATAATTTGTTCTGTAATACTTTCAAAATTATAAGCGCTATTATATGACTGTAGGGCCAACCAAGACTGTCTGTGGCAAAGCGAAAGAACTGACACAACTAGATTAATGTCTGGTTGTCTACTTCAGTGGCCCAGTGCAATTTCACATCTCCTGTATTCTATCTTGCAGTATATTCTGCATGTTATTGAAAGTATATTTGAGGTTTCTCAGATATAGGCACCAAGGAAAGAACTAACTTGTGTGTACATGTGTGGATGATTAATCTTCTCATCTAAAGACATAAGGGAAGACCAGTTTGACTACTACTTTGGTATTTTAAGTGGTTAGCATGGAAGCAATAAAGATATTTCTCTATATACACATTTCTTTGCATGCACTCTTTAAGATTTCTTAACTTGACCTTTCTTCCGCTCATGGTCAAGAGAATGAGCAGCTTGATGTGCTGTTTTTAGCCCTGCCTGAAAGCCAAATATGACCAACAAAGCAATTTTACCTGTCTCTCTGCATGTAGAATTCTAAGCCACACAGATCTACTAAATTTTAATTGACTTATGATCTAACTGTTCATATGATCACTCATTTTGAACTGTAGTGGGAAAAAGGTATGCCATACTTGATTGTTAAACCTCTCTCTCAGCCTCTTCCTCTTGGTAATCTAATAGCCAATAGCTGCTTGCAGACTTCCTCATACATGCTGACCACCCATGACAGTATCATATTATACATAAAAATGCACATCTGTACTATATTCTAGAGACCATAGTATCCCAGAAAGGTATTCTCTTTTGATAAAGTATGGGAAATGTTCTCATGATGAAAATTGTCCTAGGTACGAGCCATAATCCATATATTAAGAGTTTATATAAGGGAGTGGCACAGAGAATGGGACTGAGTTTTAGGAGTTTTAGGGGCCAGCCCAAAATGTTTGAAGTGAAAAACAAGATAGCACCTTTCTCTTACATTTGCAGAAGCTGGCCATACGGAGAAGAATCTTCAATATGGAATTCACTATAGAACAGTGTCCATCACTACACTTGAGGATGGAGCTAGTTTAGGGAGTTAGGAGAAACCACAGGCAGACACAGCTCAGTCTATGAACACTTTGTGAAGTTGTAAGCTTTCATGGCCGGCATCCATAGTTTTTTGTGGGTTTTTCGGGCTGTGTGGCCATGTTCTAGAAGAGTTTCTTTCTGACGTTTCGCCAGCATCTGTGGCTGGCATCTTCAGAGAATATTGGAATGGAATAGAGTGGGTCGATATATACTGTGAGACCGGTCTCACAGTATATATAGACCCACTCTCTTCCATTCCAATATTCTCTGAAGATGCCAGCCACAGATGCTGGCGAAACGTCAGAAAGAAACTCTTCTAGAACATGGCCACACAGCCCAAAAAACCCACAAAAAACTACCAACACTTTGCTACTTCTCTCTGCTTTTCAGCACCTGCCACTTAAGCTGGCTGCCTCACTTGGCTTAGTAAAAGGATTATTCCTGCTGAGGCTTTTGGTTCCAAATCAGGGTTCCACTCCCGACATATGCAAGGACATGTTAATATACCAGGACATATCCAGGATCAATACAGTGTTGGTTTTTTTTAATTTAAAACATTATATTAGTTGCAGATGGATTCCGTGGTTGAAGATGCTGCTGAAGCAGAGGCTGTTGATGTCACTCCCGTAATGGAAGGTGGTGAAGTTGCTGCTGCTCCAACAGTTGTTCAGGAAAGTGACATACCTCTCACTGAAGAAAAAGCAGGAGAATCTCAGGTAAAGCCACCAGCAGATTTTCCCCCCTTTCATTTTTAGGACTCCATCTGTGCTAGAAACCTCTAGTAGTTTTATAGCATTTCATCTGGTGTAGCTTGTCCCAAATAACTTTGTTCTTGGCTGAGGTGATGAAAATTCTCTTTGCAGTCACCCTGGATAATTCCTGTGGTTTCATGAAAGGGAATGATTGTTAAACTGGTTTAAGTTTGTGTTATGATTGAGAACCTGTTCCATATTTTTTGCCATTTTTGTAAAATCCACTGATGTTTAATATCAGTTTTATATACTGTCTGATTTCACACAAGAGCTCATATCAGAAATAATAGAAGGCTGTTTAAGATTTCCTGTGGTCAACAGCCTGAACATTTTAGCTTCTTTAGTATTTCTCTCCTAGTTCCTTGAAAATGTTCAATGTGCTACAGAAATTACAGGTCTCCGGCCCTTAGGAATGTTAAAATAAATGTAAATATTGGAAATAATACACACGTTCAGAATTATAGGTGCAATCAAACCAAGTCAAAGTGTTTAACCTTTACTTTCAACCCTGGTGGCCTAGAAATAAATAAATAGGTAATTAGGTAGGTAAGTGGTAGATAGGTAAGACAGATAGAAGAAGGTGGATGTCAAATACTTTCAATGTCTACAGATTTTGGTAACTTGGATTTTTAAAAATTTAGGTACGGTTCTTTTCCATAGCACACCACCAGTTTCCTCTAACATTGACAAATTTTGTTTCTTTTTGCCATCTTTAATATGTTGAATCTTTCATTTCCTACAGAAGCAACAAACACAGGCTTTTCATTTTGTCTGATAGAGCTGTTTTGAGATCAACCTTGTAAAAACACTTGAGTGCTCTAGAATACTGAATATGAAAATAAATTACAATCTTTCTCTTTCAACCCTCTTCCTCTTTCTTTTTCTCTTAAGGAAAACCTCAGCAACATCCCTTCAGTAATCATAGAGCCTGCATCAAACAATGAAGGGGATGGAGAAGATCATGAGGTTCTAGTGAATGAATCGAAAGATGCTGTGGAAGATCTTAGCACTCAGGACACTGAAGGCTTAGTTAGTGAAACATCAGAGACTGTGAGTGAGCCAAAAATAAGCAAAGATGTCCAGCCTGCATCTTCTGAGGAACAGACTGTATCAGCACATGATGACATGCCACCTGGCTTCCTTTATAAGGTTTACCTTAGTATTCTTTTGTTCTAGCTTGACACTTCTAAAGGGCATAGAAAATACAGAATTAAGTATATGCATATCACTGGAACTATCCAAGGCTATTTAACATTCCATGTTACCACAGGAGTGCAAAAATCAAAAATAAACTGACATTGGATACTGCTTTCCACACTCTCAGAAACTCATTAGAAGAGATTTCTGTCCTCAGTGACTACAGCATATGTTGCAAATAATATTCAACTACATCTACAATTCCCCCAAACTAGACAAATGATAAATAAGCTATCTGAAACCTGGCCTGCAGATTCAGTGCCTCAGCATAGCTTTTTGCCTGTAACTCTTGCCTAGTGAAAGCCCACCCTTCAGAAAAGGACTTCTGCCTTTGGTGACAGACAGATCACTTGCACGCCCCCTCCCAAAAAAAAAGAAAAAAGAAAAAGAAAAGAAAAAAGGGCTTCTGCCTTGGCGGGAGGCAAAGTATAAAAACAATTGCTCCCTCTAAGGGAGGGCTGTCCTTCCATGCTCCCAGTCTTGCCAGGTGGTGACACTGCAAATTCCATGACAAAGGTCCGTGGAAGAGGGAGAGATAAAACAGACCCTTTGCCTTAACAGATGCTGCCTCTTTCCAAACAGTCGCTCCCTAATTAGTGACAGTGTGACAGAAAATATATTCACTTAAAAGAATATGGCCTAATTCCAAGGTACTCTGCTTCTCCTTTATAGGTTGAAGCTCTTCATGATTTTGAGGCAGCCAATAGTGATGAGTTGAATTTGCGGCGGGGAGATATTGTATTAGTTGTTCCATCTGTGGCAGCTGCTGATCAGGTAAGAGCAAAAGGACTTTGCTTCACTCCATTTTGAAAGATTTTTTTAAAAAATTTAAGAAAAATAGTCTTTGCATTATTTTTAGCTGTGGTATTTAAAGGTCAAATTTTTTTTTGAGCAAATTTTCTGTCAAAAGCATACCCGTGTGTAGTAGCAAAGATAATTTAAGTATGGCAGAAGTGGAAGAAACAAAGTACCGTATTTTTCGGCATATAAGACGCATTTTTTCTTC
>CM034710.1:61342070-61356388 GCA_020142125.1 Phrynosoma platyrhinos
GGCTGCTGGAACGAATTAATTTCGTAAGTAGAGGTACCACTGTATCACATATACCCCTCAAACTTACCATTTTTGTGGTTGCTAGGCCCATCTTAATATCCCACCCATTTCTTAAAATAAAAGGAGCTTATTTTGCACTGTCTGCCCAAATGCTGAATCTCCAAAAATGGAAATCAGACGTTGGTCATTTCTAGGATGGACAGGTTGCATACATGTAACTGTAGTTCTTTGAGTGGTTATCTGTGAACTCACACAAATGGGCTATCCTGCTTCTGCACAATGCATCTTTCAGAAATTTCTAGAGTATTTTACATAAGCATCTTAGCAGTAGTCCCACCCACCAGCCCTATATAAGAGCCTTCCCAGTAAAACCACAGTTCCATAGACACCAATGCAGCCATCCATAGGGCAGGAAAGACACAACATGGGGAGGATGGATGGTTACATGAGTTCACAGATGACCAGTCAAAGATCTACAGTTACAGATATATAATCTATCCTACTTTATGGTCTTAGTGACTCACATAAATGAGAGACTAGCAAGCTGCATGCAAGGAGGCGGGAGTGTCATTGCAAACATGTTGAATGTTTACTGAACAAACAGTAAGTGAAATGCAAAACATCAACATGAAATATGAGCATAATGCCTCTCACCCATACAATGCAACAATGGTGCAAAAGCAGTTTTAGGGGATAGAAATACCCTGAAACATCAAAACATAGTACAGCGGGACCTTGGTATCCACAGGGATCCGTTCTGGACCTCCCCCTCAGATACCAAAATCTGAAGAGCCTCAAGTTCCGTTGTCCCCAATGACAGTGCATGCACAGCCACACCACCATTAGGGACAACAGGACTTCAGTTGAAATCCCGTTGTCCCTAATGACAGGATGGCCACATGCACACACCACCACCAGGGACAAAGGGGGCTGTCCCTAATGGCGCAGTCATGTGCACTTGCTACAGTAGGCAAAGATGCTAGCAAGCAGTCCTCCAAGTCCTGAAGCTGAGAGTGCCAAGGTTGAGAGTGGCCTGGCCTTGGTACACGTTGAGGAGATCAGGTCTGTATAGAAATTGAATGGACATCCCCTGAGACAGATGGAGAAGAGGAGCAAACCACAATTGCTGGGGTCGCATCAGTGTGATCAAGATGCAAGCTCTGCTGTCCTTGACAGAGTTTGGCTATTATTCTCATGAGAAGAGGGAAGGAGAGAAAGGTATACAGGGTGATGGCACCCCAATGAAATAGGAAGGCATCTGTGTAATCTCCCTCAAGTTTGGGATCAATAGTTTCTGCATTAAGTCTTCACCTCAGAAGCAAAGAGATCCAGTACTGGAGCACCCTAGCAATAGTTTCAGCACTTTGGAATGGAGTGTATTTACAGTTGTTGTGTGAAGCACCATAATCAAAAAGGAGATTAATAATCCAATCAAAAATCAATTACTATCAAAAGACTGGCAGATATCACACTCAAAAATATAACTTTATGCCTTCCATATTTATTCCAATTGTACTAGAAAAGAGGGGGCGCTCAGGAATTTGAAAATCATACTATGTAATGTAGAACTTAATGTTTAAATCATTTGCCAATTATAGAAAGAAATTACAGTGCAATTGCACAACACTGCTAAAATATAAAATGATATTCAGCGTACCTTTAATTTTAAGCTGCCACCCTGTGAGCATTTACCGAGAATAACCCACATTCAACCAGATATATTTCACACAGAGAGAGACAGTGTGTGTATATATGTATGATTATGCTGTTCATAATGTCATGGGGAATATTTCAACATATATTTTTAAAAACATGCTGTTTTCACAACTGACCTGAAGTAGCAACCCTCCTAGTAACACCCACATTTGTCAGCTGGTGTGGTATAGTGCTAAGAGTGGAGGCAGGAAAAGTTCTTGTCACCCATAAATTCAAAAGGTTTTAGGCAAGCTACTTTTCCAGCCTCAGCCTGAGATTTCTGCAAAGACTTCATTACTACATTGGATTTTTGGCCTGGTGTTGTGCTTTTCATATTGACTTGGGCTATATGTAGTCATTATATCACTGTTCTTTTGGTTTGAGTTCAGATTTTAATATTATTTTAATTTACAGATATGTTGTTCTCAAAAGGAGACATGAAAATTTGTTACATGCTCTACATCTTTTCAGTTGAATCCATGCTAGTTTCCTCAATTCATTTTGTCAAAATGAAAGCCTATATTTGGGAGGCAGGAGAGAATAATCATCCCTCCACATTTGCAGATTAAACATGTGTAGGTTTGATTATTCACAAATTAAGTGTATTTGCCCCTACAACTGGGAAAAAAAACATTCTCTCTAGGCTTCTGTGCATCCTTCAGCATGTTTCTATGGTCAACCTCTGCCAAAAGCTGACCATAGAGTGGCACTGGAAGACTTAAGATTACCTATAGAGAACACTTTTCTGGGCATCTGTAGGTCCATTCTATGGTCAACCTGTAGCAGAAGTGGACCACAGTCATGTTTCAGGATCTACAGATGTCTAAAAAAGTGTTCTCAGGTTAAAAAACAAAAAGGTCTACATTCACAGTTTTTCCACTTTCACAGGGAAGCTGTGCCCCCCACCCCTTTTGAAAGTTGAGGGCCAACCTTTTAAACACTAGTCTGTTTTGGCATTATTTTACTGTTTGTTCTCTTTCTGCTGCATTCTTGACAATGACTGTGGGATGTTGATATCAAGGTGACAGCTTCTTCAAGATCAGAATTGCTCTGGTCCACCAAGCAATAGCTCTCAAGCTAGAAATGAGTTGTAAACTACATACACTTTATCAGAACCACATTGTTGTTAACTGCCTTTGCATCAATCTCAACCCATGGCGACCCTGCTGATGAGACATCTCCAGGCCCCTCTGTTCTCTACTGCTCTGCCCAGCTCCTGCAAATTCATACTTGTGGTCTCTTTAATAAAGTCCATCCATCTAGCATGTGGCCTTCCTCTCTTTCTACTTCCTTCTACCTTTCCTAACATTACTGTTTTTCCAACAATTCATGCCTTCTTGTGATGTGCCCAAAGTTTTGTCTCTTGGCTTCTAGGGATATTTCTGGCTTGATCTGCTGAAGGACCCATTTGTTTGTCTTCTTGGCTATCCATGCAATCTTCAGCACTCTTCTCCAGTACTACCTCTCAGATGAATTGATTTTTCTCCTACCTTATTTCTTGACTGTCCAGTTCTCACATCCATACATGGTGATAAGGAACACAATGGCTTGTATGATTCTTTTATGGCTTGTATGATATGAACCATATACTATGATTATTATCCCTGATTATGCTTCACAGTGGAATGTATAATTGCCCTATCTATCTTCTGTTCATAAAATGGGCATACTCTATCATCTGGAGACTGAGACTGACGTATCTTATTGAAACAGTCCAACAGTCCTTAGAACTCTCTTATCCTAGTAGTGTTACATGCAGCAATCATTGCTCAACTAAAAGGTGTTTTTTCTTGTTGCTGAGGTTCATAAATCCAAGTTAATATAAAGAAACGAACAGTACAATCTTAAACACATCTACTTAGCTCTCATTAAGTTTAGTGGGGCTCTCTCCTAGGTAAGTGGGCATGTGACTAGAACCTAATGAAGTCTTAGAATTCACAATTCCAGCTCAACAAACTTTCAAAACAAAGTCTGTCTTTAGAAATACTCACATTTAACTCTATTATCCACAGTAAAGTTATGAACAGGAGGTCAAAGGTAACAAAAAGACAAAAAGTCCTTCGGACATCAGAGATTCCTTTTTTCTCCCTGCTGTCATAAGATTCAATTCTTGCCATTAGCTGTGCCGGGTTTATGGAATGAACATCTCGTAAAGAAGGTTGGGAGCCCAAACTGCTTCCCAGGGCATTTGCTTGATCTTCTGGCAACCGATTCATCCTATCTTTGGTTACACCAAGTTTTTTCCAGCTTCAGCATCACTACCAGGTTTATCCATATAGGAGATCTCTCTACAAAGGAAAATTCAATAGTGAATCAATTTAACCCTATTTGATCATGTACATTTATTGTCATTCCTCATAAGCAAAATTAATTTTCTTTGGAAGCAAATGTCTCTCAACTTGGAGGTAAAATGTAAACAACTCAAAATAACAAAATGACATACTGTATACCAAACCATACATGAGTCTATATGTTTATAATGTAAGTATAAAACAGAAAATTAAATACCCACAATGTGGTCCCGTGAGCTGCTAGGACCTACAGAACATTGAGGGCATATAGGTAACAAAATTCTAGAGTACAGATTGAGTACCCCTTATCTGAAAGGCTTGGGACCAGGAGTGTTATTTCAGATTTTGGAATACTTGTATTTGGTGGTCAACTGAAAAGATAGTGGGTTCATGTGAAGGAAACCACCTACAGTTACATGGGACTCAGGCTGCATGCTGGCCCTAGAGAATGAGGGGTCACTCAGCTGGGTCTCCTCAGAAAGTTTTCCTATGGTTCACAGTGCCTTTTGCTCACAGATGCAAAGCACAGACAGACCCGGTATGAGATGTGCTTTTTATTACCTAACACAGGCAAGAAATGAAGGAGTCGTCCAGGTGGGATCCATGGGATGGGACAGCATCAATACTGCTTGCTCCAGCCACAATTACCACCACCACACTAAAGCACTACCCAGTTTCTGAACCACCTCCAAGAAACTCTTGGCAAAAAATAAAATCAAAATCTGCATGCCACAGGCAGGCTGCAGCTGCCCCTTTCACCAGCATTACCCCTTTCCAAAGACAGACAGACCCATCCTTTTTCTTCCTCTTTTGCCCCTTAGATTTTTTGCTGAGATTTTTTTCTGAGATCCAATCCAAGTGCTCTGGGACTCTCTTTACCCTGAGCACCTTTTGGGTGCTTGGTTTAGTGGCCACTGCAATCACCTGGGTTTGAAGTTGTGTGGGGGTGGGGAGATAGGGGTACTCAGTTTTCTTATCTAATCAGATGGAGGAAGCTCGATTACTACCATCTGAGGTTACAGAGGGCAATACAGGATCTCCACTTGAGGCACATGTAGATCTTTTCAGGCTGGAGAGACAAAGAAGAATCTGTGAAATGGTGGGAGATATGGATTCACACCATGCACTATGCTTGTATTCCCATCATTTCACAGATCCTCGCACTCCTCTCCAACCTCATGGGGGGGGGGATATACTGATGGGGGGAAGTACAAGACATCTCCAGGGAACCCACTAGCCCAGGGGTAGGCAACCTTTCCCCTTTAATGGCCGAGGGACTTCAGCTCCCAGAATCCCAGGAGCTATTGGCCAACATGGGACTATTGGCCAACATGGCTGAGGCTTCTGGGAGCTGAAGTCCCTCGGCCCTTAAAAGGGAAAGGTTGCCTACCCCTGCACTAGCCATTCGCTTCCACCTTGCGAACAAATGAGTAGGATTGCTGCAGCTGCCTTGAAAGTGGAAGCGGACAGCTGATGGCAAAAAGTTTTGGTTTTTGGATTTCCAGATGAAGGTTACTGAACATGTATCATATTGTCTTGAGGAAGAACCTGAGTCCAAACTTTGCCTCCCCCAGGTAAAAGTAGAGATGCCCATAGAGAACAGAGAAACGCATGACATTTCACCCTATCCCTCCAAAAAAACCAAAAAATATAACAACTCCTTTTATTTCACCAACCCATCCCAAGTACATCAAAATATCTTATTTTTCCTCAATTTCTCTTCCAAAATGGAGGCTGCAAGTTAACAACATGGAGGGATACAGGGCAAAGAGAAAGTAATGGAAATAGAGGATTTTTTTAAATTTTATTTTTGCATGTTTGTACATTTGAGGTGAGTTGGGAATGATTTTTAAGCAATTTATACCTAAAATTGTGTCTTTTAAAAAATACTGTTGCAGGGGGCTTTAGGAAACTGCTTAAATTATTATTTTTATTATTACTTTTACAATCTTATTATTTCTTATCCACCTTGCCCTATGAACCGAGGCAGGGAATAGCAACAGATTAAAATACAATACATAAACCAATTAAAACACATACCATCAGTTTAAAAGACCAGTACATATTAAAACAATCAATCCATACTTTAAAATTCATAATTTAAAAATAACCTGAATAGGCCTGCTAGAGAAGACTGGCCTTTAAAGCTGTTTTAAATTTAGATAGCATATTAGCCATCAAATCTCTTCTGAGAAGTCATTCCACAGTCCAGGGATAGCTGAAGATAATCCTTTGTCTGACAGCTACCAACTTGGGTCCAAAACACCCTGCAGAAAAAAATCCAGTTTAAGACCATTTTAACTACCCTTGCTCAGTGCTAGGGAATCCTGGGAAGTGTAATTTGTTGTGACACCTGAGCTCTCTCACAAAACTACAGTTCCCAGAATTCCCTAGCATTGAGCCAGTGCAGTTAAAGTGGTCTCAAAATGGATAATTTCTGCAGTGTGTTTTGGACCCTAGTCCTAGCTGACTGGAGTAAATATCCCCCAGAAGATCTGAATTTAAGGGGCAGACTATACGAGAGGAGGCGGTCCCACATGATGCCTGGACCCAAACCATGTAGGGTTTTAAAGGTAATAACCAACATTTGGTACCTTGCCTAGAAAATAATTGGCAGCCAGTAGTGATTTTAATATTGGTGTAATATGATCACTCCGATATATCAGTTATCAATGTGGCTGCCATGTTTGGAACTAAGTGATGTTCCTGAACTTGATACAGAAGTAGTCCAATGTACAGAGCATAACAGAAGTCCAGGCTTTAGTTTACCAGGTTTTGAGAGGCACAGGTGTAGGATTTGGGAGCTACACATGACCCACTTTTCCCATCCCTGTTTAAAACATGGGAATTCACTACAAAATTTTGCTGAGGATTTCCATTTATTCCTGTATTACTAAACTTGGGAGGATCCACATTTACCAATTTGGAAGCAAAATGAAGGCACTCAAATATAAGATATGGATCACTACATACTCAAATGTTATACTAGGTATGCAGAAGTACTATATATATTCAACTATAAGTCAACCTCATGTATAAGTCCAGAGCAGATTTTGGAGCTAAAATTATGGATTTTGATATGACCCATGGATAAGTCAGGGGTAAAACGTAGGGGCATGTGACAAAGGATGTAAAGGACCAAACAAAGGAAAATGATGTCAAAGAACTTAACAAAATTCCAGCAGACATGACTGTTTATACTGATCCTAAAAGCTGGATGGATGAGAGAGGAGAAGTGGGTCAGTGCTTCCAGGACAGATTATACTCTTGCCTTTCACCAGGGGATGATCCTTTTTTTAAAATAAGAGTTAAAGTACAGTACTTACACTGACCCATGGATAAATCAACTCCAGTTTTGGGGGTCAATATTTTGACTAAAATTTCTATACTTCTATATGAGTATATACAGTATGTTACATATGTTATATGTTGTATGAGTATATACAGTATGAAACAGAATAGTTCCCAATTAGCAAAGGAGTCAGACAAGGTTGCATACTTCCACCCTTCTGTTGAACTTGTATGCAGAACATATTATAAGAAAATCAGGCTTAAACAAAGAAGGAGAAGTGAAAATAGAGGAAGGAATATCAACTGTTGGCCAACATGGCTGAGGCTTCTGGGAGCTGAGGTCCCTCGGCCCTTAAAGGGGAAAGGTTGCCTACCCCTGCTATAGAGAACCAAAATATAAATAAAATAATACTGTGTAATTCATATTATCTAATATCATTTTCTACTTTTTGGATTAAACATTTTAAAATATTATTTTGAAACTTTTTAAAATCAAAAATAGGAATGCCGCATAAACTACAAAAAAAAAACAAAAAAAAAACCCACCCAGCAATTTGAACCTATAAAATTACATTACATTGATAAATAAAAAGCAGCATATTGCCAATCAATATATACTTTAAAAAATTTTACCGGGCTCCTTTATCAGGATGTGCGTCTAACGAAAAGATGCACTCTGCTAGTACTGCAGTTTTACTATAGAAAGCATTCAATAATCTTTCTGGCACAAAAAATGTATTAGTTCTCTATTTCCATTTTACAGATAAAAATTAAAAATGCTAAGGCTACAACCCTATATACCAGGGGTAGGCAACCTTTCCCCTTTAAGGGCCGAGGGACTTCAGCTCCCAGAATCCCAGGAGCTATTGGCCAACATGGGACTATTGGCCAACATGGCTGAGGCTTCTGGGAGCGGAAGTCCCTCGGCCCTTAAAGGGGAAAGGTTGCCTACCCCTGCTATATACAGTTACCAGGAAGTAAGTCCCATTTAAAATAGAATTTACTTCTGTTTGAACAAAGAATTGTGCTAGGAATCAAATGCCAAATGACAGGAATGTATTTCTTTATATATGACATGTCATCATTTACTATTTTTGTTTTCCTTTTTTAACAAATAAATTGAACAATGCACAATATTTCTCTCTCACTCAAAAGCAGATAAAATAAAGAAACACTGAGGGTAAAAAATTGAAGATAGAAGACATGACACTGCATTTGGCATGTTACAGGTAGTGTCTGAACAAAACATCCCATACTACTGTAGCTTGATGTGAAGCAGACTGATTAAATAAACTTATAAAGTGACAGTTATTTTATCTTGGAGTAACTATTCGTTATTTTTAACTTTACAGAACAGTAACACAGGATTGAAGAAATCTCAGGTATCCAATTTCTCAGGCACTAAGGATATCTAAAATATTTATTCAACTCTTTTCACCAATTTAAACAGAAAATAAAAACAAAGTTCCTAGGATAGAGAATAAATGCTGGTGGTTACAAGAAATCAAGAAAAGCTGATTGGGAAGTCAGGGCAGAAGAAATGAGTGAAAACTATAAAAGCCAGAAAGGTAATAAACGGGCAGGATAATGAATCTTTGACCCGTCAGGTATTTTGAAATGTAATTCCCATAATCACTAATAATTAGCCAAGCAACAGTAGGCCAAAACATCTGGAAGGTAAAAAGGTTCCCTACCCATTTGGTAAGAGTTAAGGATGTAAAAAGAAGGCATACAATGATGGTGGGAATAAACAGTATGCCTATTTTAGCTTAATGATACTTGAAATAAATGAACGCAATTACTTCATGAAGGGCATTTGCAGACTGCCAGAAATAGTGCAAACTCAGTCCACTTTAACTGCCCTGACTCAGCGCTAGGGAATCATGGGAACTGTTGTTTTTTGTGGCACCAGAGCTCTCTAACAGAGAAGGCTCAATGTCTCAGAAAAAAATACAGTTCCCATGATTCCCTAGCACTGAGCCAGGGCAGTTAAAGTGGACTCAATTTGCACTATTTCTAGCAGTCTGCAAAGGCCCTTAGGCATAGCTTCAGCTTCAGGGACCTTATAAAGGCAATAACAAACAAAAAACATTTTATTGATATGCTTCTTCCCACTATCCTAATTCTTAGAAGTGACAGATCAAAGTCCAGTGTCATTAAGGCTAAACAGCAGTTCATCCTATCTGAAAGGATGCTTTTGTTTCCAACACTGCCTCCACAGTGTTTCAGCATATCTTGTTTAGATTAGAAGTAGGTGGAAAAGACAGAACATATAAATTTACATTATTAAGATTTAATACCCAAATCAAACAGAATGTCTCAAATGTATTAGATTGCCATAGAGACGTGAAGGTCTTGGGAGGAAGGAATGGAGATATTCAGACATTAAGAAAAAAGGTGGCTTCCCCTCCCCCCCCCCTTAAAGTATTATTATTCCAGAAAAAATATGGAATATTTTCTTTTAGAATAAATAAACAATTTAAAACAAGTTATTTATATATTTATTCCATCCAACACATGTTATTTCTGACAACTATGTAGCAAGTTGACTTTTATGTAGCACTATGTACAACGTTGCTATTCAAAGTGTTAGTCTGTAGCCTGGTGCTGGTGCACAAGCTATCAGCTACCAGTCCACAGCAAAATTCAGGAAAGAAAGTTAGCTCAGATACTAGTTCCTGACACATTCCGGAGGCAGGGAAACCAATTCCTCCACATCTGAGAGCCTGAGAAGCATTCATCTACAGTATCAGATCACTCATCACTGTGCTTCATGTTTTCCTTTTCTCAATTCTTTGTATGGTAATGAATATTTTATGGGAATGAGTGCCTGACACTATGGAGGACTAGTGGAGACAAAATAATGATGCCGTCTTCTGTTCTTATTGCTTTGTTTTGTTTGCTTGATTCTCATAAACTGGCAAGTAGTTTCAAAAAAGTTCTTCAGGTATTCAATACACTTCAGGACCTTTACCACCATTTGTACAAAATATATACAGGAACAAACGGGATGTCTCTAAGGACAAGGTCACTTCCCAAACACAGAAGGCTAACATTTGGAGGAATGTGACACATAGAAGCAGAAGGACCAGGGATTATTCTGTGAGTCTGGAGCTACAGAAATGATTCAAAGTTCTCTCCCTTATCAGGGACTATGAGGAACAGAAACAATAGCAACAGTGTCAGATCTCAAAGAATGTGCAGGTGATCTTGGAAGATTCAGGACATGGAATGGTCCTGTCAATCCTCAGAGGAGAGAACTTGAACTCTTAGCACAGCAAAGCAAGTATGATAAAACAGGCATCACTGAAAACTGGTGGGATGAGTCTCATGATTGGAATGTATTAATAGAAGGCTATAACCTATTTCAGAGAAACAGACCCTATAGAAAGGGAGGAGTAGCATTATATGTCAAGGATGTTTACACATGTGAAGAAGTCCATAACTTAAATCCTAGAAGCCAGGATGAGAGCATCTGGGGGGAAAGAAACAACAGGGATGTCATTGTGGAGGTCTACTACAGAACTCCAAGCCAGAGAGAGAGGACTAGGATGATGTCTTAATGGAACAGATGACCACATATTGAGAAAGGAGAGAGGTAGCAATAACAGGGGGTTTCAACTATCCTGATATTTGCTGGAAGTCAAACTCAGCCAAGAATATAAGGTCCAACAAAATTTTCAATTGTCTTGCAGGTAACTTCATCATCCAGAAGATGGAAGAGGCAACAAGGGGGTCAACCATTTTAGACCTGATCCTAACTAACAGAGGTGACCTAGTTAATGGGGTGGAAGTGGCAGGATCCTTAGGTAGGAGTGACCATGTTCTTCTCAAATTTGTTATACAGTGAAAAGGGGAAGCCAACTATAGTCAGACAGGCATTCTATACATTAGGAATGCTTACTTCAGTAAATTTAGGGAGATATTGGGTGTGATCTCATGGTCAGGAATACTAAAAGAAAATGGTGTTCATGATGGATGGAAGGTTTTTAAAAATGAAATACTGAAGGCTCAATTTCAAACATCTCCAATGAGAAGAAAAAATGGGAGGTGTCTCAAGAAACCAAAACTGATGTCTGAAGAACTTTCAACTGAGCTAAGATTGAAAAGGGACATGTACAAGAAATGGAAAATGGGGGAGATCACCAAAGAGGAATTTGACTGTATGTCCATGTACTGTATGTATAGCATGTACAGGGAGAAACCCCCAAAAAGCTAAAGTGCAGAACAAGCTCAGGCTTGCTAGAAAGTTTAAAAACAACAAAAAGTTATTACAGTGGTACCTCTACTTACGAATGCTTCATCTTACGAAAAATTCAACTTACGAAATGCGCCTACAGATAATTTTTGCTTCAACTTATGAAATTGTTCTACTTATGAAATTGACTGGAAGGAGCTGCTTTTTGAATTTCGTGGCATGCTATTGGTTAGTGAAATCTGGCAAAGCAGCACTCTATTGGCTAGAGAACCAGGAAGTGTTTGCCTAGTGAAACTAAGTTAGGTAGCATTGTCTGGGCTTGCATGAGAGGAGAGGAAGTGTGTTTTTTTTTTCAATTGGGTGTGTTCGGATGACTCCTCCTCCTCCCTCCTCCCTCCCTCACTGTTGCCATTGCACAGTCGGCTGACCCAAAAGGTAAATGAAACTTTTTTATTTTTATTTTTTATTCTTTGGATTAGTCCTGCAATTCATTTTTATGTTTTTTTTGTTCTTTAAGGGTAATAATAACATGTTTGTATTAGAGGTACTTAACGAAATAACCCTGTGTATTATACATTTGTACTGAGTTGTAGCTTGAATTTGGGAGCCTGGAACGGATTAGGCATTTTCAATGTTAAATTTGCTTCTACTTACGAAATTTTCTACTTAAAAAATGGGCTGTGGAACGGATTAATTTCGTAAGTAGAGGTACCACTGTATTTTAAAAATGTCCATAGCAAAAGGAAGAACAAGGAAATGGTAGGGCTGCTACATGGGGAACTGCTGAATAATAATAATAATAATAATAATAATAATAATAATAATAATAATAATAATAATAATAATAATTTATTTATAACCCGCCCCTCTGCTCAGCAATCGGGGCGGCGTACAGCAGATTAAAAATACAACGAATAAAAACATTCCATCCTCCCCTCCCTAACCACCCACCCCTTAAAATGCTGAAATGCTAATGGGACAGAATTCTTGTTAAACATACTGACAGTGCTGTAATAATATTAAAATTCAACAATAAGTAGCTTGGTGTAGTGGTTTGAGCATTGGAATATGACTCTAAAGTTCAAGGTTCAAATCCCCACTCAGCCATGGAAACCCACTGGGTCACTTTGGGCAATTCACACTCTCTGAGCCTCAGAGGAAGGGAAGAGCAAATCCCCTCTGAACAAATCTGGCCAATAAATTCTGTGATAGGTTCATCTCAGGGTCATTACAAGTCAGAAACAACATGCACTTTTTGCCACACAAGTAAAAACTACTGATCTGTTAAGTCACTTGTGCTGAAATTATATTTCAGCCAGTGCAGTCCTATATACTGTCTAGTCAGAGGTCATCCCACAAAGTTCAACAAAGTTTACTCCCAAGATTACAATCTCAGAGCCTGTCTATTCAGCATTACACTCCAAACTAGAGAGCAGCCTACTCATGAGACAAAATTCACCACTGACCACTAAGAAATTTTCCGAGTCACCTTGAATTTTAACATCTGAAATGCAGAGTCAAGTGCCACCACATAAAATGGAAAGTTTTTGATGCTGTAGGAGTTTACAGGAACTAAGCAGAGCAGTGGAGGACAGGGAGTCTTGGAGATGTTGCATCCACAGGGTTGCCATAGGTTGAGATTGACAGGAGGTTAGTTAACAACAACAACAAATACCTCCATACTTCACAACCCAACTATAGCATGGTACAGTTACAACTTTCTCACTTTTACTTTTCACTTATTGGAGTAGCAACCCATCCTGACAAAGGAATCTAGCATCTCTCCAACAAGTCATGCAGACAGGAAACAATTTCAGAAGTTTTAGGACTAGGCTTCAGCTTCTACATTAGACATAATCTACAGGTTGAGTCTCCTTTATCCAAAATGCATGTAACCAAAAATGTTTTGGATTTTTTAATTTCAGAATACCTGTATTTGCACGTAATGCGCACATAATTAGATATTTTGGACATGAGATCCAAGTCTAAACTCAACGTTAATGTATGTTTCATGTACAACTTATACACATAGGTAAAAGTAAAGGTATTCCCCATTCACAAGGGGGGTTTGCAGACTCCCAGAAATAGTGCAAATTGAGTCCACTTTTAGGGCTAGAGTTAGGGAATCATGGGAACTGTATTTTTTTTTCCTGAGACATTGAGCCGTCTCTGTCAGAGAACTCTGGTGCCACAATAAAATACAGTTCCCATGATTCCCAAACCCTAACCCTAAAAGTGGACTCAATTTGCACTATTTCTGCAGTCTGCAACCCCCCAAGGTTATCAAGTTGTGTCCAACCATGCTCCTCACTAAACCAAAGAGCCATCATTGTCAGAGATTACTCTGTGAACATGTGGCCAGAATGATCGCACATAACATTGTTTACCTTTACATGATTCAAAGCTTGTTTACATGGAACCATCAAAAAGCAAAGGTGTCACTATCTCAGTCACCCATGAAAAAAGTTTTGGTTTTTGAAATGTTGTAGATTTCAGAATTCTGGATGAGGAAGACTCAACCTGCATGGGGAAATGATTCAGATTAATTGGCCCAGATATTTCACTGATCAAATTAATGCATCTGCTTAAGTGCAGCACAAGGACAATGAGTCGCTGAACTTTAGTTCTAGGGGCCTTGAAAGAGTAAAATATTGAATACATCAGTTTTGCTGTTAAGAAAGAACAGTTTGCTATGCAATGTAATTCCAAGCCCTTTCCAGACCTTCACTACTGCTTAATACAAAAAAATAGACCAGTTGAAATAATTTACTTTTCACACTACAGTTGGCCCTATGTCAGGGGTAGCAACCTTTTTGAGCTGGGGGCCGGGTTGCTGTCCCTCA
>CM034710.1:61379465-61394497 GCA_020142125.1 Phrynosoma platyrhinos
TATTATTATTATTATTTATTAAAAACATTAATGTTTTAAAGTTTTAACTTTAAATCAGAGCACTAAGCTTCTAAATTTTTATACTAATGTGTTTGAGAACAACCATGGGCAGCATTTGTAACTAAACTTGGTCCAAAGATCAGTCAAGTCATACTGTTATTGCCAGGGCAATATATCAGTTCGTCAGGCTGGGAGATCATGTGGTCCTCTGGATGTTATAGTATTCCAGTTCCAGCAAACCCAGCTATGTAGCCAGTGGGAAAGAATGCCGGTAGTTGCAGTTCACCAACATTTGGAGGGCCATACAATTCCCAATTCCTGCAACACTAACTCAGAATTCCAGTCCCAAACCAGAAAGAATTTACAATTCTTCTTGCTCATTGCATTGCTTTGTCTGATGTATGGACTTTATCACGCGGGGGAAATCCCAAGCAGAAAGGGGATTTAAACACTGGGGAAAACCCGCAAAAGTGGGTTGATTTTCACACACATTGCTGTTAAACTGTTGTTAACTTAAGTGGCTTTTGACTAATTTCCATTCAGGTTAACAACAATTTAACGACGTCGTCTGAAAAATATACCCGCTTTTGCAGGGTTTTTTCAATTTTAAACCCCGTTTCTGCATGGGATTTCCTCCATTTGATAAAGTCCGTACGTTTGTTAAAGTTCAATCTCTTCCCACACATTCAAAGCCAAGGAGAATCATGCCCTTAAAGAAACATTTATGGGAAGAACTGAATGAAGATTGCTGGAGACTTGCAATACTAGAGTCACCCAGGTAGTGGATCTAGTCCTGGAAGTAATTTAAAATAAAAAGGACCAGAACTGCAGAGGAAATGTTTTCATTCAACTATTTTAGAAAAGGTTATTTTGTTAAGGAAGGGAAAAATCCCCAACCATGGTATATAAATATCTTGTCAGCAACACTTGGAGAATTTTACCACACTGGAAGAAACCCAAGGAACATCTTTGAAATGAAAACAGAAAGACAAGTTCACCCAGAGTACATTTGCAGCTAAACAATGTATGCTAAACATCTTCACTTTTGCAAAATGTTCAGAATAGCCCAAATCCCACAAGGTACCAAGAATAAAATGTATTCTGATCTATCTTCCTGACCAAAGGAATTATATGATTTAATGTTGAGAAGTCTTAGATAGGCACTCTGGGTGCCAAGCTGAAAGAGGCACCAAACTGAGTTTGATGACCCAGGGTTTGCTCAGAATAGTGTCTGAAAATTGGTGTTTTGAATCTTTAAAATAGTTCTACAGATTTCACAACAAACTATAAACATTAACTTCTATAATTACACCTTTTTTAAATTTTCAGATTGATTCAGGAAAACAACAACAACACAGAACATAGTTTATTTTGAAGGGGAACCGCTAAGCACCATAATTACTACAAATACTATGAATGCTACAAGTAAAAAAAAGTTATAAAGTGATGGGGAGGCTTCACCCAGGACACTGTTTCTCCTGTGTCCAGCTCTTTATGACTCCTCTGTACACAGTATATGAGGCAAAACCTGCCTAGTTTGTGGTTCAGCTAAAAGCACTGATGTTAGCTCATTTTATAGACCAACTTAATATAGGGGGGATGCAGACCAGGGCGTCAGAGACGCCCTGGTCCGGAGCGCCGCCGGAGTTCAGCCTCCGGACCGCGGCGCTCCTGCGGCGCATCTAAAAGGAGCACCAAATTGGCACTCCTTTTAGATTTAAGGGAAAGTGCGCCCCAAAAGCGGCGGGTGCACTTTCCCTGGCTCAAACGCCGCGGCGCGTTCGGCTGCCGCGGCGTGAGGGCAACCCGGAAGCGCCGGTCGTGCGGATGGCCGGCGCTTCCAGGGGCGACCTCAGGAGGAGGAAGGGCCGCCGCTCGTGCGGCTGCCCCTCCTCTTCCCTGCCTGGAAGACGACTCTTTTAGTCATCTGCCGAGGCAGTCAGAGGCCAGACAGCTAGGGCTGAATCACCAGAACAGGGCATGTCAGATGTCAGATCTGTCTGGAGACACAAACTCCTGATCTGGAAGCTGTTTCCATTAACATGAGGATTCTGTCAAGTCCTGAATAAGTTTACAGCTTGCAGCTAAAACAAAGAAAGCTAGTTAATAGATTAGCAATGGTTAATGCTGAGCTAGCCAGATCAACAAGGTAGGTTGCAAACAAGCAAGGCTTAGGGTAGCTCCATACTTCAAATAGAATCTTGTGCTGTTTTATTTGAGTTCTCTGAGTGTGGCATAGTGGTTTGAGTGTTGGACCAAAGGCCTAAGCGGGCTGCCAGAAATAGTGCACATTAAATTGAGGCACTGTCCTGGCTCAGTGCTAGGGAATCATGGGAACTGTATTTTTTTCTGGGACATTGAGTCTTCTCTGTGAGAGAGCTCTGGTGCCACAATAAATTACAGTTCCCATGATTCCCTAGCACTGAGCCAGGGCAGCGCCTCAATTTAATGTGCACTATTTCTGGCAGTCTGCTTAGGCCCTAAGACTCTGGGAGTTGTTGTTGTTAATTGCCTTTGAGTTGACTTTGATTCATGGCAACCTCATGGATGGGACAGCTCCAAAAAAAACCCCTCTCCTCAGTTGCTTTGCATAGTTTCTTCATGTTCCTAGCCATAGTCTTTTTGATTGAGACTATCCATCTGGTATGTCATCTCCCTCTTTTTCTCCTACGCTCTACCTTTCAAGCATTATTGTCTTTTCCAGTGAGTCATATCTTATCATGATGTAGCCAAAATATAAAAGTCTCAATTGGATCAGCCTGGCTTCTAGGGAGAGCTCAAGCTTGATTTGTTCCAGTACCCATTTGTTTGGCCTCCTGGCCATGGTATCCTTAGCACCCTTCTCCAACATTACATCTCAGATGAGTTGATTTTCTATCAGCTTTCTTCACTGTCCAGCTCTTGCATCCATATATGGTAATGGAGAATATGATGGTTTGGACCAGGGGTAGGCAACCTTTCCCCTTTAAAGGCCAAGGGACTTCAACTCCCAGAAGCCTCAGCCATGTTGGCCAATAGCTCCTGGGATTCTGGGAGCTGAAGTCCCTAGGCCCTTAAAGGGGAAAGGTTGCCTACCCTCAGTTTGGACAATCCTTACTTTAGTGTTCAGTGTTATATCTTTGCTTTTTATGATCTTGTCTAGTTTTTTTCATAGCTACCCTTCCAAGTCCCAGTCTTCTTCTGATTTTTTGACTGCAATCTCTGTTCTGATTGATGAGTGATCAAAGATATGGGAAATCTTTGACTATTTCAATTTTATTGTCTTCTACACTGAATTTATGTAAGTGGTTATAATTTTTGCTTTCTTGATGTTCAACATTAAACCTGCCTTCGCACTTTGTTCTTTGACTTTCTTTACTAATTGTTCCAAATATGTTATTTTCTGCTAGTAGTATAATGTCATCTGTATATCTTAGATTGTTGATGTTTCTTGCTTGGATCCTCACTCCTCTTTCCTCTGAGGCTTCTTTTGGAAGGAACATTTGGCCTTTTCTTTTCTTTTCTTTTTTTCTAATTAATTTTTTATTGAGATTTTACAATAAAACACATAAAATCTATAGAACAATGACAAAAACAACAACAACAATTAACTACAAGGGTATGTATGAGTAGTTATTTTGTAGCAGAATCAAAAAATTAGTTCTCAGTGAGAGCCAGAGAGTCTGGCTTGTCAAGGTGTGGAGTGTCTGTCCAAAGATCCATCTGTAAAGTAGGAGGTTATATCCAGTGGGAGGGGTGATTAACATAGTCAATAAAGATCATGCAGTCTTCTTGAAATGTGTCAGTCCCTTTGTGCCAATGCAAAACCTCGTTGCAGCAGATAGTTTCTCCATCAACCACATATCCCAAATTCTAGACCACTAGTTCTCAATGGAGAGGTCACCAGACTTCCAACATTTGATTACTTCTTATCTGGCAGCAGTAATAAGAAAAAAATTATCAGTTTCCTATGTTTCAAGTTAGAATTACTTTTAATACAAATAGAAAGCAAAAGCACAATTGGACAGAAATTTATAGTTTCATTGGTGAAACATTAAATTTGATAGAGAACTGCATCCCAGAATTTTCTCACTTTAGGACATTCAATCCACATAGGCATATAAGAGCCTCTAGATTTACAACCCCTCCAGCAATCCAGAGAGAGCATTTTAACCATCTTAGGGGGGTTGCTGACCGCCAGAAATAGTGCAAATTGAGTCCACTTTTAGGGTTAGGGTTAGTGCTAGGGAATCATGGGAATTGGTTTTTTTCTGAGACATTGAGCCTTCTCTGTCAGAGAGCTCTGGTGCCACAATAAAATACAGTTCCCATGATTCCCTAACCCTAACCCTAACCCTAAAAGTGGACTCAATTTGCACTATTTCTGGCAGTCTGCAACCCCCCTTAGACAGCGTTACAGGTGTGACATATGGATGGTTTTGAAAGTATTCTCCCTTACAGATGCTGAACAGCATTTGTATGTGGCCTTTTCTTGTCTTTTTGATGGTCCTTGACCACTCTCCAAGTGCCAAGGATTCAGTCTTGTGCACACAGACCTTGAGGTATGTCCCACTAAACTGAGTGAGACTTACTTCTGAATGAATGTCCACAGGGATGTAATCTGAAGTAAGGAAAAGCATGCTGATGATAGACCATGACTATATTTAGGACAGATAACATGAGAGCCAGTGTGGTATAGTGGTTTGAGCATTGAACTCCATAGATCAGGATTTGTTCCTCAGTCAGCAGTGGGTTTCACTGGGTGACCTTGGGCAAGTCACACATTCTCAGCCCTAGAAAACTCCATGATAGGTTTGCCTTAGGGTTGCCATTAGCTGAAAACGACTTGAAGGCACACAACAACAACAACAACAACAACAACAACAACATTATTCATCATAACCACACTGGTAACCTCCTTAGCAACAGCGCACCTGACAAAATGCTGCATTTGTTTAGCAAATGACTTTTGAGCTCACATGCCCCTCTCTTCCTTGTTCTCACAAGCTGTACTGAAGGAATTGAAAACAACAGATTGTTGCTGACTCTGCTGTATACGGATATATGGAAACCTTTCATTCATCCATGGAAAACAAACCTGTCATACTAAATGGTATAACTATAGATTCAGGAAGTGAAAAATGGTCAGAGGTCAAAGGCAGTTATTTGTGATACTGGCCACATCACTCCAATGTGTTGTTGTAGCACTGGGTTCCAAGGAAAATAAATATTTTGTCTGTAGTTAGATTCTTCAGAGCATTTTGTTTCGGTAGTTACTACTTAAAAATGGAAGGTACTAAAGAAGTGGCACATGACTCCCTTGTCAGATCAAAACCTCTAAAAAACAGACTTTTGGTTTCAGAAACATACACATAGCATTATTTGTCTCATAACAGGGGCATCCAGTGGATCAGCCACCATGGGGGTATGTATGTGAACACACTCTTAATGTTATTGTCATACCTCCTCTCCAAACTGAATAGGAGCACTCCACAGACTCGACCCTATTTCTTCAGAAATTTGGCTCTTGGAGAATTCCTATTCAGCTCGGAACAACTGTGGAAAGAGCAGCAGTAAAATCCAGATTGGATTTACCATCGCCATGGTGAGGGATCCACTGACTGTCCCTACATCTTGGCAAATAGACCATTTTAACTCTATACTATAGATATGCCATCCCCACTCTGAGATTAACCCAGACTTATATGTACTTTGGGAACCACAGTGGTCTGTCATAAATATATCTCAGCAAACTGGTTCAAGCAAGGATGGGCAACTGAGGAAGTCTTGGGGGGGGTTTACATAAGCCCCTAGAAGGTCATGCACATGGGGGAGGACACTTTTTTTTTTTTTTGCTTTCAAACACTTCTAGGGGAGATGAGGGCAGTTTCACTATGGTTTAGATTTCAAAAAAGATCTCTCCTGGGCCTAAATTGGAAATGCCTCTTATATCCCCAGTGGTCATTTTGGAGAATTTTGTAACAAAAATTCTTATTTTGAAAATTTTTGAAAGATTTGTTTTTAACTCCTGGGGCTCAGCGGTGGTCTCCAATCTTCATATGCTCCCCCCATTTTTTTTTTACAATCATTAGAATTTTCTTTGAAATTCACCATTTTTAAAATGGTTATCAAAAACAATTGACAAAATAAGGCAACTATTGAGAAAGACAAAAACATATACAGCATAAGCTGGCATCCTGTTCAGTAATTACAGTGTTATAAGTCTGCCTTACACCAACACAATTGCATTATGGTTGTTGCACATGCAACAACCAAAAGTCCTCCCTCCAAAAAATCTTTTCAGCTATGCAGTCTCCCCCCCGCCCTGAGTCCAACTACTGAAAGAGAGCTAGATGTATCTCTACTAATCTTTCCACCTATTGGCAACATGGAAATGGCTATATTGGAGGATGGGTGCACTGCTGAAAGTTTAGAGTTTTGGGGGAGGTAGCATTAGGAGGTATAGTACTAGTCTACACATTGTGTGAATTATAGTGGATTTCTGCACATTCACATTGATGCTGAATTGTTTTCACTTTCCTGCACAAATTTGTATCTGTTTACCCTCTCTCATTTGAACGTGTGTAGCCAGTTTCCTCCTCCCTCTTATTGGTGCTGCAGGAAGGATGCAAAGCTTTCTTGCAGGGACTGAAAAGCATGCATGTCAAGATAATGGAATCACCTTGTGTAGCTCCGGATATACTGAAGAGTTTTGATCAGAAAGAGGGTGAAAGAACAGAGTGAAGCAATTTCTCCCCTCTAAACCGAGGGCTGAGGAGCAAGGACCAAGTTCCGGTTGGATACAAGAATTAGTTCTGCCAGAGGAGACAGTTTTTCTGTCCATCTATCATCTCCAATTAGCAACTTTAGCTAGATGTATAACAGCTACAGCAAACAGAACAGCTGTGTAAAGTGTGATGTGGTTTGCAGTATCTTACTAGATAAGACAACATTAATAATAAGTAGGTAGGCAACTTTAATAATAAGACTAAACCAGAGAGTAGTTAAGATTCTAACATGCTTTTGATGTCATGATTTAATGAATGGCCTCTTTGCACATTATCTCAGCTACCTAGAGGCACCTCCAGGTCTTTTAAGTATTGACTCCTGAGATGGATAGCATTGTAAAGCATCTTATAATGAATTTAGAACAGATGGCCATGAATTTCTTTGCCTCTGGGTGCCAAACAAATTTGTAATTGCATGAGGTCACTGGCTCAGAAATTGAGATTAAGAAAATCAAATAAAATGGTGGTTGATACATTGCTTCTCACCCTGAAGCCCAGCCTTGTGAGTAGCCTGCTAAAATTCAAGACAGGCAGACTTATAAAAAATTATCACTTTAAGAAAAATTGAAATGAGAGATAAACATCAAAACCAATTGAAACAAAAAGTGAACAGTGGACAAACCAACAGTGTAAAAATTAAACACAAAAGTACCTATAGCAAATTTTAATTTAAATTAGATTGAGCAAAATTTTAAAATGCAGAATTTAATTATAGTGTAGTTTCCTGTCTGTTTCCTCTTATGGACACTGTCACTCATGATCATGGAGCCCTCCCTCCACTCCATCCAATGTCATCTTGGTTGGAGATGCAGGCCCATCTCCACTGGGCCTAGCCTAACTGGGAGGGAAAATGTTGTTTTATGTTATTTGCTAATTTTTATGCTGTAAACCGCCCGGATTTGACTACCAATGGGCGGTATAAAAATAAAATTTATTATTATTATTATTATTATGATCTGCCAGCATCCAGCACCCACAGGCAGCAGTCACAGCTTGTAGAGAAAAATGTGGCTGCTGCCTGGCCTGGGCTGCCATTTTAATTTTCTACAATTTTCCAAAACGATGCTAACATGGGGGTATTAAAACCAGTGAACAGAGGACATACTTTATAAGGATCAAAGTACAGTTCCCAGCATCTATCCCTTAAAATGGACTCAGGTATCAGGGCTTTAAAAAGGCCTCTTTTTGCTAAACTGACATTTTTGAACTTTTAATTCTGGAAATTAGATCTAGGATCTAGGACTGAGTGAGAAACATGACCTACCAGATGTTATTGGATTGCAATTGCTATTATCCCTAGTCAGCACAATCAAACCTCATCTGGAGATTCATAAATTCCCATTCTCTGATCTTGGATAAAGATCCCTGTATAGGACTTTAAAAGATCATTGCATAAGACCCACTGGGCAGCCCAGTTCAGTTCAGTCCATACTGGGCTGACCAGAACTTGGAAAAGTTACTTTTTTGGACTGAAACTTTAATTTAACTATCCTAACCACTATGGTTAATGACCAACAGTAATTTTCCCAAGCTCTGGAGCTGGATCAGTATAAAGTTCATCTGCATACTACCCCATACTGCTCTTTGGAAAATTTTAGTCCAGTTTCAAGAAGCAGCTCAAAGATGGCACTGATTTGGGCTAAAAGACTGACATGGTTCATGAGTATATTTTACAGTCATGAGTGTCATTTCATTTCAATGTGATTGTCCTTTCTTTGGTAGTAATGGTGCATTGCAGAACATGGATGTGATGTAGTACAGTATGTGTTTGGCTGAATTGTCAGAGAAAAAAGTTATCAGTTTTTGAATACACATAACATTTTTATCCTAATCTTTCTCTAGAAGAGGTTGTAGTTGTTGTTGTTGTGTGCCTTTAAAGCATTTCTTCACCTGCTGCATAAGATGTAGTGTTTTCTGGAGAGATCTTGCCTAGACCCCTGAAGAGCTCATTTGACTACATCCTGAGCATCATTTTAGACCCCTCATGCTGTGGCTCCCAGATCATATAGGATAGATGAGATGGAAACTCAGAGGTATCATCACAATGCCTGTCTACCAGATGACCCTTTACCCAGGACATATTCATAAGCAAGGGCCTGACTGGTAGTGGTGGGGAACAATCATAGAAACCCACTTTGGCCAAGTCACACTTTGCAGCTTCAGAGGAAATTATGTGTTCTAAATCAAAAATTTAAAGTGCATTATCTTTAATGTTTTCAAAATTGTTTTTTCAGACTGTTTTAGCTTATATTTTTTATAACACTGATGTAAGCCACTTTGGGTCCCATATGGGAGAAAAGCGAGATATAAATAAAATAACAAACATTAAAAAAACAGTTGCAGACAGGAAAGAAGATCTCAACTATAAAGACATGTAGTTGACAGGTAGAAAAGAATTTCATTGGACTGGACAGTTTCAGTGAAGCCAACCTGTTCCCATTTCCCAAAACTTGTGAGAAGAAATGTACCTTGTATCCAGAATGTACATATTTGTGAAGCTTATAATGCATTTTTGAAGAATAAACTGCACACAGAACAATGCACACATTCTAAAATGTAAACTGTAAACATGCGGGGGGGGGGGGGAAACAAGGGATGCAATGGTCTTTGGAGAGGAAAGGTGTAAATTGGGCAAAATACATAAATAGATAGACTCATTAGGAAAATGCATATAAAATTGTGCTCAGAATTCCATATGAAAAAATCACACCCAGAATCCTTTTAGTGTGTTATGCATGTGTAAGTCCGCATAGCAAAGTGGTTGGATTTTGATTTTGTTTTGGTCTGATATGCAATCTCTGCA
Source organism: Phrynosoma platyrhinos (assembly GCA_020142125.1). Lineage (NCBI taxonomy): Eukaryota > Metazoa > Chordata > Lepidosauria > Squamata > Phrynosomatidae > Phrynosoma > Phrynosoma platyrhinos. Next base: position 61,389,036 of record CM034710.1, read on the forward strand.
TTTCAGGTCAAAGTTGTACAAGTGGTGTTGTTCATCTGATGTTGTGCATGCAGATGCACATTTCACACTGCTGAAAATGGTGGTAGTACTCCTTCAGTTGTACATTTGGTTACATATTACACAATGTGATCATTCAACATAATGGTTGTGTAGCACAAGCCACATGTGTAGCACAATATTCAACCATGATGTAGGATTTTGACCATAGCTTTATTGTTGTTATGTGCCTTCAAGCCATTTCTGACCTTTGCTGAGTAAACTTAATAGGTGATGCAGCCCTTTCATTGCTCTAGGTCAGCGGTAGGCAACCTAAGGCCTGGAGGCCGGATGTGGCCCCCTGAGGCCTTTGGACCAGCCCCAGGCTGGTCCTGCCACCACCGCCGCCCCGCTGCCCCCGCTGCCCACCATGATAATATTGATTATTGTTGTTATTACATGTTCTTGGGGTTTTCTTGGCAAAATCTCTACAGGGGTTTTGCTATGGCTTTTCTGGGGCTGAGAGAGTGTGCATGCATATTTTTTAATTTTTTTAATTTCATTAAATAATTAATTAATTAATTAATTAAATTTAATTTTTTAATTCGGCCCCCCAGTTGTCTGAGGGACAGCAACCCGGCCCCCGGCTCAAAAAGGTTGCCTACCACTGCTCTAGGTCATAGAATCATAGAATCATAGAGTAGGAAGAGACCACAGATTTATTGTCTAGCCCACATCTTACTATCTTGTTTGCAAGAATATCATGGGGAACTTTGTCAAAAGCCTTACTGAAATCAAGATGTGCTATGTCTACTGCATTCCCTTCATCTAGCAAGCTGGTAATTTTATATTTAAAAAAAAAGCGAGATCAAATTAGGTCACAGACACTCTGTGAGATAGGTGAGACTAAGGGGCAGGGGCCTGCACAAGACCATCCAAGACTAAATTGGGTGGATATAGGGATCTTGTTATGTGCTTTCATGTCAATTCCAACCCTCTGATTCTGAAGGATTTTTTGGCAAGATTTATTTCCATTGCTTTGTCATTGCCTTCCTCTGATGCTGAGAGAACATGACTTGACGAAGATCATCCAATGGATGTCCATGTTTGAGTGGAGATTTGAAACCTGGGGCTTTGTCACACTCATTTTTTAAACCACCATAAAAATTTGATAACAGCACCTTTGGCTATACTTATCACACAATGCCATTCCCCTCATCTTCCAATAATGCCTGCACCTTGCCATTGAGTAGGGAAACCCAACAATAAGCTCCCAATCATGCTGGTATAGCAGTAGTCCACAGGTGCCCTGCATTAGTCCCTTGGCAGTTCTGGGATTGCGCAGTCAAATGTTGTCAGTGTCTCCTCCTCTCACCCTCCTCCTCCTTGTCACTATTCCAGAATATCTGGGGGGTTAACTTTCTTTCTTTTTTCTTTTTTAAATCACATTAGCAGAACTCCAGAACTGCATAGAAAAAAAACAACAAAGCACACAGAGACAAATGAAGGGCATGTTGAGTAGGACATAAGGTAGAGAGGTGGGGTTGAGGTCATTGGTGGAAGAAAGCATGAGGGGTCAGCAACATCCCAGTCACACTAATGGAGGGATGTACGATAGGGAGTGCTCACAAAACAGTACCGTATGTCTGATCTTCCCTTCATTGACGCATTTGTGATAAGAACAGGGGTGGTACAATGAAGTCCCTGGTCTCCCAGAGTCTAGTCCAACACTCAAACCACTATACCATGCTAGTTGTCAATCATCTTGTTCCAACACAAATCCAGTATTCTGTCAACTGCAATGCCATCTCTCATGGCATGTCAGGTTCAATCATTGCTGGTCATTTCTCCCCTTTGAATCATTCCTAAAATGCATATGGGGACTCTACTGAGTGGAAGAGAGCAATTTTTGCTACATTTAGCCAACTTGTACAACTGATGGGAAGGGAAATACTCCCCCATCTTTAAATGTTGAGTTCTCTTTCTCATTCCATTTGCCATATAATTGTGGTGGACTTTCAAACATGTTTTAAAGATGTGGCATTTTTAAAACCATGAAGGCATTTCCCCTGTGGACAGAATCAAGAGAATGGCCAGTATGGTTTCTGGGTTCTTTGGCATAACATCCTGAAGGGTTGGTTGTAAAGAAGAAGGATGCCAATGAAAACTAGGATGCAAGTGGCAGGTCACAATTTGGTCACAATTTACTTTCTATGGCTGACAATGCCAGAAGTTCAGCATTTGCATTTGCATTTAAATGCAAAAGTCACAGAATCTCTTTATTGCTGGATTTGATATTGTTGTGAGATTTGGTTGGTGCTCCTACACTTTCACAACTTTAATGGACCTAGCAAAGGAGGGGACTTCTGATATGGATAGAGTCCAAATCTGCTGGATTTTCTCCACCTGCTCTTCCCCTATCACATCTCCTTTGGAATAATCTTGGGGGAAAAGGAGTCTTCACTATTTCGAACCCCTGCTGTTATGTTGGAACAGAGATAGCAGGTACTTTCTCTCCTTATCACAGCTATTACTTTCATTCATGTGAAAATGAAAAGAAGCCACTAAGTACTTTGGAAGCCAGTGCCCCCACCACAAATATAGTGATGTAAATCTTAACAAAGTTATTTCTTGCAGGCAAGAATGAATAATTTTACCATTGTCCTCCTTGCTGCAAAAAAATTATTAAAATTGTGCAGATACTGAAGACTACTCACAATTCAGAACTTTTTATGTGCCAAAAATGCATGGGTTTTTGTGCAGAAAATTGCAAGTTTTGTGCAGAAATGTTACTTTCTGCACAGAAAATGCTGATTTCTTACAGGGAACTTGTTTTCTGAGAAGAAAATAGCATTTTCTGCACAAAAATGTTATATTCTATGCATAGAATGCTGTTTTCTCCCCAAAAAACTTATTTTTTGAGTAGATAGATCATGTGTAACTTTATCCTATATCATGTGTAACTTTAGGATGACAGAGCTATGTCACTGATACAATACACAACCATGTTAGAGAATTCTGACATTGTGCAATGAGGCACCACATATCTTGTTGTGTAACAGGGGCTCCCACAGCACAAAAGATGGAAATATCTTTTTGGCTGGGTGCAGGGCATGCATGATTTTCCAGTGTCCTCCATTCTGTATTGCCATGCCCCCTCCCTTGTGATTGTTATTGTGCAAGGGCAGCCTCTCCCACAAAGTGTGGTACTGTTCTGTATAATGACTCCTATGAAATAACTATGCTGTTTATTCCTCTTGTGAAATAGTCACAACAGCACTGCTATGGCAGTGCTTCTCTCCTCGGAATATGATTGTTGTGCAACATGACAGTTCTAAGCTATGGAACTGTAAACTGGGTTCACAATGCTGTAAATTTCCCACAGAGTGCAACACCATTGTTTTCTACACAGAAGATATTGTGCAGAAAAACTGTTTTGTTTTGTTTGCACTTTTTCAAATATTTCCAAATTTACTTTCCACCCATACCCTGGGGCTATTGACTCCACTGCTGAAGCACCAGTTCTGTGACCAGAGACCTGGCTTCACTTCCTGCACATTCTTTCCATGGAGGGAATTTCAGTTTGTACTTTGACAACCACCTGAGTGCACATGGCTTTATTTTCTTCTTGCTTTCCCTGGATGAGAAGGACAGTGGGAGAGTAAAGCCATATCCCTGGCTACAACAGCAGCTGGTAGCTCTGACTGATGCTTTAGCTGGGTGTCAATGACATCAAGAGAGGATAGTTATGCCCCATGTCATCTGGCCTCTGGTGGTGGGAATCTAGTGCAGCAGCCAAAACTCTTTCCTCCATGTCTGCATTAAAGGAAAGTTGGGGAGTAAAAAAGAAGGTGATTGAGGTGAAAAGAAAATACAGATGATTAGAAGTATGGAACAGAATATAGAGATTTGCTGGAGATGGCACTGGAGGTTGTGATTATAACAAAGATAGCCAAGATGATGAGGACAGAGAAGGAAAAGGAGCACGGATGGCTTGATGTGATGATAGCAGGTAAGGAAGAAAGGGAAAAGATGAGTGTAGAGGAGAAGACAGAAATGATGGTGGAGAGGGATGGAGAATTAACCACCTGTGAGTCAAACCTTGAAAAAATGAGGAGAAGGATGGTGTTGAGGAGAAGGATGCGATTGAAGAGAAGTTACCTAAAGTGATATCATCACATCATATTTCCCATTGTGTAGTGGTAATACTTACAATGTCTGTCAGATCACTGCTAGCCTATTGAGAACTGGTGGATATGGAGACTCTCCGTGTGACATTAACACTCCACACAGTAAGTCTTTCTCAACAATAACAACCATGGTTTGAAGAATTTCTCATCAGTGTGTTATTTTCAGTTGTACCTCTATTGAAGGCCACTCTTGTTTTCTAGCTATTGTTATGAACAGAAACATCAAGTCAAAAACGACGTACTCAGAAATCCATGCTGAATTAAGTAAGGACCACAGGCATAAGAATAAAATGTGATCTCGCTGAAAAATCTTAAACACACAAAGCATCCCCAACTTAAGCTTAACTTTATTAAAATTACTCATGGGACAGAAAAATCATCAGACCAGCTTATTGAACTTGACACTGACTTTCTAAAAAGTCCTAGTGAGCAATTTTCTGTAATGCCTAGTTAGCTCAGCTCACACTATAAAGGGAGAATTCCTGTCACTAATCTGAAAAGTGGTTTGTGGTTGAGGAAAAGGGTTGATCCAGACACCCTAATAGCTACTTGGATTTTGTGGACAACGCATCAATCTATTTAGAGAACTGCTTTATTATTTTAAACACAAAAGTAATTGTCTTGGGAGCTGTTGGTTGTATTCAAAAAGCAAAAATAAGAAAATGTTATATCTATATACAGCTTAAAATAACTAAATCCCTTATGTTGATAGAATGTAAGATTATAGATTTTTCCCCACAGAAGTAACATTCCATAACGTCTCCATAAACAATTACATCATACTCTACCATATTTCACATTAAATTCATGTTTAAGTTCTCTACTGTCATTCTTGGATAATAGGAGAAAAATCCTTTTAGATCTGGCATTGGTAGAACTTGTTGGACAAGTTACTTTTTTGGATCACAACTGTCAGGGGCATCACTAGGGGTTGCAGAGGGGTGCAAAGGGTTTAAGCTGCACCAGATAGCACTAAGGGGAGTGACACCATTGCTTCCGAAACATCTGCCTTTTGGAAGAAATGGGCTGTGGCGTTCACCTGCACCCTTTAAAATGCTGAAGAGATGGTGTGAGTGGGGCAAAGCTTAGTGAGAGGAAAAAGGAGAGGCCCTAGGTTTTTAAAAATTAAAAAAAATAACTTTTAAAAATGTAAAAAAATATTTTTAAATTTTCTTTTAAAACATTACATCTTACAAAATTTTCACTTTAACTACACGAAACTATGTATATGAAAATACATTTAGGGTATGTGTATGTTATTGTAATTTAAAGGTATAATTTTAATTTTGCTAGTTG
>CM034710.1:61394597-61413538 GCA_020142125.1 Phrynosoma platyrhinos
AGGCCTTGCACTTCTAACCCTAGTTATCCATTTCCTGGACATTTTTTTCTCCCTTAAAATGAATGTAAGGATCCCACAGAAAAAGTGCACACAGGTTGAAAACAATAGAAAACAGGGGTGGGCAATTACCTTGATCCAAGGGGCAATTTTATGACCCTGAGATCTGGCGGGGTGAGCTGAACAGTCTGCCAGAAATGCTGTTGGGGAAGACACAAGAATAAGTGACTTCTGGTTTTGAAAAAAAATTCTTTTTAAGTAAATGTTGAGCAGTGTGGAGTGTGTGTGTGCAACCTATTTAAAAGCTGAATTGCCCCTTTGGAGATTTTCAGGACGGGCAACTGCTCTTTATACGGGTAGAAAAAGGGTGGCATAGGGAAGTTGGAGAGGGATCCAATTAACCTTGGGAACTGCATGCAAATCCAGAGTTCTACTTTGTCCTCTCCACTATAAAACAACAACCGTCCCAATGAAAAAATACTAGGGATTATCAACGGGCCAAAGGCTAATTTTTTTAAAAGAAGCAAATGGAGACATATTTTTACAAGCACATGTTGGATATAATTTGAAAACAAAAAGTATATATTAGTTACAGATTATTCAGACCATGTATTTGTGAGTGCTTTGAGGGGTGTGTAGTCATAAGGATTGGCATATAAGGGCTTGTTCCCACTACAAAATAATCCAGTGTGGAAGCCGGGTTAATTTGTGATCGAATCTCTCTGGGGCCATTTACTCCCCTTTTAATTCCCTTTGTCGTTCACACTTGAGAACGGCTGCCATGGAGAGAACCTGAATGCACACAACAACAAATAGAGGATGAGCTGGTTGATAGGAGCTGGCAAGAGCCAGAGCATCCCCCGGAGCACTGGGGCTGCAAACAACAACAACAAATAACAACAACAAATAGTTGAGAATGATATTTTTCCTGTGGTTCTGTCCTCCCCCCTACCATATACTTCTTAGCCTATTATTTTTTGTGTGGACAAAAAATATCAACTCTAATGGTCAGTAGTATAGGATGTTCTTATGTGCCTTCAAGTAGTTTTTGACTAATGGTGACTCCTTCATGGGGTTTTCTTGGCAAGAGTTGTTCAGAGGAGGTTTGCCATTGCCTTCCCCGAGGGTGAGAGAGTGTAACTTTCCCAAGGTCACCCAGCGGGTTTCATGGCCAAGCTGGAAGTTGAACCCTGGTCTCCGGAGTCACAGTCTACAGAGCTCATAGCATGCCCAAATAAACTGGCTTACCTTTGCTAGCTTCAATCTTCTTCCAGGAGAGCCCTGGATGTTATCATACGTAAATTGCCACCGATTTAGCTGCAATGCCACCGACCAAGTCGGACTTGGGCTGAAGCCACACTCAGCTGGCACTTTTTCGAAGTCAGAAGTTTTCGACTTCTAAAATTTGGTGGCTGAACATGGCTTTCAACTGAGTCTGACCTAGGCTGTATTTGGCTGGTGGCATTGTGGCTAAATCTGCAGCAATTTACATGATAACATTTGGGGGTATCTCAGAAGAAGATTGAAGCCGGCAAAGGTAAGCCAGTTTATTTGGGCATGCGATAAGCTCCTCAAACCAATACACCACATGATAGAAAAAGAAATTTCCTACTTGATTTTTTAAACAGCTTATCCAAGTAGGCCTAAAAATCTTACAACAAATTTCTGTTCAATGGGATGCTAATGTGGTATGGTGTGTGCAAGAGTAGTTTTTGGTCTCTATTTAAAACTAATGGAGACTTTTTAGCCAACTTCTCTTTAAAAAACACACAGTTAAGCATAGCTTATCTTTCTTGAAATTAATCTCTTTCTTTCCCTTCCATAAATTTTAAAAATTCATAAAGCAAATATAATAAATTTCTATTGAATAACTGGCTTAAGCCAAAATGGGATTTATTTTTTCTAAAGTTAAGTTCAGTATATTTAATTTAAATGCAGGTGTAAATTGATTTTACAACCTTTAAAATCAAATAAAGATTGTCAAAATTCAAAAGTTGCAAAGGTATGCCACTCCTTAAATACATAGGTTCTACCAATAAAAAGACAGAACACCAAGTCATAAGGGTATGATCTGAAGTTTTCCCCAATAAGATTTTTGTTCCTGCAAGTGTTAAGAGAAGGTTAAAACAGATATTTTTACCAGTGTCTTTTCCAATATTCCTTGCCACTAACATGGCTGGGATCCACATCCATGTATATGCATGAAATTCAGGTTCAAAAAACAAGACTATCATCTCAGTTAAAACAGATTTACGGGTAGAAGGAGGCAACAACTCCAGAGCTGAGTTATTGCTCATTGCAAAATAACAAGACCAGGAAATCAAGGAAACATTGCAGGCTTACCATCTGTTATAAATCTTTAAAATTATTCCTCCAGCAACCAGAATGATATACTTGATCCTATAGGCCTTCTGAGCCTCCAAGCTACATGCTCAGATAAATACACACAGGTGCACCCAGACATTTTGATTTGAAAATGTGAAGTCTCCAATGAATCTTCTTTACTTGATTTGTATAGCAGATGACTTATCCACTAGCTCTGTTAGCTCACGAAACTCTGTTTGATATTCTGGGTTTTATACCCTGAAACGTGATAGTACTGCAATTCAGAGGCAATCCATATAAAAATGAACAGATACATTCAGGTATGCACTACTGGCATATTTTAGTAGTGATACAAAAATACCATCTTAAACCAAAGGTAGAACATAACTCTTGACTTGGTTCATCTTTGCTTGGTGAATGAGACAATCTTTTAAAAATTGCTGGACATTCTTAATTTTACATTTGTGTCACTCAGAGAGATCTTGTAAATTTTTCAGACTTTTTCTTTTTGCACAATTCTTTAAAATACACAAAATGGAAAATTGTGTTAAGTGCTTTGTTGCTTGGAGTAATAATAGTAGTAGCACTGGGTGAGTTGTTGGCGTCTCTTATTAATTTGCCTCACATTTTGGGCTGGCTGAATGTGTGCAATCAGCTTTACAAGAAAGAAATGATAATAGTTTTGCACAGAGATAAGAGCTTTGTGCAAATTATATTTTGCACAAACAATTACTGGAACTATCTTTCTGTCTGTCTATCTATCTATCTATCTATCTATCTATCTATCTATCTATCTATCTATCTATCTATCTATGTTTCACACTGGAAATGAGATCTCTGAAGCAGGCTGGAAAATTCCCAAGATGTTGCCTCGCCATGTTGAATCAACAGGTCTCACCTAGAATCTTGAGAATGGTGAGATTTCTTCATATCTCTACACATAAACTAGAGATAAAGTATTTGTGAATCAACAACATAATGTATATGGTTTTTAAAAAGTCGACTGTGGGCCTTTGTAGACTGCCAGAAATAGTGCAAATTGAGTCTACTTTAAGGGTTAGGGTTAGTGCTAGGCAGTAATGGGAATTGTATTGTTTTTCTGAGACATTGAGCCTTCTCTTTCAGAGAGCTCTGGTGCCACAATAAACTACAGTTCCCATGATTCCTTAACCATAACCCTAACCCTAACCCTTAAAGTGGACTCAATTTGCACTATTTCTGGTAGTCTGCAAAGGCCCATTACCTGTCTTGAAGTAAAACTATGGAACAGTCTAAAGTGAGATGATCCATACTGATTCACAGCTGCTAAATATTTCAGTGGGTAGCAAAGTGTTTTGTGTGTGTGTTTGTGTGTGTGTGTGTTTAGAAAGGTATATAACTTTTTTTAAAATGTTGCTGCAATTTCTGGAAAAATGTGGTTTCTCTAATTGAAGGCTACATAAAAGAGAGCCCTTTCAGACATCAGCTGATTAGTCATTGCAGGGTGGGTCACTTCTTTCTATCATTTAATGTCCGGTAATGTTGTGCAATTTACAAGAGATCCAACCCACATTTCATGTCATGCTGAGACTAGGCAGCTGGAAAATTAATTTCAGGCCACAGTATTCTTTTCTTTGTAGCTGAAGAAAACAATACCTCTTCTGCTAGCTCAGGCCATCCTAGAATAGTTTAAGGTACTGTGAGGCTGTCTGCATAGAACTATTAGCATTATTCTTACCAGACCTAACACTACCAGAAGTCTAGGATATGTTTCCATCCCATGAGCTCTGAAAAGGTGCATCATAGAATCAGAGAGTTAGAAGGGACCAGAAGGGACATCCAGTCCATCCACCTGCTATGTAAGAATACACAATTTAAATGTGTCCTGAGATATGTCCATCTAAATCCTCCAGGAACAGAAAATTCCCCATCTGAGTCTATTCTACTGCCAAATTGCTCTTATAGTCAAATAGGTCTTCTTAATATTTAGGTGGAATCTTCTTGTAACTTGAGTACACTGGTTTGTGTCCTAGACTCCAGATCAGCAGAAAGCAGTCTTGCTCCATCTTCTATTTGACATACCTTTAGGTATTTAAATGTGGATGTTGTATCACCTCTCAATCTTCTCCAAGCTAAACAACCTGGCTTTCTAAGTTTTTCCTCATAGGACTTGCTTTCCATACCTCTTTGCATTTTGAGGCCCTCATCTGGACATGTTCCAATTTGCCAATATTCCTCTTGAATTGTGGTACCCAGAACTAAACACAGTATTGATAATGTATTAACCAATTACTATATAAATACTGTAGCAATCATAAAGGATCAGTAGAAGGAACCACTAGACTTTTTAGGTCAGGGGTCGGCAAACTACAGCCTGCGGGCCGAACCCGGCCTGCTGAGGCCTTCAAACCGGCCCATGGCCGGTCCTGCCGCCGCACCTGCGCCACCGCATGCACGCCGCCGCTGTCGTTGCTGCCGCTACGTGCATGCGAGTGCAGGGCGCCATTTTGCCTTCCAAAATGGCGGCCACACTTGCGCATGCATGTGCACGACGCAACGCCATTTTGCCTTCCAAAATGGCACCCGCCCTCGTGTGCATGCGTGCGCAAGTGCGGGCACCATTTTGGAAGGCAAAATGGCACCAGCCTCATGAGCACATGTGCACGATGCTGGTGCCATTTTGCCTTCCAAAATGGCGCCTGCAGTCATGTGCATGCGTGCGTGAGCGCAGGGCACCATTTTGGAATACAAAACAGCGCCAGCATCATGAGCAGGAAGGCAAAATGGCACTTGCGTCATGCTCATGCGCTTGCAATTGCAGGTGCCATTTTGCTTTCCAAAATGGTGCCCCGTGCTCACGTACTCATGCACACCATGGCGGGGTAGAGTGCGCATGCATGCGTGATTGTGCATGCGCCTCCACCACCATTCCCCCCCCCGAAGATCTGGGGACACCGGAACTGGCCCCATCCTCCAAAAGTTTGCCGACCCTTGTTCTAGGCTGTGGTAAAGGAAAGCCAAGTTCCCCTAGTAAATACGTAAGAGCCCTGCTGGATTAGACCAAAGGCCCATCTAGTCCAGCATTATGGTCTCACAGAAGCCAAGTAGATGGCTTTGCAAAGTCTACAAGCAGAACATTTGTTTAATAATGCCCTGATGCTTGTGTTCCTCGAAACTGGTAATCAGAGGTATACTCATTCTGAGTATAGAGGTACTATCTAGCCACCATAATTTCCAATCATTGATAGTTTTATTCCCCATGAATTTGTCTAGTCTCCTTTTAAATCCATCCCAGCTGGTATTCATCAAGAATGGTAGGAAATTGCATGGTTGATTGTGTATTCCTGCATGTCAGGGAGTTGGATGGGATGGCCCCTAAGGTCTCTTCCAACTCTATGATTCTATTATCCTTCTCATACAACAATTTCTATATGACTATATAAGAATGGGCATATTATTTATTGATTTATTTCTATCCCACCTTTGTCCAATTTGGGAAACAGCTTACAACAAATTTAAAACCATATCTTTAAAAATCCACAAGATACAAAAGTTAAAATATTAATTAATCAAAACAGTTTAAACCAGCCTAAAACATGTATCATATGAAAACTAGACACAGAAATGTAGAATTCAAAGATATAGCTGTGTTAGTCTGTAGATTCAATATGTAAAGAGATCTTCTGGCACCTTTGAGACTAACTGAAATAAATAAATAAATAAATAAATAAATAAATAAATAACAAAGCATGAGCTGCCAACTTCTTTATTTCAGTTCTCAGAGGTGCTACAAAATCTCTCTACATACTGATTCTACAGACTTCATTGATTTTCATTGATGTTATTTCCCGTTTTCCATTGTATGTTATTATTTAGGGTGAGCTGCAATGAAACCCTTTACACAGTGCATTTGTTTCTTCAAAAAGTATGCCAGGAGTCTGGATCGGGTATGCAGTGCGGCTGAGTTGGGCACGGAGGTGTGTATAAGATCCATTTTCACTTGTTTAAGCCCCTACCCAGCCCATACCCAGATTGGTGGAAAAGAGGTGTGTGATTATCTCTTTTGTCTCAAAGGTACTACAAGATCTTTCTAGTCACAGAGAATTTTAAAAAGTTCAAACCTTCCAACTTGCTACTCAGCAAGACTACCAATAAAGGGGGAGGGTGGGGACACTGTACTTCTGGTCTAAAGGGCCAGCCATGATAAAATTGTTGTGGCTGCCTTGGGGCCTCCTACCAAGCAAACAAATTGCTCCTCCTTCCATTCCTCCATTTCAAATAGGGGCTCATCAGCCCTCTTCCTTTCCACACTCTTGTTTCTATGGCTCAGTTCTTTTGCTTCTTTAGCATTTTGCTCAGATCAGACCTTCTCCATCTCCTTTCTTCCAAAGAAATCCATAAAACAGTAGAAATTAGAACAAGCTAGTCAACATAAAACCATGCAATGCTATTTTCCCCAATCCTCACCTTCTCTTGAGGCATTCTAGTCTTATTACATCTGACAAAGAGAGAGAGAGAGACCCTACCCACTAAAGAATTCTAACTACCGTACATTGGGAACTTGCCATCTGCAGGCTTGCCATCCATGGATTTGAGCATCTGCAGATGCAAGCTCCCTTGTCTCAAATGTTGATGCATGCACATCATGCTGCCATTAGGGACAATAGAACTTGAGGTCCCAAGTTTTTTCATATCTGCAGGGGGGAGCGGTCTGCAGGGGTGGATACAAAGGTCTGACTGTATTTAAAATACCCAGTTTGTTTCAGTGTTCTGCTAACCAAGCCAATCTATGAAGGTTAGCCTTCTCTTCATTAGGAGAGAGGAAAACTTAAGAATTAATTAACATAGCACACTTCTTCTAAGATCGTCTTTCACGCACACATTTAGCACTCAAAAAGCAATGATAAAAATAAAGGGGAAAGTAGGGCTCTGAACTTTCTCCTATGCTCTGCTTTTCCTCTGCTGTTCTAGAATGCCCTTTTAGATCACTACAAGGCAGCAAGGCTCGCACAGCACAGCCTAGCCTACTGAATTTTGAAAAGCTGGGCACAGCTAGGTTGGCTGAGAGCTTGAATGCTGTACAAAGATGTTTAGCTATAGGCATTATTAGATGCATTATTTAAAGTTTCAGTGCAAAGGGAGTTATTAGTGGGTGCATGGTCCCAGTGTCCTCTCCAAAGTTACACAAGAAGAATTTTTCTGCCTCCTTTGGGAATTATGGAGCTGGGCACAAGGATGATGTATCAATCATCATGAGTGATAGAAGAGATGCCATTAATTTCTCTGCTGGCCAAAAATGTAGTGCTGAACCTAGACTGAACAATTGCTGTCTACTTTGTCTGAGTGTGGATAGCAGAAAGAGTGTTTTAGCACTGGGCGTTCTTCCACTTGCTTGTGGGTGGCATTCCTAAAATTAATGATAATTTTTTCTCTGCTTGCAAGAGGATAAGGAACTGAGGGAGAACAAATTATTAATATATAAAAACTTTTTGCCTCACCTAGAGAGTACTTCTGCATCCCACTGATGGTACAAAGACCACTGTTTGAAAGATGGCTCAATAGTGTTGAGTTAATCAATATTATTTTTGTTCCATGTCTTAAATATGATGCATTCAGTGGCATTCCCCAGCTTCACAGCTGTATGCAACAACTAGTCATGTTCAGCACTACACTTGTCCCTCACCATCCGTGGACTTGCCATCTGCAGTCTTGGTCTTTTGCGGATGGAAAACAGCGAGGAACGAAATGGTGTGCATGCAGGAGCACACAGCCATTCTAACCATGGGGCTCAGTATTTGTGATATTTCTGATTTGTGGGGGTGGTGGTGGTCCAGAATGGATTCCCCGCGAATCAGAAGGGACAATTGTATTATTAATTAATAATTTATTTTTATACTGATAGTTAAGTGAATTGACTAATGATGGTAATAGTGTCAAGAGGTTTTTTTTTTTTTTTAATAGTTTGGGGAAAGGGAGGGGATGCTCCATTGCCTTTAACAGTAACAGCTGTAGGAGTAAGGAGGTTTTGCCCAGAATAAACTAGAGGGATGATTCACCATGTCTGCAACTTTAAAAAAAACAACAACACTTAAGTTTCCTCTGCTTCTAACATGTCTGAGTCAGCAAAAAAATCTTTGAAGTAGTGTTGCCTCTTCTCCCCTTATTTTCAGTTAGTTTCATTATCAGCTTTACCTTACTGGAAAATGCCATTTAAAGACATTATCTCCACGATTCCATTTATTGACCCTGCCTGGAAAATACTTTCATTATGTAACCAATATTACTATCTATCTGTGAACTACAAATTCTGTTAGTATCCATATGTAACCCCTTCTAGTCTCATTGTAACTCCAGCTTTATACTGGTTATAGGCGGACATTGCTCCTGATCCACTACTTTTTGCTAAACCCTATCCTAGAATCATCAGCTTTGCCTATGTTACACTGATTCTTAGTTTTGCCAATAATTGATACTTACCAGAGATGGGTACTTCTCAGTCCTGGATATTCTTCCTTGATGTTTGTTTTGTGGGCTGTGGTTCGCTCTTTGGCCTTGGTTCACCTATACTTCCAGTCCTGCCATTACAACCAACATTCAGATTCTCTGAATATATGTCTGAGAGAGCCAGTTGGTCAAGCATACTAGGTAAACAACTTCTTCTTTAATGGACATTGATTGGCACCATAGCCATGGCTTTTTCAGCCAAAGCTATCTTAGAACAGCCAATAACTCAATGAACAGACAACATTATAGCCAACAGCAGTTTGAGAAGGCCCACTTCAGCCAGAATATCTGCTTCCTCTGCCAAGTTTACTGTAAACAGACAGGGGCTGGCAATGGTAGGTGATGGTGGCAGGCAGTACTGTCAACAACTACCACTGCTGAAAGCTATCCAGTTTTAGTAACCCATTTCTCTGTTAGATTGTGCTGTGAAAAAATGCTCCTGGCATTAAATAATAATAATAATAATAATAATAATAATAATAATAATAATAATAATAATAATAAACAATAGTTACTATCATCTTCATGACCTACAATGATTCTTGGTGCCACTCTTGATGTAGAGCACATTGGAGGTAGGTCCCAGAAGCTTGGAAATAATCCAGATGGAGGCATAGCGCTTCTCTCCATAATATTAGACTTTGACATTTTAGTTACATTAAAAAGAAGACAGGCTGGTCTCAGCTGTGTTATGTTTCTTAGGCCCAGTGAGCCCTGGCATTGGCCTCACCATGTCACTTGCTGATGCTGGACTATATTAGCATCTATGATTTGGAACTAAGTTGCTATAGGTTGAAGTTAAATAAATTAGAGTTTGATCCATCAGAATTTCATGCAGGCAGCAGGCCCATAAGTTTCCTGATTCCCTCTAGGAAGGAGTATGGGGATATTAGCATACCAAAAAAACCCTGTATTGTATATGGGGTTTCCATATTTTCATATCTGAAGTCAGGCATGTTCTTATGAGGTCACAATGACCTTTCGAACACCAGGAAGTTTTCCCATGGGAAGGGCACAATGAGCCAAAGACTTGTGGAGGACCCAGGTAATACCAAGATAAAGGTTAAATAGGTTTGCTGATTGCTTCATCCTCCCCTGAGACTTTCTCCATATCCGCTTGATCTGGAGGCAAAGGAGGTCCCATTGCACTAAGGCGAAGACCAGTTCTCCCACCTACTGCCTGCCATGTTCCCAGCCAATTTCCTAATCTACCTATTTTGGGATTGTCTTTCATCCAATCACTGTTTTGTTGATCTGAAGTTAAGACCACCAGTCAGGATTGCCCTTTTTGCCAAATCCATGTGAAATCATGGGCACTATTATTCTGGGCAAAACCTCTTTTTACTTCATGCGAAAATGTTAAGTACCCCTTGAGGCTAGGATATCAGCTATAAATATGAGCCCCAGCTCTAGCCCTGAACATGCACAAAGAGCCTCTTCCACTCACTCTGCCAGTCTCAAGTGCTGTCTGAATCACAACCAACTTTCCATGGATTCCTCTTCAGAACTGGCATGTATCACCTCTCTACACCCCTAACCCTCCACTATCCAATATCAGTACTTCTATTTTGGTTAGCCTTGTATGGTGTTTCTTCTTGAATTGCTATTGTGTTTTTGGTTTCAGTCTTGCATATTTCTGAATAAAAATCTTTATTCAGTAGACTTGGAGTCCTCCTGAAGTTAGTACTGGTATACATAGGTGAATACGATCCTCAGTTTACCCAAACTCTCACAGGCCTTTGAGCTAAACAATTCCACCAACATTTAAGAAGACACTGAAACAGTTGGTGGGGACCCAAAGTCTTCCCCCCACCCACACACACACAATTGTTGGTCAAATGCTTTGCATGCAGAGGATCCCAGATGGGGCTGAGATTCTGGGAAATAAAGAGTTTTATCTGAAACTCAGAATTATTGCCAGATAATATAGACACTAAGATGAGACAAGGCAATAGTTTTGTTGGGAGGGGACAGAGGCAGATTAAAGTCAGGGTTTGGAAGATGAAGGAAAAAAGGTAAGGTACCTTCATCCCACTTGATGGGGCTTTATGGTATCTCACCCTGCTTCAAGATCTGTTCAGTTCCTTCCCAGATCCAAACTGGGAACCCTAAGTCTAGGTCAGTATAAGCACAGTGACATGCATCCATACTCAGTGGTCCTTGGGGACAGGGGCTCTCTTGATTGTAATGTTTATTGCCTCAATTGTTTCAGTTGGCCCTATGTAATCCTCTGCCTGATAGCACTGTGTATTATGTTTCCTACTTCAATATGTAGTATGCCAGCTGTGTGGCATTTGGAGACTGACCCGTTCCTTCTGCTAAATGGACCCCTACATAGCTTCCCCAGAGTTTCCTGGAGGTACTGCTGAAAAGGCAGCTTCCTTATGCTGCTACAGATTTGATGCAGTTCTTGCAAAAACATTAGCATCTCCTAAAATAAAAAGAAGAGAGAAAAGGAAAGGGGAAAAAAGGTTTGTGGCACATTCAAAGAGAACAGATTTATTTTAGCACATATTTATGTGGATTACAATCCATGTCCTAAAATGCATTGAAGTTCCTTGGATGCATGTGTTCTTCCAGCTGGCCACAAGATGTTGCTGTGAAGCTGGATTCTGGTGGCAACTTTGATGCAATTTACCTGCTCGCTCTCCTGCACATACTTTACAGCTCCTGTGGTGGTGGGGGTCAGGTCCCTATCTCTGATCCTCCCCTCAAAACAACAACAACAACCATTTAGCCCTTCTAGTGGAAGTCAAAATGGATTTCTTTTCCTATCCCTAACCAGAAGCTCAGATTAAATAGAAGTTCCTTGAACTTCAAGATAAGTTATTCTGAGCCATAGGCAACCACCATAAAGTTCCCAGAGGAACGATACCAAGCTATAGCAAATGCTGTCTTCTCACTGTTGTTGACACTTAGCAAAGAGTTTCTTTGACTCTTTAAGTTTTCTTACTCAGAGATTGCAAGTTACTAGTTAGAAGCAACAGGCTATTTCTAATTGATTCATTCCCCCCACCCCCTCAAAAAAATATCAGTGGTATAACTACACTACAGCTGTAACTTAAAGAAGGATAGCATTACTCATCTTGCAACAGAACTCTAACTTTATGTTGATTTTAAAGTTACAGAATGTGTGGCCTCGTGAAAGAACGGAGACGGAATATCATGTGGTGCAAGTGCTTTTGCCTCCCACAGCCTGTGTGCACCATGCATCCTCTTAAAAAATGTAAATCCTCACTCATCCAAAAGTTTCCAAAGGCTTTAAACCTGGGGTGGGCATGGTACAAGAGATGTCTCCAGATCATGCTGTTCCCTAAAGTTTTGCATTAACGCTTTAGTTACCTGGCAGTAAGTCAACACATACTTATAACTGCAGAATTAATGCAGTTTGACAATGTTTTACTGCCATGCCACAACAACCTACAAACCCCAGGATTTCATAGGATGGAGCCATGACAGTTAAAGTAGTGTCATACTGCATTAATTCTTCAGTGTGTCAGCGCCAACGTTGTACTTGTATAGGCAAGATGTCATCATGCCATATCAGACAAGGATCTGTTCATTATGACAAGTTTGGGGGAAGTTTGTGTTTTCAAGGAAGGACTTTTAATAGTATTCCTGTACTGCTTTTTGAATATTTTTTTCTAAATTTCTATTTTAAAATATATATATATTTAAAATTACTTTAATGCTCTAGATAGTTTAATTACATGTTAACAATAGTCTTAGGCATGCTTGTAACCTATGTGGTACTTGTTTTAGTTTTTTTATGTTATCTTGCATCCCAGTGGAAGTAAAAAAAGTGGGATAAATAAAACAAATAAATAAAATACAGTTGGAAAAATATGAACACATTTCTACATGAAAAAGAAAAAAGGTCAATGTCATGTATATGTGTGTTGTTACTTTATCATGCCTTCAAGCTGAATCCAACTTATGGAGACCCTGTCATAGGGTTTTCATGAAAATATTTGTTGAGAGGTTTGCCATTGCCTTCCTTTGAGATTTAAGGTTGCGAGTATGTGAATGGGTTTCTATAGCAGGGCAAGGATTCAGCTTCTGGTCTCACAGAGTTCCAATCCAACAATGAAATCACTACACCACGCTGGCCTATATACGCACTCACAAATTGGAATGAACTTTGAAATGGAAATGGGAGAAGCTCAACATGCTAGTTATGCAGTGTTTTCACACTGCAATTTCACATCATAGATTTCCATATTCAGCATTTTCAGTCATCAGATGTGTGCGTGTACTTTCATGCACACACATGCACCCATGCCTACAGACTTCACATGTGTCTGTTTGCAGAAACAATCTATATCCAAAATGTGACAGTTTGAGTGCTCTGATAATACATCCTGATAGTAGACATACAGCAAGCACATAATCAAGCCAAGTGAGGTCTACACAACAGACCTTGACAATAGTCACTTGCAGCCAATCAGTTCCGTTTATATAAATGGAGTGTAAGCTCATCCAGTTAACATGACATTCAACTTTTCATACTACAATATGTGATATAATTGTGGTTTAAGATTAATTTTATTGGAGGTGTAAGAATGAGAAGAAAATGCTTGGAGAACTGTATTCTTCCACTTTTTTTGTTCAACTCTTTATTCTCTTAGATCAAAACATCTTATAGGAATCTCACAGGAATAACTGACTTTGTACAGGAAATGCTTTTAAAAAAATAGTCTTGAAGAAAGTGGTTGTCAAGTTACTCCTAAGGAAGTAAGGTCCCTCGGCCTGGAAGACTTGTTTTAACCATCAGCCATTCACTGATCTCTGGCTTTGGGGAAAGTACTTAAACATTCTCGGGTGGCACTTATTATCTAGATCCATTTAAATTAGTTTCCATTCTGATTTGGATATTGAACCTACCTTTGTTGGATGATGTATGTTAGAAGCATAAATGTGTTCAATACTATTAATGCTTTCAAGTCTCTTGGCAATTTTTATTATCATTTGCCATGGTATCTTCATCAAATGTTCAGAATGGAGATGAGGCATTATGATCTAGTGGTTCTGGTCCCAGACGGCTAGCCAATTCTAGAAAATGATGCTGGACAGGTATTGTTCCTGGATATTTGGAATTAAAATTTTCTGCAAGGCTATTGTTTTGTCTCCAATATTATTCAACATCTGCATAAAATAGCAGAATGATATCATCTAGCATTTTGGAGTGAGATGTCATTAGTACAGTTGGCCTCCCACATTTGCGGGTCTGACATTTGTGGATTTGATTATTTATGGATTATTTGCTGTCCTATGCCATTTTTAATAAGGACTGGAAGCTTCACGAGACTGAGATTATCACACAGAGAATAAGGATGGGAGCAAAACAGGTCGCTCCCATCCTTATCCCATCCTTATCGTGTGATTGCCGCAAAGATTATCACATACATTGTGCTTATCTCATCCTCCTGTCAGTAAAGTGGAATGGTTCTGTCACTTTTTTTTAAACAGGAGTTTCTGTTAATAAAAAGTGATGGGACCATTCCACTTCACTGACAGGAGAAGGACAAGATAAGCATGACATGTGTGATAATCTTTGCAGCAATCACACAATAATGCACAATAGGGACCAGATAAGGATGGAAACGATCTGCTTCGCTCCCATCCTTATCCTCCATGTGATAATCTTCAGAGAGACTGCAAATGAGGCTTGTAAGTCCCTTTTAAAAATGGTGTAGGGCAGCAGAGAACATGGTGGCAAGTCCCGCCACCAGCTCATTTCTGCCTTGCAAAGGAACCCTGCTGCCTCAAAGGCATCCATGGTGGGTTGAAGCTGTCAATCATACATATTGTGTAAGTTAACTAAGGTTTGGGAGGCCCTAGAGTTATTCATGGTTTTCCCACTTTTGTGGGGGTCCTGTGTCCCCAACCCCAGCTAAAGTGGAGGGCTGACTGTATATTCTACTTTTCCTTTACATTTGACTCAGATGCGGAGAAGAATATGTTAAACCAATATCTGAGATCAGTAATAGATTGGGTGAGTGCCAATAAAATGAAGCTCAATATAGAAAGAGAAATGTACTAATCATACCTAATTCATCCAACATGAAATATGGTATTAATTTCCTTTTGGATAGGATTGTGTTTCACTCAAATGAACAAGATTGCAGCCCCCCCCCCCCCCCCCCCCCATTGATCTTTTGTGCCTTTCTGAGTACGGGAATCCTCTTCATCTTTGTTCAGATGCTCCCAGTACTTTGAGATAAACTAGGTGGTGATAGGGACCTTTTCAATTGTGGCATCTTCTTGTGGAACTCTCTTTCCCAAAGAGGTATTTCGGTATTGATTTATTCTAGTTTCAAGTAACATGGGTCAGCAAAGCTTTCAGGGGACATACATAAATACAGAATAAAATACAGTAGACTCTGTTTAATACAGTAATACATGAAGATCAGCCATCAGCACAGTTTTAAATATTTAAGACTAAAATATGAAAAAGAAATAATACCAAAGTGATAGAAAAATATCCATGGAGGGAAATGCTCAGCTTCTATATAAAACCTGTTTTATTGTACTGTCCAAACATTATGCTATGCAAACACCCTCAAGGAGTGAGAAATCCAGGCTCAGTATTAGCATGTTATCATGACAATCTTATGCATGTCTACGCAGAAGGAAGTCCCATTGAGTTCAATGGAGCTTACTCCTTAGTCAGTGGGAATAGCCTTGCAGCCTTAGTATCCTAACAAAAGTATCCAACAAAGCTTTCCTGAGAGAGAATTTATATATACAGAACAAGAGAAATACAGAGTAAAAAGCCCCATGTCTCCATAAAGAACAAATAATAATAGTAAGGAAATAAATGACTATAAGAATGAATGAATAAATACATTTATTCTTTAGTTCATTCTTTTATCAAGATTCCTCTTTCACAAGCAAAGTGTTTCATCATGCCATCATAAGGAAATTACAGATTATTCCAATTTTGCCGCCTTCTTGTGAGTGTATTTGCTGCAGTCAAGACCAATGAAACTCCCAGAGCATGTTGTGCTTCTGTGTTCTTTTGGCTCTGTGTGTCCCAACCACACAGGCAAACGCTGCTTCTGTCACCTTGTCAGCAGGGATCAGACAGTTTGAGCTTGCCAACTCTCTGCCCTGAGGTTACTCAGACGCAAAGCCAGTAATTACTGTAACACCACAAATTAAAATTCTTCCACCACAGTTACAAATTCTCCAGGGACAAAGAGGTAGCTGACACAGCTCCACCATGGAGGTGCATATCAAAGTCTGAAGCTGAGGGGTTGGCTAAGAATAATTGGGCAGTTGGCTGTGAAAATGAAGTGCATGATGCAAGGAAGAAATCACAGAGCATGCCAGTTAAAAGAGATGATAGAGAAGCATTACTTCTAAAAATGCAAAAGGATAGCTGCTTAAGAGATTTGTTAATAGTGCTTCTATGTGAACCCATAATGTGATCTGGCATTAATCTATATTGTGGGAGGATTTAACTAGGTATGATCTTCTCTTCTGAACCATGTTGGACCTCTGTTGTATAATATAACTAAAAGGGATATAAAAGTTTTTGCTAGTCTCAGGTTAGTAGGTTTCCCTCTTTGAGAAAGGCTTGCCTTCCCATTCAGAATCAAATTGCTACATCTATCTGTTGGTGGGAAAGCAAATTCTAACACTAAATTCTCTGTGTGTTCCTTCTTAGCACCTTGTTTCAGCTTCCATTTTGTTATATCTGGGAAGGGAAGGGAAGGGAAGGGAAGCAGAGACTTATCAGCATATGACACGATCAATAGCAGATTGTAGTTTGCTCCACCGACCTTCACTGTTGACACAAAGGAATGGTCCCATCTGCTTTTTAGACAGCATGGGACCTTTGGAAAATGCTAACACACTACCCTCCTCTGGGTCCTTCTAGTGAGTCTAATCATACCCTCACTGTACTGTCCTTTCTATTAGCTACGTGAGCCCAAAGAATAAGAAATGTACTCCAACAAACACAGAGAATGTGTGGCCTTCTAAGAAGCTGAGGGACCATAATTCCCACCAGTTCTACAGTGTATATCTGATGCAGGGAAATCATGGGAACTGAAGAAGAAACAGAAGAAACCTCTGCTGCACAAGGACTACTATCCTACTTCAGATCCAGAAGGGAGCAGCCTGTCTAGTGGCATGAAGTCTTGGCCATATTGGAAATAATTCCCCCAGCACAGGTAGTGTAATTATGGGGGCCTTTGGATGTTGTTGACCTGCAGTCCTCATGAGCCCTAGCCAAAGCAAAGCAAAGCAAAGCAGCTTATTTATATACCGCTTCATATCACGCTATGGGATGTCTAAGCGGTTTACAACTGTGAGCTGATTGCCCCCCAACAGTTGGGTTACTCATTTTAGCGACCTCGGAAGGATGCAGGCCTGAGTCAAGCCTCAGCCCTGGCTGAGCCCTCAATGGTGAGGAATGTTTGGAGCTTCCATCCAACAACAAGTGAACTGTTGCACAATACTTTGTCTTAATATATCCTTTTCCTTTCTCACTGATAGTTGGCTCCAGAGCTTGAATTCTGAAAGGGTCAGGCAAGATCTTGCTGTTTTTCTTCCATGATTTTAGCTAGTGTTAAATAAACAGCACCATGATGGTTGAATTCATCCTCTACTCTCTCTACCTGACCTCCCAACCTACTGTGGGAGAAGCAGGTATTTTTCAAGGGTGTATCTTTTCCTTCCAAGGACTGGGGATACAACTCACTATGTGAACACTAGTTTTCAAATGTTCATGATACCCTAGTGTGCATTATTGCTGCTACTGCTGCCATGATGAAGGGAGGGGGAGTCCAGTTCAAACAGTGTGTATAAGTGATGAGACGTACAATTGTTCAACTACAACAGTCAAGAATATTCAGCACTATTTTGACAGGAAAAGAATTATGATCAACATTGGTTAGGCATAGTTAAGAAGTCTTTTTTGGCCAATATTTGGGCATTATGATGTGCTAAGAGAGTTCTTTATATATTATTATAGTGACTGAGGACTTGGATGAATCCTAATACTTGGATCATGTAGCTCCATGTCCTCTTCCTGCCCGCAGCAACTGTCCAGCCTTGAGGGCTATTGCTAGAGCCATTTGCTATTCCAGCAGGGGAAAGAGAGAAGAAGTGATTCAGAGGAGGAGGAAGTGGCTGATCTAGTCTGTGATGGGAAATAAAATGAGGATGTTTTTTTAGATAGAGCATGCCCTCAATTCCTTTTCATTTTCAGTGTAGACCTGACACTTCCTCCTGAGTCAACTCCCTCTCATAGAAGCTTATCACATTCACAATTAAAACATCTTATCTGAGCCAGTTTAAAATTTAAAACAGGCAACATCCTGATCTTATCATAAGAATTTGCCGCCTGGTCCAGCCCTGCTTGCAGGAATGCTCAGTGTGCCTCTTTTCGAAGCTGGGAGTTTTCTGGCTTAAAGAAATGGCCACCGTAGCACCCCTGTGAGCAGGGATGGACCCAGGTGGCAAATTTGGTGGCTAAATTCTTGTGATAAGATCAGGATGCCACTCATTTTAAATTTTAAGCTGGCTCAGGTAAGACATTTTAACTGTGAATGCAATAAGCTCCCTAGTAAGCAGCAGCAACATCATCCTACCAGGGCTTGGTGTTGGACAAGGTGAAAAGGGCTAAATAATAGTTCCATGTGCCTTGTCAAAAAGACACATACATTCATGTAACCAGACTTTGGTATGCATATCTCGTGCATAAGTTTGCAGCTTACATTTATGGTCTACCTTTTTTCCACTGAGGAACTGAAGGCAACATATATGGGGCTCCCTGATTATCTTTCAACCAGGCACTGACCAGATCCAGGCCTGTTTATCTTTAGCAAGTTTCCCTTCAGTCACAATCATGGACCTCTCGCTATCCCTCCTCCTATTTGGAGTCATCAACAGACATTGCACTGAACAGCAGGGCTGGCCCAAGATATTTTGCACCCTGAGATGAAGAACACAGTGATGCTCACTCACGTTCTATATACAAACTACTCCCATTCTGGATACAAAATAGAGTGAAACTTTAGTCAACACTGATGACAGGACAGCATCCTCCAGTGCACCAGAGGCAATAGGATGGCTTAGAGTGGCACATGGCATGGGACAGAGATAACAGGGCAGACAGCTCTTTC
>CM034710.1:61413638-61435146 GCA_020142125.1 Phrynosoma platyrhinos
GGACAGCAACCTGGCCCCCGGCTCAAAAAGGTTGCCTACCCTTGGTTTAGTCTATCAAAGAAATGAGAAAAAGAGACTTGTTTCTCTTAATGGGAAGGCTTTAGCTGTGGACCTTATCGCTCAGCTCAAATAACTCGGCTAACCTTTTCCAAACTGAAGTCTAATTTGGGAGGCAGCTAGGTCCTATCGATTTTGCCACTGAAGCTGCCAGGTGATTCAGCTCAGCTGCAGGCTGGGTTCCTGGTGCACTTTAGCAGCTTTATTTCAAACTGGGTGCTTTCTGACTTGAAAAAATGGCTGCTAAAGCACACTAGGGATCCGGGCTGCAGCTGGGCTGGACTCTCCCAGTAGCTTTGGTGGCAAAATCCTTGTGATAGGACCCAGTTGCCTCCTAAGTTAGACTTCAGTTTGGAAGAGGTAAGATGGGTTATTTGAGTGGTGCGATAATCTCCCCTGTTACAAGATTTGTCCTATGTTTGATCCCTGGCATCTCCAATTTTAAAAACTGTCAGATATCAGGTGATGGGCAAGAAATTTCTCATAAAACCTCTTCCACTCATAGTAGATAATATTGGGCTATAAAGGACAAACAGCCTTAACCAGTAAAAGGCAGCTTTCTGACTTCTTGGAAGTTAGAGAGGATAAGGCCAGTATGATGAGAGAGAGAGAAAAAAATTACCATATGCTTTAACTTAGAAGACCAAGGCCCTCTTAGTGACATGTGGACTGGTAAGCACAGCTTATGTGTGCACGTGCCCATTTTTTAAATGGGATTCATGGGACTATTCACTTGTTCTTGTGTTCCATCCCAAAACATCCCCTCCCAGAACCTATTGAGTCCTCAGAGAGAATGCTGTTGGTCTTGCTTCTAACTGAGGGGGAGAGAGAGGGAAAGGAAAGGCAATTTCGACCATGAAGATACAGTTGATCTGGGTTCTTGGGTGAAGGAAATGGGGTTGTACACTCCATGCTTAAGCACACCCTTGTCTCCCCCAAATAAGCCCAGCTGCTACTTCATGATTTGAATTGCCCCCCCCCCCCGGATCCTCTCCCTACTTTTAAGCAGCAACTTTCCTCAGCTGGACAGTTAGTTACTGTGGGGCAGGGGAAGGAGATGGAACTGTGTGGCTGGAACTATGGCCTCATATAGGATCTCCATCCAAGAGTCCAAAGGTCCAATTAAGTTACCGGGGATCAGAAAGCATACCAGATTGTCCAATTTGCATTTACTTAGTAGTGAAGAATTGGATTTTGCCCAGAGTCTTGTAGTTGCTAACTTCTCAGAGTCTGGAAACATTATTTTGACTGCAACTCCCATAAATCCCCAGTAAGCACAGCCAATAGCCTTGCTGACAGGGAGATTCTGGGAAGTGTGGTTTAACAAAGTAACTTTTCTGAGCTCTACTTCTACTGGTGTACATATGGTTCTATAAGCATACAAGTGGACTAAGAATAAGTTTTTAATGGTTTCAGCTGTAGGATCAGGCTGCCAGGACTCACAACAGCAGGCTGTGCTTGAAGAAATGATAATAATAATGAAAATACTAGAATCCCATTACTGAGACTGTGCAGTAGAAGTGCTGGCATGTCAAGTAGTGCCACCTCTGATTGGTACTGCATGCTAGCTTTATACGATACTTAATTCTTGATGGCCTCATGCTAAGCCTTCATTAATTACAAGAATAGAAGTGCTGCCCCCGTCGCACACCAGTATGGTGCCCTTAACACTTCAATGGCGTATGTTTATACAGATCTGGAGAATTCTGCCACCTGCTGTGCCTTTGCAGAATGAAAAGGAAACAGCAGTAGCTTTCAGGGTACCCCCATCCATCCGTTATGCTAAATTATTCCACTTTCTTAATAGCGGAGAAGAACCAATAGATGTGACAGAAATTGTGAAGTAAAAAAGCATCTATTTTTCCCCTTTCACAGTCATTGCCCCTTCTGGAGGTGAATGGATTTGTGACTTAACAGTCCCAGTACAAATGAGACCTCCCCAATTGAAATGTTGCCTCAAAGGGGAACTGACGAAACCCAGTTGTTTGACACAATTAGTATTAGATGACTACAGGGCACTGTTCATTCACCCCACCAATCTTTGATGTCTGTTTCTCTCAAGAACAGTGTTGGCAAATTTTGGAAAAGAGAGAGAGAAAAAAAGAAAAACCATCATCATCATCAAAAAATAGTCTCATGACCACATCTTCATGACCTTGAGGACCAGTTCAGGTTTCAGTTATGTTATCTTGAGCTGGTGGTAAATTTGATTCACAGGAAAGACTAACATCCTGTTAGTGACATATGCAGGCATAAAGTAATGTTTACATATGTAACTTTTTTTTGTTGTAGCAGATGGAGGAATTCTGCACCTCCATCTGCTATGACTCCTTCCCAAATCACTTCTCTTTTCCAACTGGGCATCCCACCCCGACATTCAGTGGGCAGGGGAGGATGCAAGGGGTAGTGGTGGAATGGTGCACCCCGTGAACCAGCTCCATTCCTGCAGCCACCTACAGGAAGAAAAAGGCATCATCCTGGACCTCTCAGGGATCCAATGGAGATCCAGGAGATTGACATTCTCTTCCTGCAGATGGCTGCAGTAACAACGTCAACTATCTGCCTGCCTTGATTCTGTGTTCCTGCATGGCAGGGGATTGAACTTGATGGCCCTTGTGATTTCTTCCAACTCTATGATTCTATGAAAACATTTTAAACATAAAACCAAAAAAGGCAGCATTCCTCATAAAAAAAATCCTTCTGCCTCAACCTGCTAAGAGATGATGGCCTATTTAAATAAAAAAGTCTTTAATTGCTGGGAAAAGAGAGCATTTCCTCCAAACAACCAAATTTCAAAAGATCTCGGTTAACACAAGTTTCTGTCCACTTTCTGTCCAGTTTCTGTGTAACATCATGTGAAAACGCGAGGCACAAATCCAGTTTCTGTTTGGGATTTGTGTGGATTAACCAGCAGATTTGCCCCCATGTGATAACGTCCATACAGGGATTGTTTACACTGGGGGGAAATGCCAAACTCACCATGAAGCCATTGCTGGAGGCCACATGACACACCACTGGAAAGATACCATGGTCTCTGATCCTTAACTCAACTTTGCTCCTAAGTGCAGTTGGGAAAAAGCCTGATGTTTTCCAGAATCCTCAGAGTGACCTCAGGTTCTTTTGGCATGTAGGCTGTTGGATCAGGTTGAATTGAATTTGATCCATTGTCCACATGCCAAGAGCTGCACCATCTTCCCTGTACTGAAAACCACAGGGAAAGGGGATGGGCTGTTTTCAGAGCTGCCATTGCCACCGATTCTACCGAGGACATAAATGGGTGCTTGGATATGTGATTACAAGGAGTGGGTCACTCTCCCTGCTCCTTGTTGATTGCAGAATAGGTGCCCTATTCTGATCTCAGCAGAAGCGACAATGTTCAGTCTCCACTTTGCTCCTAACTAAGTGCAGTTGGGGAGCTCCTGCCTGCGAGGAAGTGACTGTGGCCCATAAGCAAAAGAAGGCCCAGCCCTACCATAAAACACTGTGGGGGGGACAAATACTGGGAGGCAATAAGCAAACGATGTGGCATCACACCAGATTTGGCCTAGTGCATGTGGTCACCATCGTGGTCAGACTAGGGCCAGTCAGGCGCATAACACTCTAGACCGGCCCCAGATTAAGTAGTCAGGGTAGAAGCACCCACTGCTTTCACAATCTTTCACAGATTTCACAAACTTTCACAAAGCTTACCTTTTTGCCCTTTTGAGTACCTTGTTAAAGGTATTACTGCAATATGGACTTTTGAATTTGCCTTATGGTCAATACATTTACCTCAGCATTTGACCCAGCTTGTTTGTTATGCATTATTGGCTCTGGAGAGTTTTAACTCACCTGCATGTCATCCACTTTTAAATTTTTCTGGCATTCAAAACTTCTGCTGAACAATGCAATATTATAATGAAATTACACATTTTGAACACATTTCTCCATTTCAAGTTTGAAACCCAGCTCAAAGACTATATTTGTTCCTCCTGTTCCCTTCTCCTGAACACTGGAACAACAGAATGGAAGTTGATATGCATGTTCAGCACATTATACATTCCAAGTATGAATCCCAAGATCCCCAGATACCAGCTAAATCCCACCACCCATTTTAAGGGAACCAAGAAAGAAGGAAAACTCATCACAATGTGATATTTCTTCTGAACACTGAGATATCAGGTTGAACATTGGCATGTATGTTCAGGAGGAAATTCTGTGCATCATGTTCAAAACTTACAACAACACATACACATAGTTTCAAGGGAGCTAAAAACAAGTAAGGCTTATTAAACACTGGTTTACTATCCCCCCCCCATACTGGTTGCATACTTTGACCTGGCTCTTACCTGATCAATGGAAAATGATGATAAGCATTTTTCTGATTAGAGAATTGACAGCGTAGTTTATAGACATCTGCTCATAAGTGAGTCCCATTGTATTTAACAGGGCTTATTGTGAGCAAGGTAAGTGTTTTAGGAATCACTTTTCAAAATATTTATTGATACTACTAGCAAGGAAAAAATATCCAGATTTTATAAAATAAAGATTCACAGCACTTTTTTCAGCGGTGGCATTAAGCAAATAATGCTAAAATAGTTTGGATTTCTGTACTAGGCAAGGTGATCTTAGATTTCGATTCAATGCAATAAATTTTTTTTATGGATTAGGTCCAGACTGAGAAAACTGAGATTAGGCTTCCATCAGAATGAGTGAGATAATTTAGTCAATAGTTAATTCCCGTTAATTTAAGTGGGAACAAATTGCAACTACCATTAACTTAATTTGGATAGAACTGCATATTGGAAATATTAAAATGCAAGAAGTGTGAGAATTAGAAACATTTTTTAAAATGTTTACCAACACAATTACCAATGGTCCTATAGGTGATGTTTCAGTTCATAATAGATACCACTTTTTTTTATTTAAAAAAAACCCACTCCTCTTATACATACAGAATATTGTGATTCCGCACGCACACACCGCGTCTTGGTTTTCATGAACTAAGAAATCTATCTGTCCAGTTTTCAGTATTTCAGCTATCTACATGGGGGGGGGCTATATGTGGCCCTTCAATTGTTGGACCACAACTTCCATCAGCTTTAATTAGGTGTTTACTATAATAGATCTCGCTATAGCATAATCGTAGTCATGTCTATTTGGCAGTGAGGCTGTGATTCCAGTGGGGCTTACTCTCAGGCAAATGTGCATGGGATGCCATACTACTTAGCAGAGTCTGTGGGATTTGGTGGGCTAATGGCTTGCCTTTGTATTTTGGTGGAGCTTCCAAGACAACCCAAGAAGTGAGCTCATCTCAGATTTGAAATGTGCTGGGCCAATTTGGCAAAGTTCATGAAAGGGGAAAAACTCACCAATCTCACACCAGGTGGCTTTGGCTAGCTCTTATAAACAAACAGCCTTGACGTTCTAGAAGCCTCCCTGGCTCATTTGACACTCTGCGTTACAATCCACGTCATTTTAAAAAGAGAGGTTTGAATTTCATGCTCTGCACTAAAATTATCCAGCCCTTAGATAAAAGCCTTCAGGATCATTTCCAGCCAAGACAGCATGCCAGCAAAATTTGATTTAATTTCAGCACCTCATTTTGCGTAGAGCTAGTTTGTGTTTTCTGTGCCCTTGTTCTACACAAAGGGCAAAATTAAGTTCATAAAGATCATATATCCCTGGGGGGTCAGCTCTGTTAACGTGTAATGTCTGTCTCATTTTGACAAATGATAAAGTAGTGTTTGCCCACCAGTTGAAGACGTGTGGTAAAAATGACTCTGAATTCGTCATCCTGATGAATTGTTGAGCAACATGATGAATAGAAAACTGTAATATTTCCATCTTAGCATGTGGTGTCCGACTGTACACCATAGCTATGAAGTTCTCTCAATTTTTTTCTCACTGAAAATATTCACACTGCACAATTATAGCTGTTTGATGCCACTTTAACTGCCATGTATCCATAGTAGGAAATCCTCGGATTTGTAGTTTGGTTAATACACTTTCCTTAAAGGCAGCATTAGAGCTTTCATGCAGAGAATTATAAGTATCCCCAATAAACTATAAATCCAAGGATTCCATAGAAATGAGCCATGGAACATAAAGTGGTATCAAACCACTATAATTGTGAAGTGTGGATACATCCCTCCCAATCTCTCAATTTTTATCCGCACACACTTCTTGATTTATCTACCCTTCAATCTGAGGGAATAAGGAAACAAAAATGTTACCCCAAGATCTAGCCTCCTTCTGCATCCCCTCTTTTGGTACCATTCTCATGTTAAAGAGATGTTCTAGGCAGGTAGCTGAGAGGGCACCTCCAGTGCAGGAAACTAGCCATGCCATAATAGGACCATATGTAGAGAGCCTGGTGGCTCAGCATGGGGAAAGCCAGGGCACTTAGCCAGGACAGATAAATTAAGATCAGAATTTACATAATCCCTTCACTGTGTTATAATGGTTGATTTGAAATAAAGACCCCTTTTGTGTTCCTGCCATAGCCCTGGGCTGGGAGCAGCCTTTACCACCATGAACTCAAATAATAATAATAATAATAATAATAATAATAATAATAATAATAATAATAATAATAATTTATATCCTACCCTTCCAAATAGATTGGAGCAGCTAACAATAATAGAACAGTATTAAAATACAATAAAACATTGTATCCCATAAACCCTCCCATCTGTAGGCACATCACATAGGAACTCTAAAAGGTCATATCTGCATTTACAACAATTTGCAAATCAAAAAAGCCAGGCTTAGGACATTAACACTAGAGGATTTATGAGTGCCAGCCAGGATGTGTCCGACGGAAGATAACATTAACATCCTATCTCCTCTCCTTTGGAAATTGTCTACTTCAAAGGATAGCAATCGGAATCCCTTTGATATACAATAGCAACTCTTCACCTTAGGTTAGGTTTAAGGGTATAAATGCTCCCCAAAATCTCAGGCACATTGGGGTGTGGCTAGATTTCATAGTGACACTGCATCATTGTGATTTCTGACTAGTGCCCCAGCTCTTTCTGTTGTCTTTTCCTTTCATAATGGTTGAGTCTATCTGTCTTTATTCATCATTGGAGCAGCTCCTTCAGGTAATTATCACCATTAGGAAATTGTATCTGCTTAGATACTGGATGAGAACAGTGGTCTTTCATTGGGGTATAATGGTGCTGCCTCTTACTAGGATTCACCATGCTATTCTTTTTACAAATAATTTAATAACTGATACATGCTGGCACAGCAAAGAGCAGTGTTCTCCTATTTAATTATAGCATATATGATAATACTTCATGTTTGTAGAATAATTACTTTGATTAGAATTCTACATGGGCTACTTTGATCCTGTCTGCACGGGCCAAATAAAATGTCCTCTTCCATCATCTTGGCAGGAGTCTGGACAGTGGAGGGTCTAATTCCAGATGACATCTAGCCTGTTTAGCACCAAAGCTAGGGTATGCTCCCCATACAATGGATTAAATAAACTCACTAGTTGCTCCAGATCTTTCCGGAAGATCCAGAGCCCTCTGTTGTGGTGCCGGGTGGCTGTTTCAAATGTGTCCCATTGTGTCACCTGCCACAGCTACTACCACAGCGAGTTACTTGCTATGAGGCTAGAACAAGGCACCCAGCCATGTGGTCAATGCTGGACATCTTGTTCTGACCTCAAGAGTGAGTGACTTTCTGTGGTGGTGGCAGGACACACATGCAAACAGGTGGTGCTGGTGGTAAGGGGTGGTGGAAATGTCAGCTACATGTGCCCCGACAGCCAGCAGAATAGTCTGCCTTCTTTTAGTGTGATTGATGTCCATAAAGTTTGTTTGGGGTGCAGGACTGGAAGTTCATAGGAATCATGAATACAAATCAGTTACAGATGCATAACCTCAGATTATGTATCTGTAAGTGGGATACTGAATTCTTATCTTGATTTTTAATACAAGTTCTAAGAGTTCAAAGTTAGTGACTAGAGAGAGAACAGAATGGAACACAAAATACTTACAGAATCATGGCTGGCATCCTGTTTGTTAGTCCCAATTAGAGTAGACCCATTTAATCAATAGTGAATCAACACATAGGTAAATCTAATTGATTCAATGGGTCTACTTTAGTCAAGACACACAACAGAATTTAGACCCATGTGTATCACCATGTAAGTCACACACAGATGTGGCTTGGACATCTACATTTAAGTTTATGCTATTATTTTTGATTATACTATTATTTTTAAAAATGGGAAACAGAAGACCTTGCTGACCTACTAGTGAGAATCATCCAGTAATCTACCAGTGGTTCCAGATCTGCCCTGCCTTAGAGCATAAGAGCAGAAAAGAAGCAGAAAGAACTAGAAACATCCAATGAATCTGAAATAGAAACGAGTCTTAGAAGGTATAACTAGATTGTCAGGAATAAGCTTTGGAGACAATTCTTTTGATATTTCTGCAAATTGATTTCCAAATTGTTTTCCCCTGAAGAAACCCCTACAAATGTCTTCTGGCTGAAAGGCACTGACTTAAATTGAGAAATAAAATATTTTTTTACACACTCTAAGACTGTGTCTCCTTTCAACATCAGGGCATGTTTATATAGCTTTAGATAAATAAAATCAGGGCATGTTTAGGGTTTAGATATATTTTTCTTCCTCTTACATAAGAATAGATCCCAGTGGAGTTATTCACTGAAGCTGGGTTCTGGAAGGTGTTGAAGAGGAGTATGCCCCATCCCTATTCTCCTTTCAGCAGTAGATAAAATCATTTTTGTGCCGTTGGGCTTTTAAAACTAACAAAGGTACAAGTCAGATGTCAGGTTTGTGTGTAGGTTTTAGTACATTTTAACATTTTAACATGTAATTGTTTTAACTTTTTGTTTTTTAAACTTTATTTTTTATACTTTTTAATACTTTTGCATTGCTTTTAAATTGTACTGCTTTGAAATTGTTGTTAGCCGACTTGAGTCCCCATACTGGGAGAAAGTTGGGATATAATAGAATAAATAATAATGATGAATATGTGTAGAGAAAGAGTCTATTTGTATTAGTGACCTGTTAGGTACATTCTGCATTGGCATTTCGAGGGGTGGAAAAGATATGAAAGATGAGAATGAGGGAGTGAATTTTTCTGTGTTGCTAACCTGTTTGCACAGATTGATTTTGTTTGCTTCTGCACAATATGATCCTTGGAAGTCTGTCTTCCATTGGTTTTGGCTGGAGAGGGTGTGTGCTTCCCAACCCAGGTGACCCAAATAGCCAACAATGAGGAATTTGACAGTCAGTCGGGGATAGTAGTGTATGTCATTAGCTAAGTTATGCTATGGGCTGTGAGGGGATGCTGGACCCTATCCGTGAAAGGGCTGGAAGCTTCGGTGCTATGTACCATCTGTTGCATCATTTACCACCAGTAAAACTATAATGTTATAGCAGTAATGTGTGTCAGGGGTCAGTACCAAAAGAACTCTTGGTAAGATCTGGAACTACATCCAGTTCTGGAACAGGACATCACACCATACATAATTCAGCTGCACATGATTCGCGGGGATGGTGACCAACTTAGGTGGCTTTGAAAGAGAATTAGGCAAATTCAAAGAAGATACAACTGTCAATGGCTACTAGTCTTGCTGGCTGTATTCTGTTTCCAGGAACAAAGCCAGTATGTCTTGGAATATCAATTACAGGGGAATGTAGGGGAAGAAAGGAGAGCTAGTGCCCTCATGCTCTCCTTCTGGGCTACCATAGCTGTAACAGTGTTCCCTTCAGATAAAGCAAACAGTAATTCAGACAAACAAATACCCTGATACTGTTTCTCAGGAGGATTCCTAAGGAGTTGTGCCTATCAAATGCAAGAGTAAGGCCTTCTTTATGTATGATTTTTGTATATCCTGACAGTCAACAGTGTGATTTCTGAACTGGAAATTCTGCTGCTCTTTGTCCCAAAGGCTTAGGAATGCAAGCCACACTGAGCTGGAGTTAAAGGGCTGCACAAGGAGGGCGAGCTTGGGTGCTGTATACAGATTATGTAGAAAAAGCACCATCATTCCCTATTTTTTTTTACAGCATATAAGCAGTAACTGGGCGAAAGACATAAAAATTCAAAGTGCTGCTTAGAACCTACATGGTCGAGGTCCAGACTATTTGAGAGACCGTATATCCCCATATGAACCAGCCAGAGCCCTAGGATCCTCAGAAGAAGGCTTTCTCTTGGCCCTGCCACCATCACAGGCTTGTTTGGTGAGACGTGAAGGATAGCCTTCTCAGAGGCTCCCTTCTATGGGAGGCTAGGCTGGCCCCCTCCTTGCTGCCTTTTGCCAGCAGGTAAAAACATTTTTATACAGGCAGACTTTTAAAAATCATGCGAGGCTGGCTTTATTGGTGTTTTAGTTGTTTTTTTTAAAACTTTTGCATGTTTTAACTTTTAACTTTGTTGTGTTTTAATTAAGCTATATTAATTGACTTTAAATTTTTTGTTTTAATGTGTTTTTCTATTGTGAATTGCCTTGGGTCCCTTTTTGGGAGAAAGGCGGCATAGAAATAAAATAATAAATAAATAAATGATCCAATCCTCTATGATGTTATCTTTTCCATAAATCTCTTTATTTCATCAACTGAACAAAAGCTCAGATGCACATCTGTAACACTGCTTTGCCACGTGAAGCCATAGCTATTTAACTCATTGAGATTCCTTCACCTTCTTCTACAACATTCTTACTGCACTTTAACCCTGTTTGGGCATTCAACACACATACCCACACACCCAATACAATGCTGAGAGAGTAGGGCACAGCTAGCTTCACTGCCTCAGCTACTATCCCCACAGACCCCCATTCATTGGAAGGGAAGTGTCTGTCTACACCACAAAGCTTACTCAGTTAATACATGCTTCCCATGATCCAGAATCCAGATCTTTCAAAGTTCTGCTGTACGCAGGGAACCTAGATGGATAAACCAGGCTCACCGCTGTAGATGTTCACCCTTAGGGAAGAACTTAGGAATAGTGATAAAGTCAGGGAGGAGCTGGTTTCTCATCTCCTTTCTCTCATATGGTTTTATTGACATGGAGGGTTCTAATGTTTGAATAAGGCTTTCTGATAAGATTTTCTCCCCCAAAGATCCATAAAGCAAAAAAGCTATAATTATTCAGAAATATGATGTTATCATTAAGAGACGAGAAATACATGCTTTGCTAACACAGAAACAGAAAAATGTGGATGTATCATACAAAAAGAACTCCACAGTTACATATGGTTTAATCAACCTATGGTGGGAAGACTTTCAACAATAATGTGTTATTTGTCTGAAAACAATTTTTTCCATGCAGGTTGAATGAATACGAGAATTATTGGAAAAGGACATGAACACTTTTCTCTCTCTCATGCATGGGGAAAATATAGTGATCGAGTACTTTTGATTATGCATCCAAGCCTCTTCTGCACAAATGCTATTTAAATCAAAAATTATACATGACTGCATACTTTGAGAAAATTATATGACCAATGGAAAGAAGTGATACAGTACCTCAAAAATAGGTCAGTTTAAGAGACTAAAGGGAGTAAAGCGATTTACAATAGCATATTTATGAGTTATTTATTTATGAGTAAATAAAAGATATTTATAAATAAAAGAATACATGTAAGGTGATATGACAAGTAACCAATACAAAGAAAACAATAACTTCTTCATATGATGTAGTATGTAAGTAAGTTCAGGGATAATAGAGATGTACTGTAAATTATTGGAAAGACTGAGGAATAGGGCAGGTTAGATAAGATATCAGCCATTATAAGACTTAAACTATTATAGAAAGGGTGTATATATGATTCTTAATATGTATAAGTTTGTACAATTAACAGTGTATACAATTGACATTGTATTTCATCAGAATTATTTTAATAAAATTATATTAAAAAGTTACACATAACTAGATATTAACGTGGAAAGGTATTCCTGTAATATGTTACACGATACAGTTCTTGTGCAGAAGGCAAAACGAAACAACAGTACATCTTCATAACTACTTTTGCTCTGTCCTTTGACCAAAGATCTAAAGAAGATAGGGAAAGCACTAGCACCCTTCTGATTCCCTTTGAGCAGAGTTGGGCAATGGCAGTCCTCTGTGTCTTTTTAAGGCTCCCATCAATCCTAGCCAACATAGCCCATAGTGAAGGAATTACAGGGGTTGCAGACTAGACAAACCTCTCGAAAGCCATGGGTCTTCCATCCCTGTCTGGAGGGTTAACTATGCTAGGAGAACAGATAACAGAACCCAGGTGTGTGCTCCTTGCCCTAAATGAGGCAACTGGCAGATCAAAGGAGTTACTTAATTGATCATTGTTATCATTTCCCAGCCAGAGGAAGTGTTGCTGATCTACTAAGATGGAACACATAAGTCACGCACTAAAAGAAGCTTAGATGTCTCTGAACTTGTCCAACTGAGTAGCTGAACTGGCTTGCCTAATCCAGAACTTGATAGCCCACCCACGTCTTCTGCATCTAGCCCTTTAATTCTCATTCGCTTGAGCCAAAACCTGACTTTCCACCAACATTCAACCACATCTTCTAGCTTTGGCTCTTGGGTTTCATCCTGTCTGTATTATAATCAGGCTGAGAGCTGTGGCTTGTTTTGGAGCTTGGTTGAAGCCCGACAAAGAGAAGCAAAGCTATTGGAAAGGTCTAGTCTTCTACCCTTTCCATGGGGGTACGAGAGGGAAAAGTGGGTAAAACAAACAGTGGCCCTTGGTTCTCTTTGTGTTCTCTTTGGAGGAAAGTTAAGTCACTTTTACCTTTGTCAATCTGGGGGCTGTCACTACTTCAGCTCCATTCTCTAATTGCAAGTATTTTCTTTTTTCCGCGTAGAGAAAGTTTTAACAGGTCACTAGAATGAAAGTGGGGTCAGTAAAAAAGGTTATTCCAAAGCCCTGTCCAAAGAGCTTCACTGGAGAGCTAATGCTGTGAGATGCTTATATTCATGTTCAGTGAGCAAAGCAGAAAGTGCAAATAAAAGTAGTGTGCCCCTTGCGCTTCATTTGTTGTCTTTTCACTATCCCATATGGAAAGTTTTTTTCTCTACCTTTCAAAACATTTAAAAAAACAACACACCACCCTATTATAGTCTGGTCATTTACACAAATCAAAATATGACATGCTGCATGAACAGCGAGAAGAGAATACTTTACTGTGAAAAATTTGGAGAGTGACTGTAGTATAGCCCATAATTTTTCTTCTCCATATTCAGTGTGCTCAACTCATGTGATTTCTAAAAAGTGGGAAACATTCTTCCCTTCTTCTCAATCCCTTTGGCTAAATTTGTTTCTCCCTCTCCTTTACAACTGTAGTCTCCCCCTCTTATAGGTTCCAATACTACTCCTTGGGATTCTTATCTCTATCTAGAACTCTATCCCCCAAATCAAGCACCTCTTTTCAAATTCCCTAGGACACTCCTTTGCAAACCCTCGTTATGGTTTCCTTTCTACTCCTGAATTAATCATAAACCCTTTACCCCTACATTCAGAGGTGTCCATAGACTTTCCCCTCCTGATTGTTCTGCCCCTTGGTCTCAATAAATTGTATCTTCTTCTGTCCTCCAGCTCTTCTATCCTGTTGCCCAAATGTCTCTTTCTTTCTTGCACATATACCCTATATGGCTTGGGTCCAGGCTATTTGAAGGAACTTATCTCCCTGTATGAGCCCACCAGAGTGTTGAGATCATCTGGAGAGGCCCTTCTGTGTGTCCCACCACCTTCCTGGGCTCATTTGGTGGGAACAACGGAAAGGGTCTTCTTGGTGGCTGCTCCCAGACTTTGGAACTCCCTCCCCAGAGAGGCCAGGATGGCCCTATCCTTACTGTCCTTCTGGCAGCAAGTTAAAACATTTTTGTGCTGTCAGGCCTTTACAGACAGATGAGGTGTTGGGCTCTTAATGCTCTGTGATGCTGGACTTGAAGGTTTTAAGAGTCTATATATAGTTTTATTTTTATTGTTTTACTATGTATTGTTTTTAAACATTTTACCTTTTAAATTGCATTTCTTTTAATGAGTGATGTGCTTTAATACTATACTAGTTTAATTCTATTTTAATGCCCACTTTTGTAAGCTCTGAATTGTATTGTTTTTTAAATTTGTAAGCCACTTTGTATCCCAATTTTGGGGAAGAAGTGGGAAATAACAACAACAACAACAACAACAACATATTACCCTTCCTCCTACATGTAGAACATCCTTCCAGAATACTTACACCCTGGCTCCTTCCCTTCTTCAAATCTTTCTCAAAGCCCACTTTTTCTATGAAGAGATGCAATCCAACATCATCTAGATTCCCATTCCTTGTTTTGATCACAGGTTCCTCAGTTCTTTGTTACTCTGTAAAGTGCTATGCATACATAAAATGTCTACACCCAAAACACAATATTCATACTTCTCTTTATTAAGTGAATGCACCAGATTTCAAGCACTAAATCTTACGTATGATGGGGGAACACAACAACACCCAATGGTCTCACCTCCAACCTCCTCATGCTGAATAGGAGACAGGCTTATTCATGCTAGGAGTTGGTTCAGAGATGGGATTCATGATTTATGATTCCAATGGGCCTCGTGTAAGCATGAGTAAGTATGGATTCAACTCAGTCTACCGTTCACCCGTGGGTGGCAGGGGTAGGCAACCTTTCCCCTTTATGGACCAAGGGACTTCAGCTCCCAGAAGCCTCAGCCATGTTGGCCAATAGTCCCATGTTGGCCAATAGCTCCTGGGATTCTGGGAGCTGAAGTCCCTCAGCCCTTAAAGGGGAAAGGTTGCCTAACCCTGGTGTATAGGGTCTTCTATGTGATAGGAAACCCTGAATATCCAGGATTCTTGGTTGTATGTGTGTGCTAGAGCTTATTCTGTACACAAGAGGCCATTTCCATGAAGGAACAGGGATAGCATGCAAGTTCCTAGTCATGTGCAGACTGAACTTGTGGAATGGAAGATAACAGGGCTACTGAATAACTTCTTCTTGTGTGCCTTCAACTTGTTTACAACCTATGGTGACCCTGTGGCCCTATCATGTTTTTTTGGGAGGGCAAGATTTGTTCAGAGCTTGTTTGCCTTTGCCTTCCTCTGAGGCTGAGAGAATGTGACTTCCTCAAGGTAACTCAGTGGGTTTCCACAGTGGAGAATCAAGTGGGATTTGAACCCTGGCCTCCAGAGTCCTAGTCCAATGCTAGCTTACCATTTATGTGTCTGTAGTTCTTGTTCTATACTAAAGCAGCAATGCCTCCTCTGTTTCTAAGATATTAGGTCCTTTTTCCTGCTTACCAATAAGGGTAACTGAGCTCAAATTTCAGTGGAACTTTTACTTATAATTCTTAGTCCAGAGATCTGTGGCTACACTGAGGAGCACTCAAGTCATCCCCACAAATATAAAGACTTCCCCACAGACTTATTTATACCTTGCCTTCTATGAGAAAATCAAAGTCAAGGCAAATTACATGTCAAAAATTTGCAGCAAAATTAAATAGCAGCCTCTCTTTTTAAAAAAGAAAGTTCTTTCTGGATATTTTAATTTTCTAATGTGTATGCTGGGTTACCAGGAAAACACTATTCTGCAAACATATACAGTAATTGGCAACACAAAGCTGTAGTGAAAGTTGAAGATCAGAAGACAAATGACAGAAAAGTAAAGATGAGTATGACAAGGATGTATTCTCTCATCACTGTTCTTTAATTTGTACTCCAAGAATATATTAAAGGAGGACTTAATTACTCAAATGATGGTACCATTGGTAAATGAGATATTATCATAAACATTCAGTAACACAGACAATACAGTATTGCTAGATGATAATTTAAACTCATAGTCTGCCAAGATTATTTAATAAAGCCAATGAAGTGTACAATGACCAGGATCTCAAAATGGATGTTAAGAAAACCAAGTTCATAACAATTAAATGGGAAAAGGCACAAGAAACACAGATCAAGATACAAAACGAAAATGCGGAGCATGTTGGCAAATATAAATACTTTGGAATCTGGTTGAATGAGCAGTGTGTTCATATTAATGCAATCAAATTTAAAACAGAGAGGGTCCAGAGTGGCCTTTTAAGATAAAAAATGTACGGTGTAACAATAAGTACTACACCAGTGTGTTTGAGTGCTGGACTTGGACACTGGAGACCAGGGCTCAAATCCCCACTTGGCCATGGAAACCTATTTGGTGATCTTGGGCAAGTCATACTCCCTCAGCCTCAGAGGAAGACAAAGGCAAACACTCTCTGAACAAATACTGCCACGAAAACCCTGTTATGGAGTCAGAAATAACTTGAAGACACAGTACAACCACTTAAAATTAGCCTGGAGAATGTGCAGCGTACAGTGTTATATTGTCTTGGTTCTACTGTATGGCATGAACTTGCAGATTTTAACCCAGGTGACCATTTAAAAAGAAGCATCTAAACATAGATTTATTACAGGATGCTTAGAATTTTCTGGACTAAGAGGGTGAAGACAAAGAATTATTATAGAAAAGATAAATCATTAAAAACACCAAGTGTGGAAAACTAGAATTTTTTGACCATATAATAAGAAATGAAAAATGTAAATGGTTAACAGTTAATTACTCATGGAAAAATTTAATAGGAAATGTGTAAGAAGAACCTCTTGCCTGAAAATCCTTAAAAGAATGGTTTGGATACATCATTGTTTGGATACATTAATTTAGCAACGATGGTGTTCAGCTTACAGTAGGAGATAAATGAGAGTGGAAGAAGGTGAAGCAAATAGGAAGAGGAATGATGCAGGGGTGGGCAAAACAGGCTACAGGATCAACCTTCCTTTTTGGAAAGATCCACACAAATGATAAACCACAGTTTAGGGGCCAAACATACACTGGAAATTAAGGAACAGGATACTTTTGAGAACATGCTATTTGGGGGAAAAATTCAATATCAGGAATGAATTCACAATTCTTTCATCCGCAAACTCACTCTTGGTATTCCCAGTTTATAGCAACTGTTGATATTGTTGGGCAATTGGGAGTCAGGAATCTTTGCTGGTTTTCATTCAGAGGTCTACCATTGCATCCCAATCTATCCTGTTCCAATGCAGGAAAAGAGAAGTGCTTGATTTGGCCTTAGTGAAAAGAGTACAAATTGCTTCATCTCACCACCTCAGGGAAAGCAAACTGATATAAACTTTTTTCCAAAGATTTATTGGGTAGGTATCTGATATACTTTAGAAGCAAGAATGCAATGATGTTGGTAATGAACCTTCAAATGAACTTTAACTTATGACAAGCCTATCAGTTTTCTTGCTAAGATTCCTATGTTTGCCATTACCTTCTTTGAGGCTGAAAGAATATGACCTGCCTAACCCCATCCAGTGGGTTTCCATGCACGGACAGGGATTTGAATCCTGGTCTTCCAGAATCCTAGTCCAACACTCAAAAAACTATATCACACTGATTCTAGTAGTATTTTGGTGCTTTTGCATTTTTTAAAAAAAATACATTTCTAAAAGTTACAGTCTTCACATTTTCTCTTCCAGTTCTACAAAGATCTTAAGTTTGCAACCCAATCAAGCCTGGAAGAAACCACAATAACCAGCCCTCTTCAGAACTGTTGCTGGTACTGAAACTGCAGTATTCCAGTAGAGAATATAAGAACTATCCAGAACTAGAAGGAATACATTAGTTGGATTTTGCCTGAACAAACAAGAGGTTTTGTAGTCTGTCTGTCTCCTACAGCACTTATGGGAAGCTTTGACACCCCAAGGATTTTGGTCTACATGCCACAAATCCCCCACAACTGCCAGTGCTGAGACTGAAGGGAGTTGCAAGCCAAAGCTTTTAGGAGCAGGCAAAGGTTCCCCGCCCTGTCCAAAGCAGCTCCAATGGTCTGGTTCTCCTTCTTGGGCCCTAGTCCACCATTTGTTCAAGCATACATACTGTATTGTATTAGCCCATCATCTTTCAACACAACTGTTCCATATTTCTTCATTCCTTGATTAATCTGGTGTGCCCCCTGTAACATATTTCTGACAGCACCCATATGATCACCAGGAGGTAAGAAAATGGCTATAATAAACACTCTCCATATATACTTCTGAAATATCATGAAGGTCACAGATCCTGTCTAATTTCTGAAGCTAAGCACAGTCAGGCCTGGGTAGTACATGGAAAGGAGAGTGCCAGAATATCATGTCTGAAGGGCTATATTCAGAGAAAAGCAATGGGGCAACCCACTTCTGAGTATCTCTTGCCTAAGAAAATCCTATGGAATTAATGGGATCACCATAAATTGACAAGCAATTTAAAGGCACCTACCGGTACTTTACTTTTACTTCAGTAAATATTTCAAAGAGAAGACTTTTGAGTCTTCCGTTCAGTCAAACAAATGCCATGTAACTATATGTGCATTACTCTTGTCTATTGTAAGCTGCCTTGAAGACTGATCAAAAGAAGGGATATAAATTTTCCAAATAAACAAAGTAAATACAAATGACTGCAGTAGTAAGTAAAAGAACACTTAGGTGTAATTCATTACTCC
This sequence comes from Phrynosoma platyrhinos, assembly GCA_020142125.1. Taxonomy (NCBI): domain Eukaryota; kingdom Metazoa; phylum Chordata; class Lepidosauria; order Squamata; family Phrynosomatidae; genus Phrynosoma; species Phrynosoma platyrhinos. Next base: position 61,432,194 of record CM034710.1, read on the forward strand.
TAATATTACACCATTCAGTTAACATTAAGCAAACATCCTAGATTTTTTTATGGATGGAATTTTTTTTAATGCAAAAGGAAAACTAAATCCCCAAAACAAGTTCCAGACAAGAAACAAAAGTATGATGCCACCTTACATTAACAATCTCTGATCTTAAATCACGCTGGCAGAGCACAAATCTCTGTCAGTGCACTTCCACTGAACTCACCCTTTCATTTCAGTTCAATGGGCCTTCTCAGTGCCAGAGTGCACCCTGTGGTGAATTAAGAGGCCAGAAGGGCAGAGGGCACCCAGGCAGCATTTGGCTGCAGTTCTTCGGCTGGGAGAAAAGAACAGACATGATTTCCTCAGGTCTCCAGTGAGTCATTGGGCTTCCTGCTGGAGCCTTCAGTGACTCGCTGGAGATCCTGGAGGCCAATGTCTGCTCTTTCCTGCCAGTGATCTGCAGCCAGATGCTGCCAGAACACCCCTGACCTCACTCACGCACTAACTGACAGTAGGGGGTCTTCTAGTGCTGACCTCCTTCCACAATTACTGATAAAGAGCATATGACTGTGTAATGGTGAAAAGAGCATATAATGGTGTGTACAGTGGTGTATGTCACCAACAGGATTCTAGCCTGCCTCTTGCATATAATATAGTTTATCCATCTCTTGACAATTAATAAATATACACCGTATTTTAATATGCTTTTAGGAGCACAGAGTACATCTTAGAAAATACAAATAGTCAGTTATTTCAAAGAACATATTGGCAAAAACAAGCCTATAAACAATGCTTTCCCAATAATTGTAGAATATGAGGACAATGTTGGAATGAGACCTTGAAGAAGAAATGGGTTTCTTCCCCCTATTTGCCTCAATTAGATGTCCCACTCTCCAAAACCACAATTCTGCAAAGTGCAACAATAGGCTAGGGATCAGCAGCTGATTATTAATGATAATCTACATTATACATCTATACTGTTTTCATATATAATCTGAAGTTCACTATCATCAGCATGCATCTCTCATCTCTTTCGGCTGAGCTGTCTGGCAGGTGCTTGGCGGGATGAATACAGATGGATCACTTATCCCAAGCTTTAGATCAAAGAAACGAGTGGAGGTTGTCACGCTGTAGTTCTTTGTGTAGGTTTCCTGAACTGGGTAACAGTCCTTGACTGTGTAAACACCAACCCAGGTTTCAACTGCAATGAAACACAAAATATTACTGTTCTATGTAGAAAGCATAAATCATTTTCATGTTTTTCTTAAAAAACAAAAACAAAACAATTATTTGAATTCAAATTAATAATTAATGCTACACTCCTCAAGCCCATTTATCCTGAAAGTCACTCTGGTTGGATTCAGTGGAAATGCTTTGTCTTGACTGCTTTAAAAATTATAATATGAACAGAGTGAAAGATGTTTAAACTTAAAACATTTCAGCTTAAATTCAGTATTAATACATTTTTTTAGTTCCAAATGCCAAATGAAGACATCTGATAATAAGATACAGCAAGATCGAGGAACCTGTGGTTCTCCTTGTGTTGCTGGACTCCCATGGTTCTGTTAATATATGAACATACCCAAATATCGTTTTCTTACAAAAGTGGGTGACAGAGGTCTCTTGATCACTAATACCAATACTAATACCATTGACATCACATCTTTCATTAGGTCAGCTGTTATTTTGGGGTTATTATTTTTTGAATGCTATAAGATGGCTTTCAGGTTATACAAACTCTTCTTCAGGATAAATTATGAGATCATCAGCCTGGCTTTCCAAATCTAGTTGGCATGTCAGGCTAATGGCTACCCAGCTGCAGAGGTGTTGGCATAGTGTTGGCGTGGAGATATGCTAGTTTCAATTATATTCTGATGTCATCTATGATGTCACAAACAGGATAGGCTCCAAGTCTTGGTAAAATGAGAAACAATTCATTGTTAGATCAAGATTCAACACTTTTAAGACAGATCTTCATGACAGGTTGTATTATTTTTTAATACAGCTTTATTGACTTTTATCATGGGGGGATATTGTAATAATTTGCAATGATAATTCACATTATTTTTACTTGTGTATCTTGTAAAGGAGATCTCAAATGAGCCAAACATTTTAGTCAACCTTTTTTATCCATAGGTGTGAATTAAGTAAACATGTCCCTGATGAGGGAGGCAAGGGAACTTCAAGGAACGCTTGAGGGGAACACACCTGGGGGGGGGGAGGTGGTGGGGTGATTGTTCTTGCTGCATATTTATCTGAATCTATGAGGAGGCCAAAATGTTTGCAAACTTTATGGGACCATGTAACAGCAGTCCTTTGGGTGCAGCAGCAACTGCTGCCAGGCTGGGAGGCTAAAAATAAACAGTGCAAAACTTTCTAAAAAAATTTTTTTTAAAGTTCTGCAGTTTTCAAAGCCACCTTGTAAATGTAGCATAACTGCCAGATGAAATATACCTCATGCTCTGAAATGTTCCTTACAGTTCTATTCCACCAGAAACAGCCCCAAATCCTTTCACAGTAATGAATGGACCTGAAAGGTAGGGGCAATTTTTGGCCCAACTCCAATCTTATAAAATGGAACACAAAGGAAGGCCTCATAACTCAAAGTTTGACAATTCTTGATATTACAGTGTGAGCTCATTTAGAAAGAGACTACAATATAACCCAGCAGCCTGAACTGACTCCAACAGAAAATTAATCTCTCCAACTCCCATCAACATTTGACAGCTTGGCCAATGCTGAGGAATTCTGAGGTTATGATTCCATCAACATTTGAAGGAATACAGTGATAGGAATGTGGCACTCATAATAATAATAATAATAATAATAATAATAATAATAATAATAATAATAATAAACAACAACAACATTTATTTGTATCCCGCTTATTGCAGCTTGGACAGTACAGTGGGTCCTTGTTATCTGCTGGGGTTTGGTTACAGGACCCCTGTGGATAACAAAATCTGCG
>CM034710.1:61435246-61448420 GCA_020142125.1 Phrynosoma platyrhinos
AAAAATATCTTCAAGCCATGGATGCTTGTATCCATGGATAAAAAAATCTGTGGATATGGGGAGCCGACTGTATAAGAACCCACTCATACATTGCTGTTTAATGAAGATGGGTGCTAATGGTGTCTGCATGTAAGCCTGAAATTCATAGTCATAATCTTAACTTTAGCTATTTAAGCTTAGCCAGTTGAACATCTTGGGGCTCATGCCTGAATAAACAGGTAACAAAGGTAAGAGGTAACATACTATGAGCCCTGCTTGCAAATACAAGTAAAGTTATGTATTATGCTACTTGTGTATTCCAAAAAATGAAAAAAAAATCCTAACTCCAAAATGATTTTGATCCCAAGCATTCCAGATAAGGGATACTCAACCTGTATTATACTTTAAGTGGCCAGACACTGTGATTAAAAAGAAAAGAAAAGATGTGGAATCACCCCTAGAGAAATCAAGCAGAAAGCAAAAGGTTTGTTTTAAAATCCACACCACTTATTTCTTGGCGGAAAGGAAACTAAAATTGTATTTCTGGCATGTTATAACACTGATAATGGTAATGTAGGAACTGAAGGTCTGGTGTGTGGTAAAGAAATAATTTTTAATTAAACCAATCAGTGCTTACATTTTCTAGCTGGCTTTCTGTCAGACCATTCCTGGACCATAATTTGGTCATTAGGACCTCCAATGTAATACTGATCTTCATAGGTTGAATTGTCAGGAATATCATAAGGATCCCATGGCTCATTCAAAGGCATCTTGGAGCACAACTTCGTCACTTGCTCTATCTTAAACATCACTGCATCTTTATAGAGGTATATATATTCAAAGAACCTGGAAAATTGGGACAAGAGCAGAATTAATATCCATTAATTCATTATACAACATCAGATGAGATATAGGATTTATCTGCCCAACAGAATTCATCTAGAATACAGGACACTGCCTTAGACCATTGAAATGTCCATCTCAGTATTGTCAAAAATGGACTGCTGGCTCCTCTCCAGGGTCTCAAGCACATTCTCTTTGTTACCTTATGTGTAGAGATTCCCACTGTTCCCCAGTGGTCTCCTATCTAGGAACTAGCCAGACCCAACCCTGCTTAGCTTTCAAAATAAGACAAGATCAGGTATGTTCTGAACAAAATTGTCTGGTTGAGGGAAACCTTTGGAATCATACTTCTGTGCAAGGAGAAATCTGTGCACTATCAGCAAATGACAATTTCTGGGTTTTCTTTTGTGAATCCATGACCATTAAACTGGCATATAACTGGTATAAGCTTGTAGCAGAGTTATACTTCAGATCTTCCTTCTCCTGTGATAACCAATTGCCACATCTGCTTCAATTTTTCCACCTCTGGATTAGATAAATGAGACATTGTGGTCAGAAAATTGCAAACTGTAGGCTATGATACAACTATATATCCTTCAATATTTAGTTGGCAAAGCTATAATAAAATATAAAGAGACATTTAAAAACCACATGGCTATGGAGAATTTGCTGAGAAAAATGAGTGGGAGCAAAGGGACTATGCATATTTCCTATCTACCAGTCCTTCTTTGTAAGTGTCTCTTTTCCTATTTATCATGGAGTTAGGGCTACACATAAGCCATGATAATAATAAATTTCTTCCCTAATTTACAGAAATTAAAATCTATACTCATCCATATGCAAGCTGAAGTGGTACTATCTAGAATCTAACCATCTAGAATTTGACCATCTCAGTCTACCACTTTCTGTGTCAATGTAAACTCAATGGATATAGTCAAATTATATATCACAAGATTCTTTGGTCCTATGAATTACAGTTTTGATTCCAATCGGTGAAGAACCACCTTTATTAATGTAACATGCATAATGTGCCAGTTTTATCACCTGTCTTTTCTTGCCATAAGTAATGTACACTCGTCCCTCCCCGTTATGGACTTGGGAGTCTGGAGTCTTGGTCCTTTGTGGATGGCAAGTGGGGAGGGACAAAATGGCACGTGCGTGCGTGCATGTGTGTGCTGCCATTAAAATCAATACAGCTTGGATATTTGCGATTTTCCTGATTCATGGGGGGGGGGGAGGGTCCAGAATGGATCCCCCACAAATCGGGAGGGATGGCTGTATTTTAGCCAGTTCAGGCAAATTAGAAATTAAAAGAAGAGCATGAAGTGATAATTATTATTGCATTCCAGCAATTCTAGTTTCTTTTCTGAGAATATTTTCTGAGAATATTCAGACCCCCCAGAGGGCTTTCTCTGCAACCGCTCCCAGACTTTGGAATGGCCTGCCGGACGAGATCCGTCTCATTACTACTCTTGTTGCTTTTAAAAAGGCAGTAAAGACGGATCTCTTCCGGCAGGCCTTCCCGGAATAACGCTCTGGCTCGAAGGGATGGTTTTATCTGCCCCTCCCTGATGCTGCTACTATATGTTTATTTATTGTTCTGTTTTTATTATTGCTGTTCCCCGCCTCGATTGCGTTGCAGAGAGGCGGGTTATAAATAAATTTTATTATTATTATTATTATTTTAGCTACAATTTAATTTATTCATTGCCCTGCTGTCTCCTCAGATCCCTCCCCCCCATAACTCAAACCATAATTTACCAGATTTGCATTTCACATATTTTTCAATCATGCTGTATTTTACAAGTACAATCCAATAAAAAGTGAGTTAGAAGATCTCTTTTTGAAAATATTTGATATATTTTGAAATATCTTGATATACTACTGAAAAGGCAAATGTACTTTTCAGACTCTACATGAAGAATTTGCTTTTAGTAGGATATAAATATATGGAACCATAGTAGAGTCTGTGGGTTTTTTTAATGATATGAAGAGCTAATTCTATATGAAGAACTAAGTTCTCCATTATTAATTACAGAGCAGAAACATTTTAATGCAGGCAGTAACATCAGCAAGAAATCCATATAATACATGTTGACAATATTTGATAGCCTGACATACTAGCAATGTTCAGGTTTCTTTTTGTGTATAAATCCAACAATAATGAAGATTGTTTGTCAATAAGCAGGATATAAATAAATTATTATTATTATTATTATTATTATTATTATTATTATTATTATTATTATTATTATTATTATTATCTCCACCAAGACCTATTCTTCTATGGAAGTTCAGCAAGTTGCTAATATAACACAGCTACCTGGCTGCCTCCCTAGTTTGCCGTGCTATCCATACCATTTGCTACAATGCAAAGTCAAGTACTGCCAAATAGAAGAACTGGAGTATGAAAATGGACCACCATACATCCTGATGCACTGAGCTATTAATGTAAGAGGTGACTCTTCTTAAATAGAAACCTGGATGCACTGTGATGTGGAGGACGTCATTGGCCATTCAGTGCATACTGTACTCCTTTGAGGCAGCAACCATATGAAGGTGAACTTCTTCCACTTAGCACAGCGGTGAGCAACTTTACAGGGGACAATTCCCACCCTTGACCCATTGTAGGACAAACCCTTTGAGCACCCTAAAGGCCTTTTCCTTCCATTTCACCTCTGAAATAGTGACATGAAGTTATATGACATCATCTTTAATTGACTTTTTGTAAAGGAAACAAAGGGAAATCATTCGAGGGAATAGTGTTTTGAAAGAATTTGGGAGCCAGGACTCCATTATCCAGCTTCCAGTTCTCCATGATCTGTTTTGGGAAAGTCTATGACAAAAGTCTCATAATGTTTTTCATAACCTCTGCTCAGAATAATCTTGAAGGTTCGCACTTCTGCCCAATTGCCCTTCGAGGTGGGAACTGCTATATTGTCACCTGTAACCCTGAGCCTCATTAAAATGCAGCTATACTTCCTCCCATATTTAGCCCTTTGTTATCTGGAAAGAAGGCTCTGATAATGAGGAGTTCTCTCATTATCACAAGAAACAAGAACTCCTCATTATCACAAGAATCAAAAGCCATTGGTCACTTTTCTGGTGATGGAGGAGTAAATGGTTCCTTTTCCTTTTTCTGCTTTGTTTAGAAGACAATAGCTAATCCCTTTCTTTGCTGATCAGAGGTTAGGTTACCACTGTTTCACTATTCAAGAACCATCATGCTCTCAATAAGAATTGCCTAGTAATCTTCACACTACCTCCTTGGCATACCAGCTAAGAGCCCCCTCCCTTCCACAACAGACACCAGAGTGCTACTCAAGGGACAACTTGCTCTAGGGAAAAGTATGATCTGGTTTCCAGAAATGTCTTTCCTCTTGTAATTTTTTTGGTATATATGTACATGTGTCAGTTTGTCTACAAACAACTGAACAGCACTGTCAGAATGGAATAAACAGCGGCCAGGAGCAGAAACATCAAAACACAGAATTCAAAGGATGGTGCCAGAGGGAAAACTGGTATTGTCCTCTAATCTAAGGCCTTATGGCATCAAGGTTTTGAGTCTGTACATCCAGAAGTTTTCTCTCCTCTTAAGCATGATTAGATCATGTCGTTTCTTTACAGGAAAGGTGGCCACTTTGGAAAAAAATGTGCCCCTCATACCTGAAATGTTCTGTAGCCAGTTGTTGGTGACCACTGCTGATTTATTATTCCTGAATCTTGTGTCAAGATCAGAGGTGGTTTTTCTGATCTCTCTCTCTCAACACTGTATTAATATTAGTATATATGTTAACAACATTATGAGGTTCATCTAAAAAGGAGTACAGAAATATGTTAAACAACTAAATACAACTATCAATTAACAATGTTCTAGGGAGAAAATCATAACAGCTGGTGCTTGATGACAATGACTTTCATTACAATTGCAAGTTGTCTAAAAATACATTTCTATTTTGTTTTTAAAAAAACTATTTTAAAAAACTAAATTGCATTAAGGAAGCAGGTGTGTCTAAAATTCAAGGGTGACATGTTTATTTTTTACTCAAGGACAAGCCCAGGAGTTAATAGCAAAGGGGACAAGACCTGTAAATAATATTGGTTTAAAAATACCGTCTGACACTTTTTAAAGCTTTCTGTTGCTCAATGAAGGGTCATTAGGTATCTGCTGCATGTATTTAGAGAGCCTCAAAGTGGATTTAAACCCATACGTATTTAAACCCATAAATAATTTCCTAGTTGACATGAATACAAAAAGCTACTCAGATAAGAACTGGCTTATGGGTTCCATGGATTTTATTTTAGGCTTCGGAGTACCAGCGGACTGAAAGGTATTTCAGTAGAGTGGACATAACAGAGAGAAAAAAATTCAAAGACCTGCTCTTGGACTACTGAAGTGAGAAAAGCCAGTATATTTTAAGACTTCTGTTTTGACTTACAATGACTCCAACCCACTTCTCCCTTCTTTATTAGGAACAAAGAACACCCCCAAGGATGCAGAACCATTGGAGATTCCAAAATTGATATCTCTGCACTAAGAATGTAAAGAATACTCTCAAATTTTGTCATCCTTTATGAGGAAGGGGATATTGACATATCTGAGACACCCCATCAAGAAAATGATCAACAATTGTGATCCAAAACACACTGCAGAAATAATCCAGTTTGAGACCGCTTTAACTGCCCTGGCTCAGTGCTTGGGAATCCTGGGAATTGTCGTTTATTGTGGCGCCAGAGCTCTCTGACAGAAATAGCTCACAAAGCTACAGTTCCCAGAATTCCCTAGCATTGAACCAGGGTAGTTAAAGCAGTCTTAAATTGGATTATTTCTGCAGTGTGTTTTGGACCCATGAGGGTTCCCCCCTCCCACACATTTAGGGGGGTTGCAGACTGCTAGAAATAGTGCAAATTGAGTCCACTTTTAGGGTTAGGGTTAGGATTAGAGAATCATGGGAACTGTATTTTATTGTGGCACCAGAGCTCTCTGACAGAGAAGTCTCAATGTCTCAGAAAAAAAACAATTCCCATGATTCCCTAGCACTAACCCTAACCCTAAAAGTGGACTCAATTTGCACTATTTCTGGCAGTCTGCAACCTCCCTTAGAGACTTTTAATGAAAAATCCATTTGTTCAAAACACATGGGTTTTGGTGAAGAAACCCAAGAGCATTTTTTTCATGAAAAAAGTCCCAGAGTACAAACAAAATGCATTAACTTGAAACTTCTCATAATCTCAGCCAATGGAGACAATCCCCCCCCCCCCCCTTTATTCATCCTTAAATGACAGAATGAAAAGTTACCATACACATGCCAGGCTAACTCTTCCTCTGGCCTATTGCAAATGATTGAGGGACTTGCAGCAAGTTACCTTGCCCACATCCTCTAAGGCTCAGTCTGATGGTGCTGCCCTGCCACTCTACCACCCCTAACAGTTTGGCCAACAAATGAAATGCCTTTTGTCTCTGTGACTTTCAATGAGGTTGAACTGGCCCATGCTATATTGAGAAATCTCAGATAAGGGCTTCATCTTTTCTTCTACCTGAAATGATCTTTGGAGATTGTCTGGTCCTTCCACAAAATTCTGTATTTGAGGCAAGATGATTCACAATGAAAGCCATGTCTTGAAGCAGCCTGTCTTATTTGTGAGTTTAATTCATTTTTAATTTGAAAGTTTAATTGAAGCTTTCATTTATTAAGAAAGTCAGAAAATTTTGTAAGAATGAAAAAGTCCTTGAAAGATGCCTTTAAAAAATCATATACCTAGGTCTGATTAATACATTTTGAGTAACAAGCTGTGTTCCCAAAGCTATGGTACAGAACTGATTTTATTTATCCTGACCTCTTTATGCCCAAGCCTTTTTTATTTTTTAAAATTCTTTTTGAATGCTTAGTACCAATAAAATAATCAAGACTATGATGAGTCCAGATTTAAGGGATAGCAGTTAATATTAACCAGTGAGGTTCTCTCTACACAGAAAGTGCATTTTCTTTGTAGAAAAAATATAATCTGATTTTTGCAGTGAGGTTCATTCTAAATGGAAAACTGTGTACTCGTCTGCTGGAAACAGCTAAATAGGAAACTTGACTCTTAAACAAGAAATTTAAAATTGACAAGAAATTTAAAATTTATTTTCTGTTAAAATATTTATGATCTTGAAATCTTTAATTGCAACTTCTTCTACAGGCTGAAATTCAAACCATTTCTTCTTCAACATCAAATGCATTTTTTATTTTGTGCACATTCATTTTTTGTGATATGTAAATATATCTTATAATAAAAAATGAAAATAAATCAAGATTTTCCCCCCTTGCTGAATCCTGTCAGCACAAAACTGAAGACTTAAAGTCACAAAGAACAATTTTAGCAAGTTTTTGTTTGAAGTGTATTAAGCCCCCAGAAATAGAGACTGACCATCAAAGGCTTCCTAAAAGAAGTGCAGAATGATAACACTCAACAAAGGCCATGTTGGTATTACATCCACTCCATTCCATTTCCTTCCACATCTCTGGCCAGCATTTTATAGCACTGAATATTTCGACTCTGTTATCCTAATTTTGGGTTATTGGGTCCAGGTGAGAAGACAACGCAGACACATCCCAGTCCCAGTTAACATTAAAACTATCCATGTTGCCATTAATATTTAGGGTTGGCTCCTTTCCATCCTCAGGGATATGTATGACTTACTTCTTCACTTTTCCCTTTCCATTTATCCCGCTTTAGCTTATTGGGATCTGCAGATGATGCCTCCTTCTTGTGAAAGGGTAGTGTCATTTGGGCTGTAGTGCTCCAAGCACAGGAAGACTTGAACGGCAATAGAGGAGAAATGTGGCCCTGCAACAAAACAGTTGGTTTAAAGCTGTGGATGGTTGAATCCATGGATATGGTCAACCAGCTGTACGTCCCTCTTACACAGTGGTGCAATTTCAGCAACAGGAGCACTTTAATATAAAATGGAATGATGACTGGAGACTGGAGCTCTATGAGGAATATTTTGATAACTTTGTTTTAGTGATTTTAATTGTTTTCAACCAAACATATTTAATACTTCTCATGCAAGATTTTTTCACCAGATAGCCTGTTTTCTATCAGCTTCATAGTTCTGAATTGTGCTAATTATTAGTACTATTTTTCGGTGTAGAAAATGTGGGAAGGTACATTTTAATGTCTTTCTATCTGAGTAAATTGTTCTAAGAATCCGACACCTCTCACATTCGCAAACCAGATTCGGTTTCAGGCACATTCCTCCAATCACCCTTAAATCCTGCTTCAGTCAAAAGACTGCACATGATCTGGCAGCATCTAACCTTAGGTCTCCCAACACCTGCTACTATTCACTGTCTCCTTTCTATTACCCTTTCAAGGGGAAGGTTTAAAATTCTGTGTTTACTCTATTCTCTCTTCTGCACAAGACAGTCTACTGTGTTGAATCCAGACTTAGTAGCCTTATATTAGATCCAGTGAGATCAATAGGATTTAATGGTTCACAACCAATTCAGGTACCACTGATTTCATTGGGGTCTACTTTGGTTCTGGATCCAATCAGAGATTAATAAGAAGCAAATCATAGGTTTTACAAGTTTCATTAACTAGTTTCATGGATTCTGCATTGGGTTCTTAATAATTTAGGAGTCAAAGTGAGGGCAAAACACAGATTAGCTAGAACCACCTGGAGAAAAAAATCATAGATAGTGCAGATTCCAATAATATTTTGTTGTAAGTGTAGATACCAAGTTGCATTAGAGTGAAGAATATGTTTCTTACTCTCTATCATTTAGCTGCAACCAATATTTCTCAGTAAGTTGTAAAGTAAAGCAATGATCTCTTGTTGATCATGGGCTTTGAATACAATTTGATCTTTCCCCAAATACACTGGATACATGGATCCAGTCCTTCAGCTGAAAGCACAAGTATCATTTTCCAACCACTGAAGAGGCTGATCACTCCACCTCTCATCCCCACTTTATATATATGGGTACAAGATTTGATTTTTGGCAACTGGCAGTAGCCTTTCCAGGACTATTTACTGTGAAAAACTCTGCCACTACAGGAGTTCACTAATCACTATAAGACGTTATCAGATCAGCAGCAATACCATTTGATCCAAAAGCTTTTGCTGGATGATAATCTAGAGATTAATTCCCAGATTTCTTGAGCCTGTATGAAGGACCATTTTGGTAATTCTATAGACATAGGGATGCAGTGGCTCAAGTAGTTAAGACGCTGACTCTGTTGATTGCAAGATTGGCAGGTTGGCAGTTTGAGGCCCAGGTGCTGCATAATGGGGTGAGCTCCCATCACTAGTCCCAGCTTCTGCCAAACGAACAGTTCGAAAGCATGCAAATGCAAGTAGATAAATAGGTACCACTTCTCAGTGGGAAGTAAACAACGTTCTGTGCAGTCATGCTGGCCCCATGATCACATAGTTTCCGACAATGCTGGCTCTATGGCTTAGTAACGGAGATGAGCACCGCCCCCTACGGTCAGACACAACTTGACAACTTTTTCAACGGGAAATAGCTTTACCTTTTATAGACATGGAAACATCTAGATACACATACTCATTAGAAACTTCTTCAGAAAGTTTGTTGTTGTTAGCTGCTTTCAAGTCTAGCTTGACTCATGGCGATCTTGTGGATGAGATGTCTTCAAGTCCCCCTACCTTTCTGCTCTTGTCTTGTAGGCTCAGACCCACGGTTGCTCTGATTGAATCTATCCATCTCACATGCTCTCTTCCTCTCTTTCTATTGCCCTCTACCTTCTCCAGTATTGTCAAAGTACAACAACCTCAATTTAGCCATCTTGGCTTCCAGGGAGAGTTCAGGCTTGATTTGTTCTAGGACCCAGCTGTTGGTTTTGTTTTGTTTTGTTTTTTGGCTATCCATGGTATCCTCAGCGCTCTTCTCCAGTGCCACATCTCAAATGAATTAATTTTCTTCCCATCTGCTTTCTTCACTGTCCAGCTCTCACATCTTTCCATGGTAATGGGAAACACAATGGCTTGGACAATTCTGACTTTAACGTCCAGCTGTATAACTTTACACTTTAGGATTTTGTCTAGTTCTTTCATAGCTGCCCTCTCCATTCCTAATCTTCTTGATTTCTTGACTGCAGTCTCCACTCTGATCAATGCTTGATCCAAGGCATGGGAAATCTTTATTTAGATTTCCTCGTTACCTATGCTGAATTTATGTAAATCCTCCATGGTCATCATTCCATTTTTATTCCATGGTTATTTTTGTTTTCTTTATGTTTAACATTAAGCCTGCCTTTGCACTTTCTTCTTTGACTTTTAGTGACTGTTCCAAGTCTGTGATGCTTTTTGCTAGTAGTATGGTATCATCTGAGTATCTTATTTGATGTTCCTTCTTTCTATCTTCGTGTCTATATCTACTCTATGTATGATATTTTCTGCATACAAGTTGAACAAGTAAGGTGAAAAAAATGCAGCCTTCCCTGATTCCTTTGCCAATTGGGAACCATTCTGTTTCTCCATATTCTGTTCTTACAGTAGCCTCTGTCCTAAGTACAGATTCCTCATCAAGACTATCAAATATAGTGGCACTTCCATTTTTAAGAGTATTCCTTAGCTTTTCATGGATTATGCAGTCAAAGGCCTTGATATAGTCTATAAAGCGCAAGCTGTTTTTTTCCTGGAATTCTTTGGCTCACTACAATATCCATCATACATTTGCAATGTGGTTCCTAGTGCCTCTTCCTTTCCTGAATCCTGCATGGTATCTGGCAAATCTCTCTCCATATATGATTGGATATGCTGCCAAATTATGAAAATCAATGCTATGGTGCTTTAATTTCTGCAGTATTTCATGTCTCTTTTTCCTCCTCCCTCCTCCCTGTCACCCCATCCAAGACAGAATGCTTAGTTCATATCTCATTGCAGAGAGAGATTAGCAAGTATTTGAGTAATTGATTAGTGAAATTAGTTATTTTCCTTTCTGGAAAGAGTATTGGCTTTATTCTGGATGGAATACAGGTATACCTCAGTTAACAAAGCTTCTGACAAAAAAAAAAAAAGGTCCTTTTCACGAATCTTCTTTGAAGGAGCCAAATTCAAATTCAGCCTTACCCCTTTCTTGTCTTCTGTCTAGCTAGAAGTTTTGCTGCTGCTGCTGCTGCTGCTGTTGTTTTGCAGCATTGGCATTGGGAGGATGTTGAAAGAGGCCTGGACAAAATGAACTTTCAGTGTTGGGTTGCAAAACTGTGCCTGCAATAAACAATCTAATAAAGACTGACCTGAGAAAGAATGGGATTCTACTCTAGGTCATCCTACTGCAGCAGTGTGTGCTTAATACAGCAGGCACAGTAAACAACTGCTTCAAGAATCACTCATTCTGAATGTGTAAAGAGCAAAACAGAAAGAAAGGGGAAAACAGATTGCCTCACCAGCTACCCAGTGGTATCACTAGGGGTGTAGGGGATGCGGTACACACTGGGTGACACTGCAAAAGAGAAGTGACATCTGGTTGGGCTTCCTGCCACTGCAAGGTGAGGATCGAGCATACCCCTCCTGGCATCACAGCAGTGGTGGTAGCTTTCTCCTGAGGAGGAGGCTGCCTCCATGATGAATAAGAAGGGTGGGTGTGCCCCTATTAATTTTGCTGCAGTGGCAGCTTCCTCCTCAAGAGGAGGTCACCACTGTGGTGAAAGAGAAGGCTGAGTGTGCCCTTTTGGCCCCACCCTCCAGTAATCCCCCTTGGATGACACCAGGGGTGGGCATGCCACTGCAGTTCCCCATGCAAGTTGAAAAAGGATAGATCTATAAGTTTCACCTCAAAAATGGAAACTGTAAGAAAAGTGGAGGATGTTGAAAGAAAAAAATCATACCATGCCTTTTGGAAGAAGTTTTCAAGTGGTTTCTAAAAGATTCAAAATGTGTGTGTTTACTTATGCAAAGCTTACCTGACCTGGTTGTTTCATTTCACATGTGCATAGTATTAGATTCGAATTAAAAACTTTGCGGAAACCTGTTGAACTGTTCTTTTTTGTGGTGTAGGAACCTCTCCCTATTCTTTCCATGTTATTTCCACCTCTGGTACCAGTGTTTCTGTTAAAGATATAAAGCTCAAGAACACACCTACTTTGTTAACTAAGGTATACCTATAGTGTCATTTGTCCTATCCAAAATCCAACACTTTGATTCTATATTAGGGCCAGATCAGACAAGCTCATTCAAGAATTAAAATTATGAGGTGATTTTTTTTCTTTTAATAGGTGTTCATTCAAAGATATGACTGTGCCTACAGGTTGAAGAAGTGAAGTTTACAATGATTCTATAGACTGCATAAACTGCCCCTCAGAGCCCAAAAATATTTTGTTTGATCGCCAAACATTTTTAGATAATGCCCGGTTCTCAAAGTTCTGCACCAGTGGGATGTTAGTTTTCTGTACCCTATTCTTTCAGACTCCCTGCCACAAACCAATTCCTGCTCCAACCCTCTTTTTAAAAGTTTCTCCCAAATTATGTGCCAAGCCACACTTACTAAAGTTTGAGAATGTAGTGCCAGAGAATTGGCAAGTTCTGTCTTCCATTAAACTGTGTGGAGCTAGAAACACACTTGAATGCTTAAATGGATAATGGCCAGAATGACTCAACAGCTTGTAAGATCAAAGTTTCCCAGAATTTACTTGTATAATGCTAAAAAATGGTTTATGCACATCTGATTTTTCCCAAATCTTTCCAAAACTGGAGCTAACTTAAAAAAACCCCAATCTGTGTGCAGAGGTCAAGAAGAAGAAGAATTCCTAGGTATATTAATTTGTTACTCTGTTATCCTTGAATGTATCACAACCTTATTTAATTTATTTATAGTTTTATTCCTTTTATTTTCTTTGAGTACTATACAAAATAAAAATAATATTAATCTTGCACCTCCAGCAGTGAGCATTGAAAGGTGAAAGAGACTCAATGGCCACAGCAAAACTATGGGCGCTTCATTAAAATCTTGCTATCTTTGGAGAAAGAATGTAAAGAATACAGAGCACATAATCTCTGGCAAACTGGAATGGATGGTGCCCACACTTCCACAAAGGAAGAACAAAGTGTCCTGCAGTGGTTAAATGCTTGTACTGCAGCAACAAGGTTGTGAGTTCGATCCCAGGCAGGGCTCCAAGGTCCACTCAGCTTTCCATCCTACAATAGGTTAGTAGAATGAGTACCCAGCTTGTTGGGGGCGATTGGCTTACACACTGTAAAGTACATTTCTATACCATTTATGAGTGAACTAGCACCCTCCTGAGTGCTAGTTCATTGATAAACGGTATAGAAATGTACTTGCTATTGCTACTGCTCTAAGGACCTTATCACACCCTGGCCACGAAGCGAAAAGTAACCAAA
>CM034710.1:61466398-61485781 GCA_020142125.1 Phrynosoma platyrhinos
AATTCTCTTCTTATATTTGTATGAATTCTGTACTTTCTTACAAGATTATTCATATGATAAATAAACATCTAGGCTTGGCTTTCATTTTTCCCTTACCTATAGGTCACCTCCCTCCTTTAAAGTTCCTTAGTATTTTCTTATTCGTACAATTATCCTACTAATATCCAAGCTTAAACTCATCACTTCTCTTATTTGAATGAACAAAACACTTCATTAGACCACTTCTTCTTAACGATAATTTTACACTGGCTCCGAGTCCTCCTCCCATTTTCCTAATCAATCAATCTAGAATTATAGGCTGTGGCTACACTGCATGGATAATCCGTTTTGACAGTGCTTTAGCTGCCATGGCTCCATGCTATGGCATTTTGGGAACTGTCGTTTGTGGTGGGCCCAAAACAAATGACAGTTCCCAGAATGCCCCTAGCATAGAGCCATGGCAGTTAAAGTGATGTCAAACTGGATCATTCCTCCAGTGCGGATGCAGCAAGAGAGATCTGGGGTCACCATAAACCGACTTGAAAACACAATCATGTTATCTTGTGTTCCTCTCCTCACACCTGGATCATTTTGTGTAACCACCCTAAAATTTCCTTTTCCTTTTCTCTCCTTTGCCAACATTACAGATCTCTCTCTCTCTCTCTATTTCAATCTGGTCAAGTCATCTGAGCATAAGAATAATTCATCATGGATTTCTTTCTCCCAGAATTTGACCTACCTTCCTTCCTTCCTTCCTTCCTTCCTTCCTTCCTTCCTTCCTTCCTTCCTTCCTTCCTTCCTTCCTTCCTTCTCATCCTACCTAGACCTAAAGTAATTTCTCAAGGCGTTCTGGTTAACTGCTGTCAATTTGGCTTCCATTGATGGTGACCTGATAGATCAGAGACTCCCTGAGAGGTCCTGACATCAGCTGTCCTGCTCAGGTCTTGCAAATGTACAAGGATGCCTTCTTGGGTCAGGTCCATCTCCCTCTTTTCCTACTTTTCTTTCCATTTTTCCAGGCTTTCCTGCTTTTCTATAATGTCCTCATGAGATGGCCAAAGTAGGATCGCTTCAGTTTACTTACCAAAAAGTTCTCCTTTCAAAAAGAAAAGAGGGGATGACAGAAACTATTTGTGGTCCAAAACCCAGTGCAGAAACAATCCAGTTGCAATTCTGCAAACTAGTTTTGTGAGACATTGAGCCTTCTCTGTCAGAGAGCTCGGGGGCCACAATAAACTGCAATTCCCAGGATTCCCTAGCACTGAGCCAGGGCAGTTAAAGCGGTCTCAAACTGGATTGCAGTGTGTTTCGGATTTATGTCATAGACAGATATGTAGATAGATGTAGCAGTGTACATATGAATGTAATATTAGTTAAAAGCTGGATATCAAATTTTTAAAAGATAAAATAATAAAAGCGACAGTGATGTGTTCTCAAAACGAGAGCAATTTCTGCAATTTTATATATATAATTATTATCATGTTTTCCTAAACAAGCTTAACGTACTCTCTGTTGCACAGACACAAATGTTTTTAAAAGGAGTGAACTGAATAGGTGAGAATGTAGTGGTTGCACACTTGCTAGTGCTTTTAAACTCAGTGGTATTTTCTTCTGAACAAGTAGTAATAGAGTCAGTGCATCAGACTTATTGGTCCAAAACACACTGCAGAAATAATCCAGCTTGAGACCGCTTTAACTGCCCTGGCTCAGTGCTAGGGAATCCTGGGAATTGTAGTTTATTGTGATACCAGAGCTCTCTGACAGAGAAGACCATGGGGGGTTGCAGACTGCCAGAAATATTGCAAATTGAGTCCACTTTTAGGGTTAGGGTTAGTGCTAGGGAATCATGGGAATTGTATTTTTTTTCTGGGACATTGAGCCTTCTCTGTCAGAGAGCTCTGGTGCCACAATAAAATACAGTTCCCATGATTCCCTAACCCAAACCCTAAAAGTGGATTCAATTTGCACTATTTCTGGCAGTCTGCAACCCCCCTAAATGTCTCACAAAATTACAATTCTCAGGGTTCCCTAGCACTGAGCCAGGGCACTTAAAGTGGTCTCAACATGGATTATTTCTGCAGTGTGTTTTGGACTATTGGCTTAAAAGGAGCTGTAGACCAGCCCAAATATTGTCAATAATAATTTATATATAAATAATAAAGTGAATCAAGCCTAATTCCCCCCCTTCAATTTTCAAAGGCAGCAGGAAGACTACATCAAGGTGTATAAATTAAAGGAAAACTCAAATTGGCATCTTAACTATGGACCAGAAACTGCTGTAACTGCATGCTTACTTTTTCATTAACTTAAGTGAAAATATCTTGAGATCACGGTGATGATTTATGGATGAAGTTTCAGCAAGGAGGTGGCAACTCATACATTAGCCTTTACTTACCTTATAAACATTTATAAATCTAACTAAGGGCCAGTTCAACTTAATATTGTACTTACGGTAAGTACACTTTTTTGCCTCCCAATAGAAAAATAAATAATAATAATAATAACAATATGAGTTCAAAGACATAGCTGTGTTACCCTTTTATCACCCTGGAGCAAAGTGCCCAAATCCTATGCAGAAATTTAAAATTTCCATAGACCTAGTCTATGGAAACCTATGCTATAAGTTATTTCACACAGTTCATCCCAATGGCACTACAAGATCCCTTTGCCGAATAACAATATGAGTTTAAGTCGATCTGTCTGCAGGCTTCCAGGAAGACGAAACCAATTACATCAAGGGCAAGCTGCTCAGTTCAATGGGACTTAACTCTCTAGTAAGAGTGATGTGTAGTAGAAGTCCGTGAGACTTGTTTCTGGGGAAAATATGTCGTATCAGGCTGTCCATTTTCCCCCAAAACTTCACTAGTGTGGAATCAGCCATTTACATTTGCTCTCTGTGTTGCAGTTATCCATGCTAAAGTGAACAGCTTGGAGAGAGGGAACTGCAATGAAATAACCACGATGGTTGACGTGAAGGAAGTGCTGAAATCTTCCACTCCAGTTCCCCGTTCCCTCGTTCCTCTCTACACTAATTCCTCCTGCCAGTGTCCGCCCCTTCAACCAAACCAAGATGTCCTCATTATGTGTTATGAGTGGCACTCAAGGTAAGCAATGGTAACAATAGTGCCTTAAGTTTGATATTAAGAAAAGGGGACCTGTTGTATCCTTGGAGCTGACCCTTCAGCTCAGATGAATGGGGATGCCCCTGAGAACACAGCAGTCCCACACACTGGAGAGCCAGAGTGCTGTACTGAGTTCGGATCTCTGCTCCGCCATGAAGCCTAGTGGGTAACTTTGGGCCAAGAGTGATCAGCCAGTTTATTTTACCTACGAGGGCTAAAGAATGCTTGGAGAAACCATGGGGTATAGATGTGACTAGTAAACACAGAAAAATAGTAACAACGTGCTGCATGTGGGATGTTCAGGATACTTCATTTCATCATCTCAACAATATTCTATCATTCACTGACCATGCTTAGCCCTCACTGGTGTGTTTTGGTTTTTCAGTCTCCAAGATTTATTTATTTTT
Source organism: Phrynosoma platyrhinos (assembly GCA_020142125.1). Classification (NCBI taxonomy): domain Eukaryota; kingdom Metazoa; phylum Chordata; class Lepidosauria; order Squamata; family Phrynosomatidae; genus Phrynosoma; species Phrynosoma platyrhinos. Next base: position 61,469,907 of record CM034710.1, read on the forward strand.
TTGCCTTGGAAAAAAAAAAGATCCCCCCCCCTCTCTCTGTGTGACACTTTTGTAAACCATGAGGTTCCCCTGAGCCTGTTAATTCCTCCCTTTTATTGGTGGGTCCTGTTCTTTTGGTACTTGGAGAACCAAGAATGCTTTGGGAACATATAAGCAGGATCTGCAACAAAAAATGTTGTGGTATGACACCATTCCATTGATCCTCTGGTTTGGTGATTTGTTTGTTTGTTTTTTTGTTTTGTGGCCTCTTACCAATAGTTGATCACGATTCTGTGCTCACTGAGCATGCCCATTTCATAGAATCACAGACTCTATGTTGCAAGAGACCACAAGGGCCATCCAGTCCAACCTCCTGCTATGCAGGAACTCTCAATCAAAGCATCCCCGACAGATGGTCATCCAGCTTCTGTTTAAAGACCTCCAAAGAAGGAGACTCCACCACACTCCGAGGGAGTGTGTTCCACTGTGGAACAGCCCTTACTGTCAGGAAGTTCCTCCTAATGTTGAGGTGGAATCTCTTTTCCTGGAGCTTACATCCATTGTTCCAAGTCCTGATCTCTGGAGCAGCAGAAAACAAGGTAGCGCCCTCCTCAACGTGACATCCCTTCAGATATTTAAACAGGGCTATCATATCCCCTCTTAACTGTCTCTTCTCCAGGCTAAACATCCCCAGCTCCGTAAGTCGTTCCTCATAGGGCTTGGTTTCCAGACCCTTCACCATTTTAGTTGCCCTCCTTTGGAAACGCTTCAGTTTTTCAACACCCGTTTTGAACTGTGGTGCCCAGAACTGGACACAGTATTCCAGGTGGGGCTTGACCAAAGCAGAATACAGTAGCAGTATTACTTCCCTTGATCTTGACACTATACTTCTACTGATACAGCCTAAACTTGCTTTGTTCTTTTTAGCTGCCGCATCGCCCTGTTGACTCATGTGCGACTTGTGGTCTACTAGGACTCCTAGGTCCCTTTCACACTTAAGGCTCTGCAGATGGCGCAAAGCGCCATCTTGGAGCCAGGGAATGGGAGGGGCAGCTGGACGCCAGATGCCCCAACCCCTTCCCAAGAACGTCATCAGAGCGCCTGCTGTTACACATGGCGAGCGCTCCGATGACATCCTCCCAGCCCAGCCTCTGCACGGGCTGAGCTGGAAGAGACGCAGAAGAGCCATGCGATGGCTCTTCTGGTGCTCTTTCTGGGGCTTGAGGAAGGAGCGATATTTTAGCGCTCCTTTCACAGACTCCAAAAAAGTGGATTGGGGCTGAGATGTGGAGCAGCCTCAGTCTCAATCTTCCACTTCCCAGGGCGGCCCATGGCCACCCGTCTGCAAAGCCCTATAGTCTTGTTAAGCCAGGTGTCCCTCATCTTATATCTATGCATTTCATTTTTTTGCCCTAAGTGCAGTACCTTACATTTCTCTGTGTTGAAATTCATTTTGTACATTGGTCACTGTACTTTTTGTGGGGTTCCCTCTTCTTCTTAGCACTGTTTTCCTTTCCTTTTTCTTTTCTTCCGTAAAGCCTCAGGGCTCTCCCAAGCTTGAACATCGTTTATTGTTGTGCCTGGGAGATGCTGTTTGGGCTAGATGAGCCCATATAGGATATAGCGGAGTGAATTTGCCATTGAAATTGTGGGGAAAAGGAACAATAGTTCACAGGGTTGCAATGCTAGGATTTTGATTAATGCTGACTATGAAATCATATGAACTCCCCTGTTGCCTCTTTGTAAGCTTCAGTCCCACAGTAGCTGGAAGAAAAATGTATTTTCTCAGCATCAATTTATTTGATAAACTAATCCTATTAAGGTCTTAAATGAGCAAGACCCATTAGTTTTACAAAATCTCTCCTTTTGATGGAGATGAAAACTGCTACAAATGGTTTTTGAAACTATCATTCAACACAGCCACCTGCATTTTTGGAGTCTGCATGGGAGCATTGCTAACAAAGACTGCCACAATGAGGGCTTGCAGTTCAAAACTTACTGTTACACCACTGCTTAGAAATGGAACTGTAAAAATGAGTTTGGGACACCCGGTATGACAATAATGATAACTCTGAGCTTCCACATCTGTAGGCAAGACTATATGGAAGTTTTGAAATGGAAATTGAGAAATTTAGGCTAGGAAGGCAGAAAATATGAAGAGGGAGTTAATGTTTCAAGTGAATATCTCGGGTTTGATTGCAGAGCTAGAGAAGGGAAATTGGATATGTGTATGCAATGTAAGAAACAACATTTTGGTTAAGGTTGAAGTATTTTAGAATGACAACACATCCGTGTGAACAAAGGCTTTCAAAATTAAACTCAGAATTGGGGAAAGATTAGAATGAGTCCCATATTCCATGGAACAAGTTTGCCGATGATCTTTCTAAAGGTCATTGAGGTTTTCCTTTTTACATGTTTTCTTATAAGATTTTAAAAAGACAGCAAAACAAAATATCATGTTTCTCATTGAACTTGGTGATATATAAACAGGGTGTGAGTTACAGTGGCTTTTTAAAATGTCAGCAGTAATGGTCTCTTGCTTGGAAGAGTGCTGAAGTAAATACCACATTTTTGTTTCTATCACAATATGATGTTTATGATTATAATGTGGGTTTCCGTCTTGGATCAAAGTAAGACCATAATCGGGAAGCTCATCACAAATGCTCAGTCTGATATAGTGCTGTGACCAACAAAAGATATAGGGATGTCTTCTACATGTTTTGTATTCTTCTCTTAGGTCCAAAACACATTGCAAAAATAATCCAACTTGAGACGGTTTTAACTGCCCTGGCTCAGTGCTAGGGAATCCTGGGAATTGTCATTTATTGTGGTACCAGAGCTTTCTGACAGAGAAGGCTAAATGTCTCATAAAGCTACAGTTCCCAGAATTCCCTAGCATTGAGCCAGGGCAGTTAAAGCGGTCTCAAACTGGATTATTTCTGCAGTGTGTCTTGGACCTTAGATACAAAAACACAGCAGTATGTGCTAGAAGCCCACTGATGGTCAAAGAGCATATTATCCAGATCATGGCCATAGTCAATTGGAAATATGCAAGCCCAAATGGAACTTGTGTGCAATAACCTCTTGGTGGATTGTGCCCTTTGTTTTTATGATACCTACATAATACCCTGTGGTAAATCTCTCCTATCAAGCACCAGTATCTAAGAATGGAGGGAAAGATATGGTCCAGGACAAAGTACAGGAATATAGGAAGCTACCTTATGTGGAGTGAGACCTAGCCGGTTTCAATAGTCTAGTATTATGCTAGCCTAGGCCTAGGGAAGACCTAGGAAGTCTAGTCTAGACTTCCATCCCCATCTAGCCCAGCATGGCTAGTTCTGACTGGCAGCAGTTCTCCAAGAAGATTTTTTCATGGCCCTAACTGAAGATCCTTGGTGGCCTTGCATCCAAGTAGTAACCTGGCCCAGTATTGCTTAGCATGGGTATTGATCCAGTCCATACAGTCATGCATTTTTAATAATTCTCTATATACATACAATTAATGTTAATATGAATTAATGACATGCTAACATATGCAAAATAATATTGGCTAATCATTAACATTATCCCTAGACTCAATAGGAAAATAAAGAGACTTGCATCTTGTAAAAAATGAAATTATATGATATGACAATTTTTGTTTTGCCACTCATTTTTGTCTGTATTGATAGAATAAAAATCAAGGGAGCAGTTCTAAGGTCCTTGCAAGAGCATCCCACAGACCTCTCAGTCCGTGGGTGAGAAGGACATCCACTGGGGAGGCCATATTCATGAAGTGTCAAAACCCTTTGCCATGATTGCTCCATCAAAGTTGATAGTGGGCAAAAATGGGCATGCTGGAAAAATTGCAGACTGGATCAAGGGAGGCCTTGGATCTTCAGGGTCAAATCTTTCTCATTTTTCCAGCAAGGGCATGAAGCAGCCAAGCTATTTGGAATGACATGTCTGATCCCATCCCAGATTGACATGGATGTGGCATGATTTTTAAATGAGTGTGGTCTTACTTATTGCTATTACTCCAATAAACCAGAAGGGCATAGGAAACAGTAGAAACAGTGTCATCCATTATTCCCCTTACCTGCCATAGGATTGATCTGTATATTTTGGCATAATCCAGCCAAACTATAAAACATGCAGATCCTCAATGAAATAAACTTACAGTGAAATCCTATAATGTCTATTCAGAAATCAGTCACACTGAATGTAGTTGAATCTTATTTTCAGATAAGTGGGGTGATATTTGAAGCCTGAAACAGGCTGGAATCCACAAAACCTACAAGTATTTATTTTGACTGGAAGAAGCCCTATGTTTTATGACCTATGGATGCTGCTCCTTTATGTCCTTTTTGTTTCTACCATGTTTTCAGGTTGATGCTTCTTGATGGGTGCTTAGTTGAGAAATGGAAGGATCCTTTAAGCAAAAGGTTTAAGGTAAGAGCATTTATATGATATTTCTAAGATGCCTTCTAGAAGGGGGTGTGATAAATGCCTGACTCCTTTCAATTGTTTATAAGGGAAAATTGGCCTCAAGTCAGTAGTAAAATGATATAAAGGAACAAAGGGGTAAAAGTTTTAGATTAACATGATATAATTAAAATAAAACATTTTTGCCCACAATTGCCACTGAACGTAGAGTACAGGAGAGGAGACTTTCTAAGAGTTGTGGCACAATCAAGGGCTATGCCTATTGTTGTGGCAAACCATTAAGCCAATGTGTTCAAGACGTCCTGTTCAGGAGTACATTAACATCAGGCACATCTGTATATAAACAAGCTGTTGCTACATGAACACAATACTATGGCTTATCCTTCTGCACCACAGGATTTCAGGAGGATACATTGAAATGACCACTTCCTTGGCAGGCTCATCAAAACTTTTCCCAAAATGTTTTGGGGGATTTTTGCATTCCACTATTTATCTTGCTGGAAATTCCCTCGGAGACTTCACTGGCTCTGCTTTACCAGAAAAACAGAGAGAAGTCGGTTTTGGTTTGAGCAGAGAGACATTAGCTTGTAGACATAACAGTTTAGTGCACTGCTGTCCTTATGCATTGCTGTTCCCACCATCACCACCACCATCACCTTAGGTTAGGTAGGATGGATTGATAAACAGATTTTAATGATTAAATGGAGGGACAAATTGAATTTTTATTCTAGTGCTAGATTGGGTCAAAAGCAAAAGGGTGGGATCAAAAAAAAAAGACTGCAGTTCAACAAAAGCCTCCTTGTGTTATCCCGATGGAGGGGCAAACTGTGTTCAAATGAGTAACAGGGTTACACTTTTAGCTATGATGGCAATGTCATAAGGCTCTTTTCAACTCTTTTCAACCTCGATTGCCTGCACATTTGGGTGGAAATCAAAAGATTTTCCGTGCTCTTGCACATATGGCATTCCTGCCTGATACAACTACACAAAAGTATTCTACAGTAGCCATGCAACATTGGGAGCATGGCTAAAGGTGTTTCACTGCTACTGCTCTGAATGTACTTAGCCCTTCCACACGGGTATTATTTATTGCTTGTTTGTTAGCTACACTTATATATACCATTTTATCCAAGGAGCTCAAGCTCACATGCATTGCTCTTCTCCACTCATTTTATCTTCACAACACCAACCTGCCAGGTAGGTCAAGTTGAGAAAGGTCACCAAGAGAGATTTATGACTCAGTAGAGACCAGAGCTTAGATCTCCTAGGTTCATACAGTGGCATCACTAGGGGGTGCGGGGGGTGCGGACTGCTCCAGGTGACACCCTAAGGGGGGGGTGACACCACTGCAGCTCAAGCACCTGTATTTTGGCAGAAACATTGTGGCATTTGCCTGCATCTCTTTAAAATTATTTAAGAGATGGTGGGAGCGAGGTGAAGCTCAGTGGGTGAAGAAAGGAGAAGCCCCAGAATTTTTTTTAAATTGAAATTTCAAATTTTAATTTTTAACTTTTAAAAAAACGATTTAAAAATTCTTTAAAAACATTACATTTTAACCAAATGTTCACTATGCATATGTAAATACATTTAGGTTATGCATATGATATTGTAATTTGAAGGTATAATTTTAATTTTGCTAGTTGTTTATGTCACTACTATTAGTGTTACATTCAGTGGTATATGGGAATTATGATTTACAAGAAACAATAGTGCAAAAAAGCATGAGTAAGGATTCTGTATGCTGTGAAATGAGGAGATCAATTGGGGGGGGGGAGTGACACCATGAGTTACCGCACCGGTGACACCAACCCTAGGGATGCCACTGTTCATGTCCAACACTATAACCAGTGTACCACACTCTCTCTCTAAATAATGGTAGAATTCAAAGATATAGCCATGTTAGTCTGCAGAATCTGAGGAAGTAGACTGAAGTCTATGAAAGTTTGTGCTGCCAACTTCTTTATTTCAGTTAGTCTCAAAGATGCTACAAGATCTCTCTACATTTCTAAATAATGGTTCAGGTTCTTCTGTCCTGAACTGTTTCCACAATGGGCATTTACTGTGGAATTCTCATGCTTTGTATATTTACTTTTATAGGATGCATACATAATATAATGAGCAAAGCATCACCCTCCCATGTTTTTCCCATTGAGTTTTCTTCTTGTTCCCTGGAGTTCAAAAAAATCTGTTTTTTAAAAACACAGTTGAAGAACTGTGCAGTCCCCTCAACCCGGTGTAGCTGTACCCTCAAACAACTATTCAATAACTTTTTTTTTTACAGTTTATGGCTTGAATAAATTGCTGCCACTATTTTCTTTCCTATGGTATGTCCAACTTCATTAGGAAACTATCCTTTTAAACAATGACTTTCCGCCCACCTTTCCCCCCTTATTCACCCACCTATTAAGTGTTACCGGTAATTAGATTTAAGAGGTGAGAATGTAAATGTGCTTGCTGTCTGACAGAACAGCAACAACTGTTGGGTGCTGCTAAATCTACTACTTCTGGAAGCATTCCTAGTTGTGGAGTTAATATTTGTATGTGGTTTTTTAAAATAAAAAAAATCAAGACAGGTTCTTTAAACTTTGGACTAAAGCCCAGAGTGGATCCAATACTCCACTGATCTAGAAGCCACTCGTCATCACTGGCTACTGGTTGGTGATTTGTTGAATCTAGTTTTCTCTTTCTTGCATTTTCTTTTCTTTTCCGCTAATATGTTTGCTTTCTTTTCTTATTATTTCTCATAGAGATGGGAGCAGCGTCTCCAAGAACAGAAACTGCGAGCAGCTCCTAATAAGAGCCAGAATGCTAAAAACTCTGGCCGCAGTGGGATACTAAAACAAAGCTCGAAGACAGCCAATCCAGTCCCTGCTGGTCCCAAGAAGATCATTAAACTCAAAAGTGACCAGAAAGAATTTAATTCCAAAAAAAATTGAATTGCAGATTTTCCCCACGACAAAGCTCACAACCTGGCTAGAGTGGTGTATGTGTATTCCTGAAACTGTCAACATAAACATTTATTGCTCTATCCCAAACAGACGTTATTTATAACAATTTACTCTTAAAAGATTGTATTTTCACATGGTAGTATGGGAGAAATTTGCCTCTCTACTAAGTTCTCTATTGCACATATGCTCTAGAAGGAGCATCCACTTTTTTTTCCTTCTTCATGGCGAACTCCACCATTGTTCTTTTGTCCCTGAACTGTGTCTGTGCTTGTGTAGTAAAATAAATTTATTTTTAAAATATTCTTTAAAATATGAATGTTAATTGTTGTATTTAATTATGTTAGCTGCAAATGAGTGCTTGCAAAAAACAGTTGAACCCAATTTGGAAGGTTAGACCCATTCTTGCATATTTACCACATGTAACTTTATTAGAAAACTTTTAAAAATGAAGAATGCAAATATTTCATGTTTTGAACTGAATTCATGGCAAATGCCAAATCCATCATGGCATTGTACAATATTGTTTCTAATGTTGAAATGTTTAGTTTAGCACATTTAAAATATTGCTAATGTTTTCATCAGAAAAATGTTTGTTTCTAATCCACAGATCCCCATGTATTAAGACACACACATGGATCCTTTTCACACTTGGGATATCCTATTCATTACAATAGATGAAGCCAATTAGCAAACAATTCTTTAACGTAATTTTTAATAATTTTTAAAAATATATAATCCCCAAAACTAGTAATTCTACACATTTGCTCATTTAATTGAAAAGAATATGAACCATTTAGAAATGGAGGAATGCCTTGAGTTTCTTCTCAGGTCTTTTGGCTTCCACACCTGAAAATGGGACTTGGTTTTACCAGCTGTTTTCTGGATTAAGTAAATTCCAGTGATTTTACATGATGGATGTAATCCAGAGACAAGTACACAAGAGATTACATGAATGTAATTAGTTGAACTCAAGCAGAACATGGCCAACGTACCATCTATGTTTTAAACACTGGAGAGTTTTAAAATATAATCTTTGCTTGCATCAATGGGAGCCCTAGAGTTTGACTAAAAAAAAACATCATGCCATATATGCATACACAGTAGGATGTTGAGGGACTTTTAGAGGTGTTTAGTTTTGGAATTTACATCTTTCACAAAGTCATTTCATAATTTCATCTAATTATGAGCTAGTTTTCTTGGACAGGGATAAACAATACAATGTCTTGGCCCCTGTTTTGAACTTATTTCCTGTAAGCAGCAGTCACCATGGCCTTTTCTACTGGCTAGACAAAACTTGTTTCACACTGCTTTTATAATGGATAGGAAACTAGGTTCTCCAGATATGGAGAACTACAGCTTCTCCAATTCCACACCTTTGGGCTGATGGGACTTGTGATCTACAAGCATCTGAAAGGCCACGTTTCTTGCCCCATTCTGTAGTTTTTCATTTAGAAACAGGTGTACACAGAATTATAGCTCGCTAGATAGCTGTGCATTGTACTGATCCATTGTTGAGTTACAACCCTTTCTCCCCTCCTATCTTAGGTTCATTTATGTTATGTCATACTGATAGTCTGTGCTTTATCCACAAAAAGTAATTGGTGATTCAAAAGCTATCTATTCATTTGGCACCCAGTTTTTCTCTCTTTTTTTCAAAAAAAGCAAAATCCATTTGAAAAACCACTCTGGGGAAGGGAAGAAGAGTTTTTTACAGGTGTAAGCTAATCTGTGGTGTTCAAATCAGCGTTATTTTACATGGTAGTATGGGAGAAATTCAGCTAAACCCATAGCACAACCCTTGTATTCCCAATCTTGGAAAGAAAAAGGTAGGTCTACCCACAGGTTAGTGAGCATACGTCTAGAACACAGTGGCATTTGCTTCTTAAGTCTCCCATTGTACAGCCTGACTAATTAAATGTTATTATTAATGCACATAAATTTTAACTCAGTGTCTTAATATTACCTTACTATTTTAATAATTAATTTAGCTCTGATGATACTTATCGACAAATTTAATGGATTGGCTGAAACTTCTGCAACTATTTATAACACTGCTAGTTTCTGGAATTTTATTTCTCTGACAATAAAAATTGTTTTATAACTTGCTTTTTTGACATTAAAGGGAGACAAATGTAAAATGATTGTCAGCAGAGAACTTGCACCCTTTTCTTCAAAATGTAAGTAAGCATGATTGACATTCTACTGTACAGAACAATAAATGTTAAAACCCAATTTAGTATATTGTATTTTTATTTACTTTCTGTTTTGAAATGTCAGTATAACAAATGAACCAGTATAAGCCCTGCAAAAAATAACAAAAAAAGGAAGCCATTTCTGAATATTGTTATGAACCATAATTACACATGGAGAAATAGCATTTTACTTGTTACTTCAGCAGAAATATATTCTGATATAGACTAAAAAGAAAGACAAATTTGAAAAATATCTTTGATCATCTTGCCTCACTTTGTCAGCCTCTGTTTTTAAAATACTACATAGGTTACTCTTATGGCTCAAAGTACGAGGTGTTTCTTAAAACTCATGTGAAGTTGGAAGAAATCTTGGAGATTATTTGTGTTAGGACAGGATTTGCAAAGCAGATGTAATTAAAGTATCCTTATCAGATGCCCAATCCATTCCCTGTTAAATATGTCTAGCTAAGGAGAAGCCAATACCTCCAAAGGAAGCCTATTCTACTGCCAAACAATTCTCACTGTTAGGAATGAATTCACTGTTATAAAATTTTCAGATAAAATCTACTTCCTTGCAATTTCCACAAATTGATTCTAGTCCTATCCTCTGTAGGGAACACAACCTGGAATGCTGTGTTCAATCTTTGGTACCACAATTCAAAAAGGATGTTGACAAGATGGAGTGTATTCATAGGATAGTAACCAAAATGCTGAAAGATCTGGAAGCCATGCCCTATGAAGAGTGACTAGGGAGCTGAGTATGTTTAACCTGGGGAAAGGAAGGTTTAGCCATGTTTAAATATTTGAAGGGATGTCATATCAAGGAAGGAGCAAGCTTGTTTTCTGCTGCTCCGGAGACTAGGTCATGAAGAAATGGATTCAAACTATAGGAAAAGAAATGCCACTTTAACATTAGGAAGAACTTCCTGAACTTGACAGTGGAATATGCTGCCTCGGAGTGTGGTGGGCTTTCCTCCTTTTGAGGTTTTTAAGTAGAGGCTGGATGGCTAACTGTCGAGAATGCTTTGATTGTGTATTCCTACATGGCAGGCGGTTGGACTGGATGGCCTGTGTCATCTCATCTTACTCTATGATTCTATTATTCTAAGACTACTCCATCTTCTGCATGATAGCCATTTAGGACATTTAAAGACTGCTTTTACATCTTCACTTATTGACTCTAAACATTCCTAGGTCTTTCAAACATTTGTCATAGAATGTAGTTTTTATCATCCTGGTTGATCTTCTTTGGATGTATTCCAATTTGTCATGGTCCTTCTTAAAATGTAGAATCCAGGACTGGATCCAAATAATTTTGCAAACCAGCTGACCTCTTCTGTTCATCCCCCAGCTGTGAACTGTGGGCCCAAACACAAAACACAAGCTTTTATATTAATAGGTTGAGGCAGATGAGTCAAAATCCAATAGCAACTAGGGCTGAATTTCCAAGCCAACAAACAGAACAAAACACTCAAAAAATAAATCATAAAATAGTTTGAAAAAAGCAAAACACAAGAGCAGGCTACTGTATAGAAAACAGGATGAGAAAGTTCAACCATGGGATAGTAGCCCTCATAATGGGATGGGATCTAGAATTATTCATATTTAGAGCAGATCCATTGAAATTAATGGGACATTAGGATTAATTTGACCAATGTGATATCAGTTCATCTACTCTAAATATGACCAAGTATGGATCCAAATTAGCATATATAACAAAACATGACAATCGTAAATACAATGCATTTCTGTTTTGATAGGGTGAGGAAAGAATAGCAAGTGTCTGGATGAGAATTTTAATGTAATTTTCATCTTCTACACTTTGCCTGCTCACCACTCATTTTCTATAACTATCATTTTCACAAGCTGGAAGGTACAATTTTGATAATTGTATATGCAGAGAGATTTTTGAGGAGGAACACAGTAAATTATTTCATGGACTGTCACCGAACAAGATTCAATCACAAGACATAACTCAAAAAGAAGAGATGCATAAAATACTGTCTGAAGAGGTCAATATATAAATACAGTTGTTACAAGTCAGAAAATGATAGAAAGGATTAGATAGAAATCATTCTAATTTTGCCCAACTGGTCTAGCCCAAAAGATGCTTTGCGAAGAACTAAGTTTAAGCAAATACCAACATAATAACATAGTATTGTACTTTAACACTTAAATTTATGACCAAGCCACAGACACTGATAGGAAATGCACAATAAATATAAACACAGCTTTTAAAAATATCTCTCAGGCATCCTTGATTCTCCTGGCAATATTCCAGATATCATGCATGCCTGTCTATGTAATATTATCTAGTGAAAGCGATGCTAGTAGCAGAATTATACTTGTGGAATTACCCACAGAAGTAACTTGGAGGCACCAAAGTGGATATCTTCCTCACCTCCAACAGAACTCTTCTCCTCTGTGAACAGCTCTAAGGGTTACGAATGTGTTCTAAGTAACAAGAGATTTCAAATATAGAATTGTAGAATTAGAGAGTTGGAAGAGACTACAAGGACCATCCAGTCCAACCCCCTGCCATGCAGGAACTCAAAATCAAAGCATCCCTGACAGATGGCCATCCAGTCTCTGTTTAAAGACCTCTAAAGAAGGAGACTCCACCACTCTCCGAGGGAGTGTGTTCCACTGTCGAACAGCTCTTACTGTTAGGACGTTCCTCCTAATACTGAGGTGGAATCTCTTTTCATGTAGCTTTTCCTCCATCTTATATCTATGCATTTCATTACATTTCTCTTTGTTGAAATTCATTTTGTTAGCTTTGGCCCATCTTTCTAATCTGTTAAGGTCATTTTGAATTTTCATCCTGTCTTCTAGGGTATTAGCTATTCCTCCTATTTTGGTGTCATCTGCAAATTTGAGGAACATGCCCCCTATTCCTTCACCCAAGTCATTGATAAAGATGTTGAATAGCACTGGCCCCAGGACAGAACCCTGGGGCACCCCACTGGTCACTTCTCTCTAGGATGAAGAGGAGCCATTGCTGAGCACCCTTTGGGTTTGGATGGTCAACCAATTACAAATCAGCCTAACAGCTGCATTGTCTAGCCCACACTTTATTAGTTTGTTTGCAAGAATATCATGGGGGACTCTGTCAAAAGCTTTACTGAAATCAAGATATGCTATTCCCTTCATCTAGCAAGCTGGTAATTTTATCAAAAAAAGAGATCAGATTAGTCTGGCATGACTTGTTTTTGAGAAACCCATGTTGACTTTTAGTGATTATGGCATTCCCTTCTAAATGTTCACAGACTCTCTGTTTAATGAACTGTTCTAGAATCTTTCCCGGTATTGATGTCAGACTAACTAGGCGATAGTTGTTGGGATCCTCTTTTCCCCCCTTTTTGAAGTTGGGGACAATGTTCGCCCTCCTCCAGACTGCTGGGACTTCTCCTGTTTTCCATATGTATCATATATTATGTAACAATACAATACATACAACCCCACAACCCACCCACCCCTTAAAAAAGTATTAAACTGAAATAATAATAAAATGTTATTTGCTTATGTGGTTAGAATATTGTTCTTTGTTTATTTCCTAACCTCAAATAATGGGAAAGCAACTTGTAAAACTTTGCCCATTTCTTCCTCACATGCAGGGACATACAATTATGGTAGTTTTATCCCTGGTATGGGATAAAACTAATATTTCTCCACAGTATTCTCCCCATATTTGAATGCCATGAAGTGTAGTGGCTGAATTGTTCTGCAGAGAAAAATATGTGGGGGCTGGTTCCACAAAAACCTGTTTTTTACATAGAAAACCCAATTTTCTGCACAGAAAAGATGGGTTTTGCACAAAATCCTCATTTTTCTCTGCAAAATAATTCCACTGTAACAGAAAAAAAAAAATCAAGGAGAATTCTTGCTAATCTTTTGTTCTCCTTGATAGGGGTTTCTGATTGTCAGAGAACCCATTTTTGCTTTTACCTGTGAATGAATATGTAAGAACATTCTTTGCATCCCTAAACTATACTAGTAGAAACAGAGTGTTATAGAATTGGAAGGGGCCCCATGGGTCATCTCTCTCTTTGGTTCTGAATGTTTAGTCACATACAGTTTTCTTGTACATGAAATCTGATGCTACTGCAAGATGCTATGTTAGGGGAAGCTATTTCTTCCTTGAAGTAAATGATAAAATGACCACTACTATCAATTGGATAGTGAGAGTATCCTTTATCTCCATGATCCAAGATTGCAATAATAATTAGAAACATAATATGTTATTGCAGACTTTCTTTATTTGTATGGTTTATGATGCTGAAAAAAATTGAAATATTATACATAAACATATTTGTGTTTTAAGCTCTCCAAATCAATATCTCCAAAAACAAAACGAATGCTGTTTATAGCATGTTCTTCATTTGATGATCCATGAACAGCATTGCGCAGAATATCTTTTGCAAACTGAGCACGCAATGAATTAGGATGGGTTTCTTTTGCCTTCTCTGGATCTGTTGGTCCCATTAATTTTCGCCATTCCTCTACAGCATTTTCTTTGGTGAGAATCATTACCATGGATGGACCGCTGGAAAACCAAGACATACAATGACTGAAAATATGCAAGCAATCTTACTCTGTATCTTTGAGGACTCTTATCATTTGTGCTGAATTTGTTGTTAAATGCAACATTTTGAAGGAATCTGTTTGGGTGTGTTGCCCATGTTAATGGCATGCTGCAAGACATCAGAGATATATGCAACAAACCTCTTGGTAGACAAACTACCCTTAGTGCATAAGTGAGTAATTGTCTTAGCACCACTCTTTGTTGTTTTGCAGTATTCTCCATTTACCCTTTCTCTCTGTGTAGAAAAATCCTAGGACAAGGAGTTTCACTTTTATTTGCATGAGTGAAAGATTGCTTTGCAAAGTGGGTGAGTAAAAACAGTCACATATACCATGCCAGCGCAGCTATAGTTTAAGCACTGTAAAGTTACCTGGTACAATTAAAATCTTGCAAGGGGCTGGGGGCTGGATAATGAATGCAAGAAGTTGCCTGTGTCTGCATGAAGGATGAAATGCCATTTTCTAAGAATTTTAAATACCAACACTTTCACTGTTTACCTCACTAGAAAGCTGTAAGGTAAGAAAAACAGAAAAAGTTGTTTTTCTTAAATCACCATATTCTAAAAGTCCTAGAAACAGAGGATGAAAATGTGTCCCATGAATACAGGCCAAAATTCAGGTCTAGCCCTTTGGTTAGTATCTCAAACCATACACTTCCTGTTACTCCTGCATAAGATGTATATTGGGGTAGGGCAACTGCTGGGCATTAGTAGGCTGCATTGTACCCCAATTGGCTTGAATGACTGGATCCTCACTGCCCCCTTTTAGCCCCAAATGACCCTAGAAGGCACAAGGAGTCATTTTGCTATATTTTGGTCTTCTCTGGGCTCACTTCCACTTACATTCAAAACAATTTGCGATTCACCTTTGCTCCATGTCAGTGAACCGGTTCCAAAAGGTCTGTCGTTCCCACTATGAAAGCAGATCTTTTCATTATTCCCTTGTAATCACTTCATTTTTGGCACGGTTGTCATTCCTACTGGTTTGTGCTGCTTCAAAATGCATGTCAATCATCTGCGTGTCATTGGTGACGCAAGCGGCAACACACGGTGAGGACGGGGCCGTTCCAGGCACCAAGTGGGGCAACTTTAGCAACTGAGCCTTCCTCTGCCCCTCAACAACCCAGGCTGCTCAAGCACATCATTTCCCCTTTCAGCAGCCCAGCTTGGGAACTATATATATATTTTAAAAAATTGACAGGATATGTGATCCAATGGTTTTGCAACCACTTGCCTTGCTGAGCTGCAGTCCACCCATAATTGCAAGTAATTGCAAATACAATGGACAAAGGCAGTGCTGGCGGGGATGGGGGGAATGGTTGATTTCCCAAAAACTGAGGAGGGATGATAAACACCCTTCTGCCATTAGTCCCTTCCCTCCAGAATGATGCGATTCAGATCTGTTGTTCCCACTTGTTGAACACATTTTGGAATTGATTCTTTTCAAAAGAACCACCAAAAAACTAGTGTCATGAAACAGCGGGGTTTTTTGCATTTGTCTTGCTTCATTGCAATTGAAACTAAGCACAGTAGGATCGGAACCGATTTCAAGTGGGAGTGATGGTCATATAACCCGACAGCAATTCGCTTTAAATCATAGTGGGAATGAGGCCCCAAAGTTGTTTTAGCTCCAGGAAAGGCTCTTTCTTTTTCCAACAGGGCTCTCTCTTTTTCCTTTCTATTACACCCTCACTCCTTATTTCTTCTTCTTCTTCTTCGGAATGGGTTTTAAAATAATGAGTAAGTAA